>MU216768.1:5095-16171 GCA_018584345.1 Thuja plicata | reverse complement strand
TCATGAATATCAATTCATTTAAATACAAATGAAACTATAAATTAATCTTTGACACATCTTGGCCCTACATATCCATATTCTATTATTCATTTATGTTTATTTTTGTTTATTTACCATTTAGTTTCAATTTTATATACTACACATGATACAAAATATATTAGTGTCGAGTCTTTGATAACTATAGACATCTTAAATTGACCATCATCATTACCTAACGACTTTCTCCATTATTGATTTATATAAATCTAATTTTTTTATTTAATTATCTAAATTTAACCCATTTATAATAAAGTGATATTTGATTTTAAATTTTTAAAATCATTACTCACTCACACATACTTCTAGCCTAAACCATTTAATGATTCCTCTCATACTTCTAGCCAAAAATATTTATTAATTCATCTCATATTTCTAGCCAAAACCATTTAATCGTTCATCTCATATTTCTAGCCAAAACCATTTAACCATTCACCTCATATTTCTAGCTTGAACCATTTAATCATTCCTCTCGTATTTCTAGCCTATACCATTTAAATATGATTATTACTTACCCAAGTTCCCCATTTTCATACCAAAAATAAATGATTATTTTATTTACTTATCTATTTTCATCCAATTTTTAATAACTGAGATAAACTAAATCAGCCCCTTAACCAACACTTGCACGTATCAAAGGCTAGTCAAAACCCCTTGAATCCCCCAAATCCTTGTACACAAGTTATATGCCATTTTAATAATGATATAACTTTGGTACTAGATCACATGGGTCATAGGACTTACCCATCCAAGAAGAGTACGCCAAAGTATCCTCTCCATCTTTTCCACCCAATCTTTCCAAGGACAATCTCCACCCTTGATTTATTCATCATGTAAAGCTTTAAATATCTACTAACCCTGTAATGTCCCCTTATGTTAGTACTTTGGAAATAAGAACAATTAACTCATATATTTTAATTGCAAGAGATTTCTTCCCAAATAGATTCTAATAACACTTATAATAATGATAATTGTTCCTATGTAATTACAAAAATTAGATAGATTATAATATGATGTTATATCATAAATAAGATAAAGTACCATTATTATCTTTGATGTATTGATTTGAATTATGCAGGAAAAATCTCTCATCTATATATTTGACCTACACTTCTCATATATAATATAAGTTGCGCACTCAATGTTGTTGATAACTATATTTGATATGTCACTAAAATATGCTTCAATTTTCTTCTATCGCTTATAGAAATGAGGTTTCCAATGTAGAGTGAGTCAAGGATAGGAGTGGGTGTGTGGGTAGAGCCCAAGGATTCTAGGAAGATCTTGATGAACTATAAATAATTGAATGTTTGAAGATGATAATTTGATGATCACCGAGCTACAAAAGTGAATGCAAGACATTAAATTAGTTAAAGTATTGTATTGTCATTGATGTCAACTTGATATGGTTTGATTGTTCATACACATATTGTCATAACCTTGAAGATTTGAAGATAAAAAGTTTATGTGGTTGGTAAAACATAAAAGGTATTTATACATTGAGTGATAGCCGAGCAAGATTTAATGACCGAGCATAATTGGAGTTAATGACCGAGAAAAACTAAATTTGATGACCGAGCATAACTAGAGTTAATGACCGAGCACAACTAAAGTTGATGACCGAGCATAAATGGAGTTAAATAAAGACAATTTCTTAGCTGGAAAAGCTCTAATTTAGGGATTGGCTGATTGATTTTTTTATTTTCAACGATTAGTTAAGCTAAAGCAAGGAAGGAGATTAAAAGCGTGTTTTATTCATAGTTATCAAGCAGAGATTTATAGAATAAAACTAAAGGAGAGTTTTACAGGATAAAGAAAATCATGGTGATTTTTACAGATTAAGGAGAGATCTACAACAAAAACAAGGAGATTGAGTGGCTAATCATGTCTATATAAAGAGACAAGGAATTCATTATCAGAGAGAGGAGTGATGAGTATATTTTGTGTGAAGATAGAACTCTTCATGCAGATTTGATCATATAGGTTGAAGAACAGAGACAAGGAATTCTACAGACAGTGAGAAAAAGAGGACAGAGCATTCACTAACCAGAGTAAAGAAATAAAGCAAAGGTACTGAAGTATATATTGATCAGAGAGGTATTATCGAACTAACAAAAGATCTTAATATTTTAAAATCAAAGTTGTATTTTCAACAAATCATTTACTGTATCATTTTAGCCGTTGATTCAGAAAATCTCTTAACCTCGTGGGATTTAAGTGTCCTTATTGTATTGAGATACTCAAGAGTATCAAAAGCTTTTCTTGTTGATAGCATAGTGAGTGCTAGGTCAAAAGACAAACTATTAGTTTTAAATCCTCTAACAAGGTCACACTTAATAGTGTGTATTGTAACCTTTAATAGGGTTGGCTCTTCATCGATCTCACTTCAGAAGAGTGAAAATATTTTGGGTTACCGGTCCCAGGTGGTTTTTCCCATATTGGGTTTGTATGTTAAAATCTATGTGTCAAATGTGTATATGTTTCATTGCATTGATATTTTGTTTTACACATTATTGAAATTGGATTGGTTGATTAACACTAAGTTTATTTGTTGCTACTCGGTAAAGTCAAGAAAAGATAAATAATATATTATACCGAATAATTTATATTTGTTAAGATTATTTATGGCATACATCTTGATGAAATTGGGACTGTAAGATAACTAAAGGTATTATATTTGAGAGATAAGTCTTTGGTTGGATCTTTTGGAATAATTGTTAATGCCACTGATTCACCCCCCCTCTTAGTTACTCTAACAATTGGTATCAGAGGTTTGGTGCTTGGAAGAAAAGTTTAAAGGGACTTAAGCTAAAGATCACAAGATGAGTAAAAGGGATGCTCCTAAGTTGAACAAGGACAACTTTGCTTCATGGAAAAGCATGATAATACTTCATCTATCCACTATTGAAATTGATGTTACACAACACTTAGATACTAAATACGTTGCACCTACTGGACCTCTGATTATTGATCAATTGAGAGAGAAACATGAACACAATTCTATGATGATAGAACTTGCTTCTTCGCTAACCGATTCTGAATTTGATGATGTAAAATTATGCACCTCTACAAAGAAATTGTCGGAGAAAATCAAGCTAGTACATGGAGGAGATGCCAGTGTGTTGAGAGGTAAAGATGAAACCCTAAGAGGAAAGTTTGATGACCTGAGAAACAAAGAAGGATATAACATCACTCAGTACAGTGACATAATCAAAGAAGTTGTTAATGCTATCCGTGGAGTAGGAGGTGTACATGATGAAGAAATAGTTGTAAGTAAAATTCTGAGAACCTTACTACCTATTTATGCTATTAGAGCATCTGTAATTCAAGAAATAAGAGCAGTAGCTAGTAATAATGTTACTCTTGATAGTTTGATTGGTAGACTTATTTCATTTTGAGATGAATAACTATGACAAAATTGTCTTACCTACAATTGAGTCTGCATTCAAGTCTTCTCTAAAAATAAGAAAATCTAGTAACAAACACACTATGAGAAATAATATTGACAGTGATAGTGATGAGCAAGAACTTGATGAAATTGAAGCACTAATGGCTAGGAGATTACATAGAGGTAAAGGAAGATATAAAGGTAAATTACTGTTGGTCTATTTTAATTGTAAATAAATTGGAAATTTTTTGGCTAGATGCCCTAACAAGAGAAAGGATGAAAGATACAATGGCAGATCTTATGAAAAGAAGTATGACAAAAGTGATGACCAGGACTACAGAAGAAATTGAAACTCTGAAAGAAGAGATAACCGAGATTACAAGGTCAAAGGCAAGAAGGCTTGTTACCTGTTGAGAACAAAGCTGAAAATTTTGATACTGATTCCGATGAAGATATTTAGGTAGTATTTGTTGCTATGAAGGATGATTTAGACGAAGAAGAAATGTATGTTGAAACAACACTCATTTCTAAAGTTAGCAAAAATGACGTCTAAATTATTGATAGTAGCTCTGTACTCATCACCTGACTGGGGATAAAGAAAATTTTGAAACTTTTGAATATTATAATGGTGGATCGGTTAGCATGGGTACTGACTCACCTTTCCCAGCTGAAGGAAAAGGTACCATCAGGTTGAATAATCTGATCAGATGTGAAAATTCATATTGGATAAAAGGATTTCACTATAATCTATTGAGTGTTTCATAGCTGAACAACATAGGACACCAAGTTGCATTTGAGAACAAAGGCAATGATCTATAATGGAATAGGAAAGTTGATCGGTACTGGTGAACAAACAAAAGGTAATCTATTCTATTTTGATAATATTGAGACCACTTTTTTATTGGCTAGAAATGAATATGTTTGGTTGTGCCATAAAAGGTTATGTCATGTGAATTTTGACAACATGGTTAAGATAAGTAAGAAAAGAAAAGTGAGAGGCTTACCGAGTATTTCAAAGCCCGACCATGTTATGTGCAAGAATTGTCTAATAGGGAAAATGACAAAGTCTAGTTTCAAGAGAAAAACCTACTCATCTAATGCTATTATGGAGTTAGTCCATACTGACTTATGTGGACCAATGAGAACAAAGAGATACTATGGTGATAGATACTTTATTCTATTTTTTGATGACTATTCTAGGATGATGACTGTCATATTCTTAAAAGAGAAATCTAAAGCATTTAAGATGTTCAAATGGTATAAAGCTAAAGTTGAAAAACAAAGTGGAAAAGAACTAAAATTTTTAAGATCAGATAGAGGAGGAGAATTTATTTCTGATGAATTCACTAACTTTTGTAATGAGCATGGGATTACAAGACAGGTTTCTGCACCGAGAACACCACAACAAAATGGGATTTCTGAAAGGAGGAATAGATCAAATGTTGATTGTGCTAGACCACTGATGATTGAAAAAGGAATCACACAAATATTCTGTAGAGAAGCAGTAAGTATTGTTGTCTATACATTGAATCGAGTTCAATTGAAGAAAGACACAAATAAGACACCTTATGAGCTATGGATACACACCAAATGTGTGTTACTTTAAAATTTTTGGAAGTCAATGTTATATACTGAAAGATGATAGAAATGGGAAACTTGACTCTAAAAGTGATGAAAGAATATTTCTAGGATATTCTACAAAAAGCAAAGCTTATAACTGGCTAAACAAAGCTTCTAACAAAATCATTGAGAGTGCAAAATTTAAAGTGAATGAATTTTCAAAGAAAAATGATGAGGCAAGCAAAAAGGAACCTGCGGATTACAATATATTTGTCTACATCAAAGAACCTAAAATTGAGCGATAGAATAATAAAACTAAGCAATAGAATAGTGCAACCGAGCAATAGGCTACACACACCGAGAATCAGGAAAATGCTAACAATGCAACCGAGCAGTAGGCTATACACACCGAGAATAAGGAAAATGCTCATAATGATGAACCGAGTGATGAAGATCAAAATGAAGAATAGAGATCTGAACTTGTACTTTCTAAATATGTCAAAAGACACCATCCACATGACCAGATCCTTTGGGACAAAAGGGCGGGAATGAGAATAAGAAATAAGTCACTTAACAATAGATATTTTGATTTTGAGCCTAAATATGTTAATGTTGCACTTGAGAATCAAGAATGGGTTAGTGTAATGAATGAAGAGATTGAACAGATTGACAAGAATAAAACATGGACATTAGTACCAAGACCAAGTGAAAAAAATATCATTGGCACCAAATGGATTTTCAGAAATAAACTTAATGAGAATGGAGAAGTCACAAGAAACAAAGCAATACTGGTATGCAAAGGGTATGCAGAAGAAGAAGATATTGACTATGGATAAACCTTTTCACCCATTGATAGACTAGGAGTAAGAATTCTACTCTCTTATGTTGCTTTTAAAGGATTCAAAGTGTACCAAATGGATATAAAATATGCATTTCTGAATGGAATACTAGAATATGAGGTATACATTGAACAACTTGGAGGGTTCGTTGATCCTAACAAGAGGAACATGGTTTATAAAATATACAAAGCCTTATATGGATTGAAACAAAAAATGCGAGCATGGTATTAAAGAATTCACTCTTATCTCATTGGTATTGGATTTGTTAGAACAAGTGACAACAATAATTTGTATTTGAAAGGAGATACTGATGATAGGGTTTTGATTGCTGAGATATTTGCTGATGATAATATATTTGGAGGTAATGATATGCTATGCAAGTCATTTGCTGATGAAATGAGCAAAGAATTTGAAATGTCAATGTTTGGAGAAATCAAATTTTTTCTTGGTCTACAGATTCTAAAACAAGATGAAGGCATCTACATCACACAATCAAAATACATCAAAGAAGTTTGGAAGATATTCAAGATGGAGGACTCCAAACTAGTTGGAACACCTATGGAAGCTAGATGCAAATTGAGAAAGGAAGACAAGAAAACCGAGGTAAATCACACCTTATACAGATCTATGTCTGGTAAACTAATATATGTTGTACACACTAGACCTAATATAGCACATGAAGTTGGTATAGTTTCTCTGCTAACCCTAAGGAATCACACAAGACTGATGTTGAAAGAATTTTGAGATATCTAAAGAATACTAAGACTATGGTTTGTGGTACAATAAAGAAATGCAATTTGAGCTACAAGTTTATACTGATACTGATTGGGCTGGAAACATAGATGATAGATAGAACACTACAAGAGGAGAAATCTTTATGGGTTGACAGACTTGTCACATGGATAAGTAAAAAGAAAGGATGCGTATCTCAATCCACTACAGAAGCATAATATGTAGTTGCTTCTGCAAATTGCTCTAACATTGCATGGATGAAGCAATTGCTGAAAGGTATGAATGAGGAAATTCTTGACCCAATAATTATCTATTTTGATAATACAAGTGCTATAAACATTTCAAAGAACCCTATGATGCATGCTAAGACAAAGCACATATCTATTAATTATCATTACTTGAGGGAACAAGTACAAGAGAAACATGTAATACTAGAATATGTACAATCCAAGGAAAAAATTGCACACATATTCACAAAACCATTGCCAAAAGATACATTTGAATACTTGAGGAATAGACTAGGGGTTCCTCCCTTTTCTACTGGTCACAAAGCTGACTAGGAGGTTGCATCAACCTACACATTATCAGAAAATTAATCATGTTGATGCAAGCTGAGATATGGATTGCAATGACATATCAGTACACTGAAGGTATTTATCTAAAGCACACGACAGAGATATTGTTGGCTACTACAAAGTTGTATATTTTTTTTGGCATTGATGTCAAAGAGAGAGAAAGATTCAATAAAACATCCATCAGGGAGAAGAGATTATACAACACAAAGGGAGAGAATATCTAAAGTTTATTGTCAATGAAATAACCATCTGTTAGACGAAGAGAATTAGAGAGAGTTAGCACTGTATATCTGTCCAGAAAAGGGAGAAGAGATTCTACAAGAAAGGAAGAGACATAATCAGCAGACATAATTGTTATACCTATCCATTGAAGGAAATGAAGAAAGGGAGAGCTGTATGGTAAACATTTTTTTTAGGAGTTATTAAACATATTAAATCTGAGCTAGAAGCGCTTACCAAGATTCAAATATTTGAATTGGTTATATGACAATAAGTTTGGTATGTTATGGAATGTTTTATACTACATATTTCATATTGTGTTGCCATCAATTCCAAAGGGAGAGATTGATGAACTATAACTAATTGAATGTTTGAGGATGATAAGTTGATGATCACTGAGCTCCAAAAGTGAATGCAAGACATTAAATAAGTTAAAGTATTGTATTGACATTGATGTCAACTTGGTATGGTTTGATTGTTCATACACATATTGTCATAACCTTGAAGATTTGAAGAGACAAAGTTTATGTGGTCGGTAAAACATAAAATGTCTATATACACTAAGTGACAATGAACACTGAGAAGTTCATAGTGTATACCAAGCAAGTGTTACTGAGCAAGAGTTAATGATCGAGCATAACTAGAGTTAATGACGAAGCACAACTGAATTTGATGACCGAGCATAACTGGAGTTAATGATCGAGCACAGTTGAAGTTGATGAACGAGCATAACTAGATTTAAAGAATGACAAATTTTTTTAGCTGGCAAAGCTACTATTTAGGGATTGACTGATTTATTATTTTATTTTCAACATTCAGTTAAGCTAAAGAAAGGAAAGACATTAAAAGTGCATTTTATTCACATTTATCAAGGAGAGATTTACAGAATAAAACTAAAGGAGAGCTTTACGGGATAAAGAAAATCATGGCGAGTTTTATGGATCAAGGAGAGATCTAGGAAAAAAACAAGGAGATTGAGAAGCTAATCATGTCTATATAAAGAGACAAGGAATTCATTATTAGAGAGAGGAATGCTGAGTATATTTTGTGAATATAGAACTCTTCATGTAGATTTGATCATATAGGTTGAAGAACAGAGCCAAGGAATTTTGCAAACACCGAGCAACAAAGGACATCGCATTCACCAAGAAAAATTAAGAAAGAAAGAAAAGGAACTGAAGTATATATTGATCATAGAGGTATTATTGAACTAACAATAGATCTGAATATTTTTAAATCACAGTTGAATTTTAAACAGATCATTTAGTGTATCAGTTTAACCATTGATTCATAAAATCTCTTAACTAAGTGGGATTTAACAGTCCTTATTGTATTGAGATACTAAAGAGTATCAAAAGGTTTTCTTGTTGACAATAGTGAGTGCTAGGTCAAAAGAAAAACCATTGGTTTTACATCCTCTAACAAGGTTGCACTTAATAGTTTGTATTGTAACCTTTAACAAGGTTGGCTCTTCACCAATCTCACTTCAGAAGAGTGAAAATATTTTGGGTTACCGGTCCCATGTTTTTTTTTCCATATTGGGTTTGCACATTAAAATTGATCTGTTAAATCTGTATATATTTCATTGCATTGATATTTTCTTTTACACATTATTGAAACTAGATTGGTTGGTTAACACTAAGTTTATTTTCTGCTACTTGGTAAAGTCAAGAAAAGATAAATAACATGTATTCCTGACCAGTTTGTATTTGTTAAGATTATTTATGGCATACATCTTGATGAAATTGGGACTGCAAGATAACTGAAGGTATTATATTTGAGAGACAAGTTTTTGGTTGGATCTTTTGGAATAATTGT
The DNA here is from genome assembly GCA_018584345.1 of Thuja plicata. Taxonomy (NCBI): domain Eukaryota; kingdom Viridiplantae; phylum Streptophyta; class Pinopsida; order Cupressales; family Cupressaceae; genus Thuja; species Thuja plicata. The sequence continues at coordinate 7,004 of MU216768.1, read as the reverse complement.
TAAGGCCATTGATTCACCCCCCTCTCAGTTATTCTAATAGATCTAGATGGCATTCAAATGCATTTAGGGGTGAGGGGACAAATGGAAATGGTTGGTTGTAGTGTCTGTCTTCATATTGGCAGAATTACTCCCTGAAGGGACAATGTGAAGAAGTAGTGTTGCTTGGAGACCAAGTAGGGTCCATAGTTTATGAAGGGATTAGATGTGTAAGGGGAATGAGTTGAGAGTTCCACTTTGTGTCAAGGAGTGGGGCATACATAGAGCGCGATCCAAATTGATAGGTTAAGTGAAGGAAGGGAAGCACTAGTGTTTGTGGGACAACCACAACACCACCTTGTCCAATATGCATGCATGTTGAATTGAAGATGAGTACAGACTTAAGATGTGGAGTCTAGTGGAGGAGAATATTGTTGGTTGACCACTAGCCTTTGCATAAAAAATTCAAAGCTTCAGCATTTCCTTTATTGACTTGTGGAATAGAGGTTTGGTAAGAAGGGTTCTCATTGTCAATATTTTAACCCCTACACAATGTTATATTAGGTGACATATCATCAAGGAAATTCATTGCATCATCTCATCTTAAATTTTTTTGATGTCTAAGGTAAACTCTAAGAGAACATGAAGCATCTAAGGTGATAAAGGTGTTAAAGCATTTGAATCTTGCCCCACTTTTAGTAAAGTAACACTATGAGAAGAGGATTAATCATTTCCCCTTAATACTCCATTAGAGAGATAATTGAGAGGATCATTAACTCTTTCCTCATGATCAAGGGATACTCTATAAGAGATACAAGGGTTATTCATATTAACATCATCCCTAAGAGGATTATCAAACATCATGTTTGAAACACCCACTAATTTTTTTATATAATTCATGTAATCAATGATCATATGCAAGACTATTACCATATAACATCATGAAATGTGTATGAAATATTGTTAAAAAGAAGTGAATGTAGGAAACATTTTTCAAGTCCTTATGATGCAAAACATTAAAATGCAATGGATCAATGGAAACAATATGAAGTGAAAGAAAACATAAAACACATGGTTTTGATATATATAACTAATAAGCAATGTAATCACATGTGAAATTGCAAACCAATAAGATCTTGTGAATTTCATAGTGCAAAATAAGATATGAAATCTTATGCTTAGAAATAAGCAAGAGTAATTGTGTTCACCATAGTGAAATGGATGAAAATGTGGTTGTTGGTCTAATCATGCAAGCTAGATGATAAACACTCAACCAGGGGAAAACCCATTAGTTGGAGTCTTCAACTTTGTTTCCTTCGCCTAGTTCTTATCACAACAAACCCTCACTTTGGTTAACATAGACCATTCTTTAGCCCATTTTATGAAAAAAGTCCTTGCTTTCATTTTTTTTTGCCTATGGATCTCGATAGACCTCTCCCTGTAATATCAAAATAAATATGACTTAAACACTTGTGGTTAGTATAGGTTTTATTTTCACATTTGGAAAATATTCCTTCTGTACGCCTCTCTCTCCGGTTTCCCACAGCTTTCCAAGGGCAGGGGTTAGTAGCCAAGGTTCACAATTGTATGCAAATCTATTATGCAATAACTACTAAACAGATAATCGAAACGTGAGCAATAAAATGTACAAACAACAAAAAGGAAGACAAACGAATGCAAACCCTTCGATGCTTGAAGCTTCTATTGTTTCTCTCTATTCCTTCCGAAACGCTATTCTTGATGCTCAGTATTGGCTGGGCAGTGTCTATGACTTGAGAAGTGTCGAGAATTTGATAATTGCAAAGTGTGTGTGTGATCGCAAGATAGCTTGAATGTTGACAGAGTAATGGCGCTTTAAGCTTTAAATCCTGGATCCTTCAAATGGTTATGAAGGGTTTATTATATAGGAATTGGTGATGAAATGAGTGGTTGA
>MU216766.1:250205-261333 GCA_018584345.1 Thuja plicata | reverse complement strand
AACTTGGGTGTCAAAAGAATAATCGGCAAAGGTTATAGATATTTACGTCATCTTTTTATCCTTTATCCTTCTAGTGAATTATATATTCCTTGTACTTCCTTTACTAGGTTTTCTTGCTAGACTGTGATTCGAAAATCTATGCAATTTTCTCCCTGCTTCTCATTTTAAAAAATTTCAATCTCTATCCAAATAATTAAGATATGGCTTCAATTGATGAGATACAAGTCTTGGATTAGTACAATATGAAAATTTGAAATTTATATGCAAATCTAAAATTAAGTGACTTTAATATGGAATTACCATGATTTGATTTATCTATTTTTTTTAATGATGCTAAAAGCCAACCATCATGTCATGCTTAACAAAACTATCTAATGTGAAATTTTAACAACAAAAAAATGCATAACACCATAGATATCACCAAAGAGACATTTATGTAAACTTTTAACAAAAAAAATGCATAACACCATAGATATCATTAGAGAGACAAATCAACAACATAAGAGCATCACATAGCTCATGATTTACTAGGAGAAAACCTTATGGAAAAAAACTACACAATGAAGATAGGCTAAGCATTATCTTCAAATACATGAGATTACAATATTTTCACTTCCATTCTACTCTTTGCCTCTAACATGGCACCTTATGTATGCCCATGAATACCTTCTTTATCCTTGTAACCTATTGTTATTCTTACAAAATGACTCTATATTCAACTATTCCTATAAATTTCTACACCCAAAGAGTTGTTTTTACATACATGACATGATATCTAAAACACCAAACAAAGTGCCCAAATTAGATGACTTTTCTTTTCAAATGTAACAGCCCTAGGATTGCCTCCTCAAAATATGTTATTGTAACCAATCATAACGTTTTATGGATTGTACATGCAAATTTTTCCAAGTGTTTAGATCTTTGAGATAATTGATGCTTCAAAGAGTTGAGCTGAGCTGAAACCACTATTTCAACTTTTAGTTATAAATAACCAATCATTTGTAAAACTATTTTGAATGCATGTCGGTGATGACTGGACATTTTTTTTGTATCATAGAATAATTGAACTCAACACCATCTAGGTGGCTACAATAAAATTTGCAATTAAAACAAATGCCCTTGGCAACAACTGTAAATGTTATCATATCAAAACTAACTCACTAGTGAACTACTTTAAATTAAACTTGGTACAATGTCTGTGAAGGGATTTGTGAAAGTACGTGTAGGGATTTGTGACACAAATAAAAGTTTGGTTGAGAATTTTTGTTTCACTCCAAAGGAGTTTGCTAAGTCGTATGGTAGTATAACAATGAAAGAGGGTTTCCTATAGGTTTTAGCTATAATGCATAGACAACATGGGATAAATTAAATGCATAATTAACGAAATTTTATATTCCACCAAACTTGGACACTGAAATAACAATTGCTAAGGTGCTTACAAATAACAATCTACTCATAAGAAATAAATTTCAAAAGCATAAGGTTGTACGAGACCACTGATCACTTAAAACACACACAACAAAAGAAAGCATGGGATGTGCATAATAATTGTGTGATTACGTGTAATATAAGATTGCTTGATTTTTAGGATGATCATGAAACAAACGCCTTAGATAAAATATTTATAATATGAAGCCCCAAATTATGATTCCACAAAATAATAATAGAATATGCATAATAATTGTGTGACTGTGTGTGATGCAAGAATGCTTGATTTTTAGGATGCTATGGCATCATACATATTATGTAAAATGCTTTTAACAAGGTGTTCAAAATTATGATTGCATGAAAAACTAAATACCCACCAAAGCTGATTAATTTTTCCTATAGAAATTCATGTTCTCCTTTCAACCCTTTACCCTTCCAATGAATTAATTATTCGTTGTAGTTTCTTTCTTAGGGTTTCTTGCTAAAAAGTGAATCTAGTGAGCAATTTTTTTTATTGCTTCTCATTCTTGGAAAATTTCAATCTTTATCCAAGTAATCAAGATATTACATCAATGCATGAGATACAATACTTAAGTTTCTATAATAGGATAATTTAAAATTTATGTGCAAATCTGAAATTAAGTGACTTTTATATGCAACTACCAAAATTAGACTTATCTTTTTTTATGATGCTAAAAAGCCAACCAACATGTCATGCTTAACAACACTATCTTATGTGAACTTTTAACAAAAACAAAAAATGCATAGCACCATAGATATCATCATAGAGACATAAATCAACAACATAAGAGCATCGCATAGCACATGAATTACGTGGAGAAAAACTTTGGGAAAAAAACTCCACCATGAAGAGAGGCTAAGCATTATCTTCAAATACATGAGATTACAACATTTTCGCTTCCATTCTCCTCTTTGCCTCTAACATGACAACTTATGTATGCATGTGAACACCTTCTTTATCCTTGCAACCTATTATTATTCTTACATAGTGATTCTATATTCAATTATTCCTCTAAATTTGTACACCCAAAGGGTTATTTTTATAAACATGACATGATGTCTCAAGCACCAAACAAAGTGCCCAAAGATGGATTTTGTTTTCAAATGTAATAACCCTAAGATTGCCTCCTCAAAATGTGATATTGTAACCAATAAATGTGCTATGGATTGCACATGCAAAGTTTGCCAAGTGTTTAGATATTTGAGATAATTGATGCTTCAAAGAGTTGAGCTGAGCTGAAACCACCATTTCAACTTCTTTCATAAATAACCAATCATTTGTGAAAATATTTTGAATGCATGTTGGTGATGACTGGACAATTTTTTTGTATCATACAAGAATTGAACTCAACACCATCCAGGTGACTACGATGAACTTTTCCATTAAAAAAAATGCCATTGGAAACAACTAGAAATGTTATCATACCAAAACTAACTCACTAGTGAAATACTTTAAATTAAACATGGTACAATGTCTGTGAAGGGATTTGTGAAAGTACGTGTAGGTATTTGTGAGACAAATAAGAGTTTGGTTGGGAATTTTTTTTCAATCCAAAGGATTTTGCTAAGTCGTATGGTAGTATAGAAATGAAAGAGGGTTTCCTAGAGGTTTTAGCTATAATGCATAGATAACATGGGACAAATTAAATGCATAGTTAACCAAATTTGATATACCAACAAACTTGGATACCGAAAAAACAATTGCCAAGGTGCTTACAAATAACAACCTACACATAAGAAATAGATGTCAAAAGCACAAGGTTCTATGGGACCACTAATCACTCAAAACAAACATACATCAAAAGAAATAATGAGATGTGCATAATAATTGTGTGATTTTGTGTAATATAAGATTGCTTGATTTTTAGGCTACTCATAAATCAAACACCTTAGATAAAACATTTATAATATAGAGCCCCAAATTATGATTCCACTAAATAACAATAGAATATGCATAATAATTGTGTGACTGTCTGTGATGCAAGATTGCTTGATTTTTAGGATGCTTTGACATTAGACACCTTAGGTAAAATATTTTTAACAAGGTATTCAAAATTATTATTGCGTGAAATTCTAATTAGCCACGAAAGTTGATTAATTTTTTGTATATAAATTCATGTTCTCCTTTCAACCCTTTACCCTCCCAATGAATTAAATATTCTTTGTACTTTCTTTCTTAGGATTTCTTGCTAAAAAGTGAGTCTAATGAGCAATTTTTTCATTGCTTCTCATTGTTGGAAAATTTCAATCTTTATCCAAAAAATCAATATATTACATCAATAGATGAGATACAAGACTTGGACTGCTACAATATGAAAATTTAGAACTTTTATTCAAATATGAAATTAAGTGACTTCAATATGGAATTGCCAATATTAGAATGATCTTCTTTATGATGCTAAGAATTAGCAGAAATCATTTTTAGCAACCTTACCTTAATTGAATGTATAACAACATAAAAAAAAAATGCATAAAACCATTATAAGATAGTAGTAAAGAGGTAACATAAGAGCATCACATGGAACATGATTTCTTCTAAAGAAGCACTCGTGGGAAAAAATCTACCAAAAAGAGAGGCCAAGTGCATATTATCTTTAAATAAATGAAATTAAAACACATTCACTTTTATTCTTCTCTTTACTTCCAACATGGCTATACTTGTACCTATGAACAACCTCTTTATGCCTCAACTCACCCGTATTGTTGCAAAGTAACTCTACATTCAACTATTCCTTTTAATTTCTTCATCTAATGACTATTTTTATAGACATTCTAAGATCTTTAAAGAATGAAACAAGGCACCCAAAGATGTCTCTTCATTTCAAATATCCTTACCCTAGTATTACCTTCTTGGAATGCAAAAGGACACTAATTTTGGCTCCAATACTTTCCGTCCAACTTGGGCGTCCAAATTTAAAAATAAAAAATTATATTAATTGCAATAAACAAAAAAATACCAAGAGACACCTATTATATCTTTTGAAGAAACCACTTTGAGAAACCCAAGAGTCACTTGTATTTTTTGTCACTTGTCATTAAACATCCCATTCTAGGTGTTTACATGGGGAGGAAACAATTTTAAATATTCATGTCCACAAGTCACCTTCATCGCTACTAGTCGAATACATCACCCCTTACAAATGTATTACAAACATTCATGAGAATGAACATTAAAAAATATTTTCCCAATACACCCTAAGAGCCTAAGGACAATTTTTGAGGATGTTAGAATCATGCAATATGACAAGATTTACAAGGTAGATGAAAAATTAATTCTAACATTCTTTCACTTGACATCACATATTGTAAAAATACCATAGGAATCACAAATAAGAAAAAAAACACCCTTTAGATAATCCTAGCCTACTTGAATCTTCTCCAATCACTCATGCTCCAACAAGATACTTTAAAAATAACTATGATAACCACCATTGAGAAAAAAATCCTCACATATTTTAGGGGTCTCATTTTTGCATCCCCTCCTAGTTTTGTCAATGTTTTTAAGGGTTTAGATTTGAAAACTTAAGCAAGGATCCTAAAAACCTTAAACCCTTGTTATGATTTCTCACCGACCATCTCTTTCCTTTCTTCAGTCACTTAAGTGAAATATTTTCCCTTTCTTAGCTTCCCAATGCCAAGGTTTGTTAGGAATAACAGTCCACAAAACAAATGAGAGGGGGGGGGTGAATCTATTGTGATATAGATTAATAAACTTTAAACTTTATAAACCAAAATTGCAATGCAAATGATAACATAGTAAATGCCAACACAATAACACAATACTTGTTTTTGAGCTTGATTATTTTTACATTGCCTTACTTCTCTCTTCACTTACATGTTGATGATGGATCAGAAAGTGTGATCCAAAACAATTATGCTTAAGAACATACACAATCAAAACCAAAAATTCAAGCTCAAATTCAATGGATTATGGAAATCTGATCGAATTAAAATACTTGTTGTCAAGGAAACCCTATGAAAGGTAAAACCCTGGTGGGAATTAGTACCCACAAATAATGTAATGAGAGTATAGTATCCATGCTAAAATATTTAGCCATGTTAGGAGCTTATTACAACATTACAGTACACAGTCCCTGTTAGGAGACAAACCATATTAGGAATCAAGAAAAGTAGTAGGCTCATTTCCTAGGCACACTACCCAAAGAATGTTAAAACCACCCTCAAGGATTCACAATCTGAACAAGTGTATATAAAAAATATACAATCCAGTGAACTATCTGATAGCAACTTTATTTTCTTAGTTTGTTCGAATGAAGTATTCTAATCGAAAAACTCTTCTCTACATCCAACATCTAACAAGCCTCAGAACTTTCATTTATCTTCCACTACCACATCTTTCCAAAAGAAAAGATCACTCATATATACCCGTTTACAATAATTCATTAGGTCGGCCAATTAAGCTTTCCTAATACACAAATAATTAATTAGGTCAGGAAATTAGGCTTTCCCAATATACAAATAATTATATAAACCCTTGCTAAGATACACACAGTACCTATAACAAGTAAACATCATTTAAAATCCATCTGTTGTATTCCTAGATCAGCAATCCATGCTCACAATTCATATTACACGATACATGTCTGAAGTTGGCCACCAAATAGGTCTCCTCCAGAATACACACCACAACTGACGTCACCAGAGTCCTCATGCCAATCGAACACAACCCAATATTCCACAATATGTCTACAGTCCTCCAGTAAGCTTTCTTCACCATAAATATGTTCACCAGTAAGATATACTCGAAACACAGAGAGTTGCTCTGTCAAGCATCACAATTATAGTCCAGAAACCAGTCTTCACCAAAAGAATTGTAACAGCCACAATATGTAACATAAATCCAAGTGACCTTAGGAATAAGATCAACACACATCCTTCTTTATATAACCAATTTGAATCATTCTAAAACATCCATACAGTGTCCATACATTTCTTCCAGTCAAGTAACCAGTCTGTCCTCTCCAGAGAAACATATGTTGAGATCAATGACAAATCATGAATATAAACAACATGACTAGTACCCAAAACTGATATCATCCAACAATCTCCCCTTTTGCATTGATGTCAACATATGGGAAAATCCATCAACCCAAAATCAACTCAAAAATACTTTCTCCTCTCAATAAAATTTTCTCAATATCCTCAACACAAATCTCCCCAAAAAAGTAGGGATTTTCACATAGATTCCTTCCCCCTTTGGCAGCAATGACAAAGGGTGCCATAGCTCATCTATAATCTTTTGTAGCTTTTTCAAATCTTCATTTCCAACACCCAGGTGCAAGATCACCTAAATGTGCTTTAGTGTTCCTTTGATCACTCCCCCTAAGGAGTAGATCCATACATCAAGTCCAGAAAATGATATAGCTCTAAAAGCCACTGGACTGATGTGTTGGAGATTTACTTCTGTTAGCTAGTTGTTTGTATGTTTTTCATTGATGACAACATATAATATACAATAGTGTTCTGTATGTACTTATCAAAATTTTGATATTAACCCTTGCACGATTATATTCATGTTGTAGACATATTGTTGATGCTATGTTCATACACGTAGAATCAGATTTGATGTTTCAGTTGTGTTGTGTAATTCTGCTAATGGCAGTTACAGTTTCTGGAGTTTATCTATACAGAGCTGATGTATTTGCATTGGTTCTTGAGCTGCACTTATCTTCGGGATATGCATGTTTGTATTCAAAATTAATTATGAGTTGAAGATAGTTATCTAAAGGCGCCAAACATGTTTCAACAAGATTACAATGTTAGAGTTAATTTGATGAAGCTGACTTTGTGAAGCGATGCGTCTATTCAGTTTATATTGTGCGGTTGTAATTATGTTTGCATGGTTAGTTTAGCTGACAGGATTGTTATGAAGAGTTGCCTAATAGGTCCCATGATCTCATACTTTGAGGAAGATACTTATAGTAGTTTATTTGTAAATGCTAAGTGTGAATGAGAAGAATAGAGACAGAAAAAGTACAGAGTAGAATATCAGTTAAGTTTCATTCATCAAGGATCTATATGAAGAAGTAGTTGTAGATTACAATACATTGGAATTGATCAAGACAGTAGGTGTACTCTACAGTTCATCATCATATATAGTGTATATTTGTTCTACAGAAGGTTGTAGCCTTCACCATTGAAGCAGTGAGAATTTGGACAGTGAGTCCTCACCCTTAACAGGGTTATTTGTAAAAGACTCCTAACAAGGTCAGACCCTTAACTGGATCACTATATTTATTGCATTGTAAAGAACAACTCCTAATAGGGTTGCAAGATCTTCTAATAGGGATTATTATAAACAAGTATAGTTCATTGTGGGTGCTAATTCCAACCGGGTTTTTTACCATTTGGTTTCCCCGTAACCAAATTGTGGTGTTGTCTATTGTGTTATCTGAATGTGCATTTACTTTATGGTATTGTGGTATTAATAAAGAAGAGAATTAAATTAGCTGATAACTGATTCACCACCCCTCTCAGTTATCCTTTGGGACTATTCTAACAATTGGTATCAGAGCCAAGTACCTTGAAGAGAAAGCCTAACAACTTAAGGTAGATCAGATGGCATACTTCAGAAAAGTGATTCCTAAGTTTGATGGAGAGAATTATCTGGATTGGAAGAAAAAAATGATAACACATCTACAGTGTGTTGGTTCTGACATCTTTGAGATAGCCACACAAGAATTTGTTATTCCCTCTCTTAAAGACCTTGCAAGAGATGATGCTACTAGTAAATAAAAGGATACATTCATAGCTAATGCAGTTGCCAAAGAAGCCCTTATAAGTGCACTATCTGATAGTGAATTCTCCAAAATCAAGAAAGTAGACAAGGCATACACAATATGGAAGTATTTAGAAGACATGTTTGAAGGAGATATCCAAGCAAAGAGTGCGCGTAGGAAGACATGGAAAAAGAAATACAACAATCTTGAGATGTTACCTGAAGAGAACATCAGAGCCTACAATCAGAGGATAAATGAACCAGTTTCTGGAATCAGAAACAATGGTGGAGAAATCTGAGAAGAAGACATAATGGAAAAAATAATGACTACATTTACAACAGAATATGAGAGAAAGATCAATATTCTAGATGAAACCATGCAATTTTCAAAAGACTTCAAGAGAGAGACTTTGATTAGTAAAATCTCTGCATTTGAGATATCAAGAGTGAAGACTGAACCCAAAAGTAAAATGACCTTCAAAGCATCAATACATGGTAAGAAAACTTTACACACTTCTAATGAGAAAGAAGAAGCTGATGAAGAGCTAGAAGAAATTATTGCCATGACTGCTAAAAGAGAAAAGAAAGGCAAAGGAAAGTATGAAGGACAACTTCCATTCAAATGTTTTTCATGCAACAATATTGGTCACTTTCCATCCAAGTGTCCCACAAGAGTCAAGAAGTTCAGATATGATTACAAATCTAAATACTAAAAGGAATGCTACCGTGCTAAAGAAGGTGTAACCGATGAAGATTCAAGAGAGGATGAAATTGGATTCGTTTCCCTTAAAGACATGGAAAAATTGCTTGAGGAAATGGACATTGAAGATGAAAAGGAAGCACATGAGTTAGCCCTAATTTCCAAAGCAGACATCAGAGTTGACTGGATCATTGACAATGGATGCTCTCACCACATGACATGTGATAAAGACAGATTTGTTCATCTAGACAAGTACAAAGGTGGTATGTTTATATTTGGAGATAACACTCCTAAACCTATCATAGGCAGAGGATCTATTACCCTGGATGGAAAGAACAAGACAGATGATGTTTTGTATGTTGATGGATTACATCACAAATTACTAAGCGTTGGACAACTAATTGACAAAGGTTATCATTTGGAATTCAAAGACAACAAATGCATTATTAACAATAAAGAAGGTGACATGATTGCATCTAGTTCAAAAACAAAAGGTAATGTTTTTCAGCTCAATTTAAATGTAAGTTGTTTTGTTGTAAAAGTGGATGACAGTTGGTTATGGCACAAGAGACTCTATCATATCAATTTTGAAAATTTGGGGTCAAATTTCACTACAACATTTGGGGTCAAATTTCAACCCCAATTTGCGACGGAACCACCATTTGTATATTATTTTTGTGTTTTTTTTTCCAAGTGTCCCTGACGCTGTCGTAATAGCAATGGTATAGTCACAATTGCAACACTGTCATGATTATAAAAAAAAATAAGAAGAAGAAAGTCTCATTTCTAATTTACCGTGATCGCATACCGTCATGCACGAAGAGGGCATATTGTGGAAGCTGATTGGCATCTTGGTATATTGAAGCCACAACTTGAGGTAGGCATTCGAGCTTTGTCGTCTCATTAACTCAATTTCATTTTGATGGCATTTGTTGATTTAATGGCACAATATGAATGTTAATACTGTAATTGTTTACATCTTTGCATTTGGAATGCTTGATGACCCATGAGCTTTGAGAGCTAGGGCATCATTGCTATTACCTTTAAGCTGGCACTGTGTGAAGTATTTGATCTCTCTTTATTTGTTTTTCTATTGATATTCAATATGTGGTACTCCCTGTTTATGATCATTTTAGGAGGAAATGTCTTGATGGCTCGCGGGCTGCAATTCCATGAAATCAATGTACAATTATGCCAGATGTTTGGCATGTTTTAATGAAATTACATATGTCTTGATGGCTCGCGGGTTGCAATTCTATGAAATTAATGTACAATTATGCTAGATGTTTGGCATGTTTTTACGAAATTCATTTGAAGGAATCAAACTAGTAATATTAACTACCATACCTGCCAAGGCCTTTATACCATTCATATATTTCTAGGCATTATATTGAACATTTAAAACTACTTGCATTATATTGAGCTCATTATATTTTTTTAATAATATACAATACCATCACAATTACGATGGATTCTAGAAAATGAGCGACACCAAAGCTATACATGCGACAGCCAGATGTCAGAAATTCCCTACAGCTGGACGTCGCATGTATAGCATATCCGTTGCACAACTGTCGTAATTGCAACAGTCTTAAAGTGTAATGATGACATGCTAAACAATGTAGCCAGTGCTTGTTGCAATGGTTATTGATGTCACAGTAATGACACACATAACAGTCGTCGGTGGTTCTGACACCAAAACTGCAACACCGACCTGTATCACTTGGCCGATGTGGTAGCGTCGAAATTGCAACACATAGGCCTTGAAAAATAGATGTTGGAATTATATTGAGATGATGTACAGAGAGGGGAGGGGTGAATCAGTAACTCTAAAAGTTTTCTTGGTTAGCCCATTAACCCTTAGTCATCAGTTTGTAATTTCTCTCATCTAACTGTTCATCTTTCTTTATGCATATGTAATCATAACATACATTATTTTTAGTATGTAACCATAACAGAAACATTAATGAAAATAGATAACACATTACACAAGATATGATATCGCAGAAAAATCCTGTTAAGGAAGTAAAAACTACAGTGGGGATTGTTACCCACAAAACTTCACTATCTACAGATAAGAAGGGGCCAGTTAAGGCTTAAAATTGGTCACTTCTGATGACCTACCCTGTTAGGATTATTATAGTGGAGACCTGTTAAGATCTACTTCATTTGAAGCTTTAGCAACACTGTTAAGTGTGCACTCTGTTAAGAGATTTGGAAAGAACGGTTAAGTCCACCTT
>MU216766.1:208004-227579 GCA_018584345.1 Thuja plicata | reverse complement strand
GGGGGGGGGGGGGGGTGAATCTATTGTGATATAGATTAATAAACTTTAAAATTTATAAACCAAAACTGCAATGCAAATGATAACATAGTAAATGCCAACACAATAACACAATACTTGTTTTTGAGCTTGATTATTTTTACATTTCCTTACTTCTCTCTTCTCTTACATCCTGATGATGGATCCGAAAGTGTGATCCAAAACATTGATGCTTAAAAACATACATAATCAAAACCAAAAATTCAAGCTCAAATTCAATGGATTATGGAAATCTGATCGAATTAAAATACTTGTTGTCGAGGAAACCCTATGAAAGGTAAAACCCTGGTGGGAATTAGCACCTACAAATAATGTACTCAGAGTATAGTATCCATGCTAAAATATTTAGCCATGTTAGGAGCTTATTACAACATTACAGTACACAGTCCCTATTAGAAGACAAACCATATTAGGAGTCAAGAAAAGTAGTAGGCTAATTGCCCAGGCACACTACCCAAAGAAGGTTAAAGCCACCCTCAAGGATTCACAATCTAAACAAGTGTATATAAAAAATATGCAATCCAGTGAACTATCTGATAGCAACTTTATTTTCTTAGTTTGTTTGAATGAAGTATTCTAATCAAAAAACTCTCACTAATACATTTGGTACCAAATTGCAACGGCAGTGCCGTTGCAGTTTTTCCATCACAACCTTGTCATCGTCGCAATTGCGACATTCTGCCGTCGCAATTGCGACGACGACAAGGTTGTGACGAAAAAACTACAACGGCATTGTCGTTGCAATTTGGTACCAAATGTATTAGTGTCTACTCTACATCCAACATCTAACAAGCCTCACAACTTTCATTTCTCTTCCACTACCACATCTTTCCAAAAGAAAAGATCACTCATATATACCCGTTTACAATAATTCATTAGGTCGGCCAATTAAGCTTTCCTAATACACAAATAATTAATTAGGTCAGGAAATTAGGCTTTCCCAATATACAAATAATTATATAAACCCTTGCTAAGATACACACGGTACCTATAACAAGTAAACATCATTTAAAATCCATCTGTTTATGAGTGAGCTCATAAACAATGCATGATGCCCTAGCTTGCATCCCATGAGCCATCAGGACATTTCCTCATGAAATGATCATAAACGGGGAGTACCGCACAGTGAATATCAACAACAAAACAAATAAAGAAAGATCAAACACTGCATGCTATCAAAATAGAATGCCAGTGGTGATTCAATGAATCTACAACCTCAACAGAATGGCACCATTGATCGAATAACAATAAATACTTTACAAATGCCAAGCTAGTCATGGTCTCAATGATAAACAATGTATATAAAAAACAATATATGATGCACAACAACAACAACAACAAGCATGCAATGACAGCAATAACATCATACATGTATATGTATATGTATATATATATATGTTTATGTATATATGTGTATACATATATGTGTATACATATATGTATATATATGTATGTATATATATGTATGTAAATATGTATATGTATATAACAAACAAAGCTCATCATAGGGTCATGTGGTGTTCAAACAATGAGCTCATAAACAATGCATGATGCCCTAGCTTGCAGCCCGTGAGCCATCAAGAAATTTCCTCATGAAATGATCATAAATGGTGAGTACCACATAGTGAATATTAACAACAAAACGAATAAAGAGAGACCAAACACTGCATGCTATCAAAATAGAATGGCAGTGGTGATTCAATGTGTCTACAACCTCAACAACATGGCAACATTGATCCAATAACAACAAATACATTACAAATGCCAAGCTAGGCACGGTCTCAATGAAATAAACAATGTATATATAAAACAATATATGGTGCACAACAGAAGTAAGCATGCAATGACAATAATAACATCATACATATATATGTATATATGTATATACATATATATGTATATATGTATATACATATATATGTATATATGTATATGTATATAAAAAACCGAGCTCATAACAGGGTCATGTGGTGCTCAAACAGTGAGCTGATAAACAATGCATGATGCCCTAGCTTGCAACCCATGACCCATCAAGACATTTCCTCATGAAATGATCATAAACGAGGAGTACCACATAGTGGATATCAACCGCAAAACAAATAAAGAGAGATCAAACACTACATGCTATCAAAATAGAATACCAGTGGTGATTCAATGCATCTACAACCTCAACAGAATGGCACCATTGATCTAATAACAACAAATACATTACAAATGCCAAGCTAGCTAGTCACGATCTCAATGAAATAAACTATGTATATATAAAACAATATATGGTGCACAACAGCATAAAGAATGCAATGACAAAAATAACATCATACATATGTATATGTATATGTATATATGCATATAAATAGATATGTATATATATGTATGTATATATGTATATTTATATAACAAACCGAGCTCATAACAGGGTCATGTGGTGCTCAAAAGTGAGCTCATAAACAATGCATGATTCCCTAGCTTGTAGCCCGCGAGCCATCAAGACATTTCCTCATGAAATGATCATAAACAAGGAGTACCACATAGTGAATATCAACAACAAAACAAATAAAGAGAGATCAAACACTTCACACAATGGCTTGAAGGTAATAGTAATGATGCCCTAGCTCTCAAAGCTTATGGGTCATCAAGCATTCCATATGCAAAGATGTAAACAATGTCAGTATTAAACAGTGAGCTAATAAACAATGTAACACAATATTTGTACCTTAGTAAACACATGTTAACATAATATGTTGTTAACAAAATATGTTAACAGGCTAACATACATGTTGTTAACATATTTTGTTAACAACATAATTTGTTAACTAAGGTGCGAATATTGTGTTGCATAGACACGACCCTCAAAGCTCGCGGGCCATCAAGCATTCTAAATGCAAAGATGTAAATAATGCCAGTATTAACATTCATATTGTGTCATCAAATTAACAAATGCCATCAAACTGAAATTGAGTTAATGAGAAGACAACGCTCGAATGCCTACCTCAAGTCATGGTCGCCATATGAAGATCAAATGCTATGGAACTATGACTATGCACATGCATAATTGTAGATGAGGATTAGTAATAGGGTGCAAGGAATTGCTTAGATCCTTTGGATCTAACCGCATATTTTCCTTCCTTGCAGGTTGTGGAAATGTCTGGTATCTTCATTATTTATGTTCATCCACTTATGTATGTTTGCATCCATTCATATTTTTCTGAAAATTGGCTATACTCATATTCTTCTTGTGTCTGAGTCTTCCCACTATGATCAATTTAATGTTGTAAATCTTGACATAGAATTTGATATCAACCTGTCAATATGATTACAATGTGGGGGAGTTAAAGAAAATATATATACAGTTATAAAACCTAAAGTTAAATTTACAAAGTAACATATCATTTATAAAACCTATCGCAACATGTCATTTTTTGTTTGACATTTTTTGTCACAACTAAAGAGTTCTCACCACAAGAAAATAGATTGACCATGTGCTATCAAAACCATTTGTAAAGATTTAAACATTAAGTACAACATGTCCAATTTTTTTGCAGATATACACATTAAGGATCATGTTAGATAATACAAGGGAATTTGATCAAAACAGGGAGACAATCGCTAGATTGTTGTCTAACTTTCAAAGAGAAGGCGATGACAAATGTTATTGTCCATGCAAGAGTTGTAACGTCTTCAAGACAAGAAGAATCAAAATAAAAAAAACAAAGAGACATTGTAGGGAGAATGGTCACATTGAAGGGGGGTTTGATTATCATCCATTGGTAATTGTTGTTTGTTATATTGTTTTCACAATTAATATACATATGAACCATGGAAGGAGGTTTGATTATCACATTGAAGGGGGGTTTGATTATCATCATTTTTATATAGGTCGATCTCCCCAGTGTAGTACATGATATGGACCATCACATCTCAGAGGAACATGGGGGTGTGAATATAGAGGAACATGGAGGTGTCAGTATTGAAGTTGAACATCATGATCCCATGGAAGATGACGGTCATGCACCAGAAAACACATTTGAAGATGATGGTATTAATGCATTGATCGTTGACACATTTGGTACTGGTGCTACTAGTGCTACTGTTGATGATGATGATGATTATGATGAGGATGACATTGAATTTGTCCATGATATACCTCTTCTTGAGAAGGCAAACACACCCCTTTACAAAGTCTCCCAATCTACTCTTCTCTCTTCTTTATTATTGTTGGTGAATTTGAAGGTTATGAATGGTTTGTCCAACATAGAAATGTCACGTATGCTAAGGTTTGTAATATACATCATTGTAGTCTATAAAAGGTGAAACATGTACCATAAAGATTGTTTATAGTAACGACTTATATTTTTTGCTTTAGATTGATAGGTGAGTTTCTGTTACCACCATCAAATGTTCTCCCTCACTCGTACTGAGCATTATGTGCCATTATGAAACATATTGGAATGGAGTATCAAGCAATAAATGCTTGTCCCGAGGATCATATTATTTATCATAAAGAACACAAAAATGCAACAGAATGCCCTGAATGCCATACGAGCAGATATTGAGATGATCAAATGACAAAAAAGGTGCCTTGCAAGGTTCTTTGTTACATCCCCATTATTCCACGCCTGAAATGATTATTCAGGTGCAATAGCTTGGCACAATTTATGGATTACCATTCATGCGGCAGGAGTCAAGATGACATTATTCGAGTGCCTGCAGATGGTTCATTATTTATGGACATAGAGGAAAAGTGGCCACACTTTAAATAAGAACCTCAAAATCTTACGCTTTCTCTGGCAGTAGACGGTGTCAATCCGTATGGAGAGATGAGATCTGTTTACTCGGTGTGGCCTATTTTTGTTATCAACAATAACCTTCCACCATGGATGTCAATAAAGAGGGAGAACATTATGTTGGAAATTATTTTTCCACATATATTATTATTTTATAGTTATCTGCATGTAATTATAAGTCTTGGAGTGAAATGGCCACAATAATTATCTGATGTTGTCGTTAATTCAACTAGGTAACTACCAAGTGAAAGATGTGAATGTATATATTGCTCCTCTTATCGACGAGTTGCTGGTGTTATGGAAAGGTTTAACTATGTATGACATCTCTAGACCAATTGGTCAAAAACAATTTCAATTCCATGCAATGCTTGTGTGGACAATTCATGATGCTCCAGGGTTGACACATTTTTGTGGTATGTTATGGTAAATTCTAGTTGTACACGATAATTCTAATTCTAAAAATTAACATATTTAATCCAATTGTATCATTATCTTGTAGGTCTTCAAATAAAGGGAAAATTTTCATGTCTAATGTGTGATCCAAAGATGAAATCTCGTTATTCCAAAAGTTTAAGAAAGCAGGTGTTTGATGAGTATAGGCACTTCCTCTCTAGAAATCATAAGTATCGAAGTGCGAAAAAACATCTTTTCAATGGGAAAGAAGAGACTACATCAAAGACCCGAAGAATGAAACCTCACCTATGATAGTTGGAATATAATAGAATTGGAGGTAATATCATTCCACTTAATGGTTGATGTTTGAAAATTATATATTTTGATTGCGTTTGCTTGGCTAATTATGTAGTTGATGATCTTGAAGGCCGTGAAGGCATCACTGACCAGCTTCCAAAGGGACTAAAATGTTATCCCAAAGAATTTAGTAGGCTTCCCTACTATTAACAACTACAAATTGTGAATTTGTTTGATAATATGCATATTGGAAAGAATGTAATAGAGACACTGTGTAAAATATTGGATGGACAGCATGACAAAGAAAAACTTGGCTAAATTTGTAGTGACATTCATGATTCCAATCATGCATTGAAAAATATCATTGAATCAAATAGCAATAATAGAGACCGGATTAATGTAAGTTCTCTTCCTTGGTTACTAACAGAGAAACAAAGTAATCCCATAAAATAAGTCATACACAAAATTTGATTTCCTACAGGATTTGCTACGAATATAAGCAATGTCATATCAAAGAAGAGTGATTTTGGGTCAGGGATGAAAACGCATGATTGGCATACCTTCATCAAGGTAAGTCACAGTCTTTTGTATTTACAATATATTTGTGTAACTGCATTCAATTTTCATTGTATGAAATGATCAGTTGTCAATTGTTGCACTATTTTCTACCCCTATCTTTCCCAGAGAACTTTGACAATAATATCAAACAAGTGATATATGATCTTGGAAAATACATGAGGAAAGTAGTGATATTTGTTCAATATATCAAACAAGTAATATATTGTAAAGTCTTGTATTTATATATTTTTGTGTCTTCAATCCCTTGTAGGTGGTTTTCATGTAAAGAAATTCATAAAGAAGATGTAAAATATTGGAAGAAAATAATTCCTCACCTAATGTGTGAAATGAAAAAGTGTTTACCTTCAACCATTTTCAATGCACAAGAACACTACCTCATACACCAAGTTGAGGAGATTGAATTGTGTGGACCTGTATATGCTAGGTCAATGTGGATGGTTGAGAGACACTTGATATTTTTGAAGGGTTTGGTATGACAGAGAGCATGTTTTGAGCGTTCTATGGTTGAAGGATATATGGTATACCAGATGATGGTGTACGTTACTCAATATCTTCCTAATCTTGCACCAGAATCCCATATAGATGACATTTGGGATCTCGATTCCATTAAAAAATTTAAAGGGGAGTACTTAGTGGGCAACAGTAAATTTAGGAAACTGAAAGGTAATACATTTTGAGATGTTATTGTAGTTAATTAATTCTTAATCTTCAAAATAAATCTGTTGTAACTGATCATCTATTTACTTTTGTACAGTTGCTAAAGAGTGGGATGCAATATATTTATTTATTGCAAACAATCAAGATTGGATGACGGTCTGGATTGAACAATGTCAACATTATGGTCATAGATTAAAATTGGAATCTATGTCTTCATTGGTTATACAAGCTCATCGTAATGGAGATCCCAATGTTACACAAAAGGAAATAGATTTAGCATATGGTTTAAGAGATCGCCAGGTACTTATAATTTTTTTAATCAACTCAGGATGCAATAATTTATACATGTTTGACATATTTGTAGGTGAAACACCACAAGGCTATGTTCTGCAATGGTTATAAATTTTGTATCAAAAAGTTGGATGACACAGAGAGAACTTGTGATTTTGGGATAAGTGCAGTCTTCCAGGTGACCAATATTTCATCTAGAAATGACTTACATCCTTAAGAGTCACAAAATTGATACTATGGTATTTTGGTTGATATACTGGACTATGACTTTAATTGCTCCAAATTAGTTCTCTGCATCGTCAGATGGTACAGACTACATCTCAATCAAAGTGATCTTGATAGAATTGTTATTGAACATGACAGTGGATTTCCAATGATTAATACAAGGTTGTTTGAGCTAGTTAGGGAAGAGCCCTATGTTCTTCCAAGCCAATGTGAACAGGTATTTTACTTGGAGGTTTCACATAAACCGGGTTGGTCATTTGTTGTTAGACATGATCCAAGAGGAAGGTCGATAAAGTATAATATGATGGAAGAGGAAGATACCGAAGAAGAGGAAGAAGTGGATGATGATGTAGATGATGATCACGGTCGAGAGTTAGTCAAAGAAGAATATGAAGAAGAAGAAGAAGAAGATGATGATGACGCTACTGATCACGATGATGATGAGGAGTATGATGATGATGATGATGATGATGATGATGATGATGATGATGATGATGATGATGATGATAGTTGGGGTGATGATGTCGTCAACGACGATGATCTTGATGATGAGATGGATGAAGAAGAATATCAATTACATGAATGAAATTAATGTATAATTATGACAGATGTTTGGCATGTTTTAATGATTGTTTTGGGTTAAAATATACACTTTTTCCACTAATATGCTTAGGGTTTCATATTAATGGCATTTTTGGTTTATCGTGAATATCTAATTAACTATCTTATTCACCTTGTTATATATGTCCTACTTATATCTTTGATCTTTTGTTAAGGGAAATTTCATTCTAAAAGAGTGTATTTAATATCTAAATACTATCTTATGGGATTTGCTTCTGATAATTTTCTATTTCCTTCCACATCAATGATGTTAAATCACAGGGGATTCTCTTTGTTCCCTGCAATGGAGTGAGCTAATTCTGAAAGTATAAATAGATAATTTTTAAAATTTATAATGTCCTTCACAAGATGTAATAAAAACTATAGAGTGAACTATGTTTTTTTGATTATATAACTATTATCTTTTGTCAGGTATCCCACACAGTCTCATGGATTGTCAGGTATAAGTCAATACACACCATAGAGATTAATTTCCTTTACCATTTGTAAAATATCTCTCTCATTGCCACCTGTCTCTCTCATTTCATGAAGTGCGGGTACTAGAGAATAGGTATTTGTCAAATTTGTCTTCCTCGAGTGAGGAAAATGTAGGAATGGAAGAAGAAAGTGAGACATCTAGTATGTCTAAAACAAGTAGATTGACTCGAGGTCAAAAGATCATAAAGAAATTCAATAATCGCATGGAATTTTCCCTTGCTCAAGGGGGTCATGTTCTTATGATGATGAGAGAAAATGCGACTCTGAGGTGCCCTTTAGGTACAAACATCTACAAAAACATTGGGTCCCCGATGAACTTCCTTCAATAAACATTGACTTTTGTGTTAAAGAGAGGATATAGCGCATAGCACCGACTTCAATACATGGTAAATGGGCCTATTTTCCATGGATGGCATAAAGGTCTCTTACAATAAAGTTTTCGAATTGATGGAGTATGTTGGGCCTTGTTATGATTACAGTAGTTGGATGCAGATTGTTATATATAAAAAAAGTATGTGTAGGTATGGACTCGTAGCAAATTATATACAACAAAAAGTCTGTGAACAAAGTAAAATAGTAGCTATATACATTGACAGGAGGCCAAAAGCATCAGGGAATATTGCAGGTTTTATAAACAGTACACGACCTGTGTCAACTAAGAAGCAACCCAATTGCATGTTTGAGGCGCGCGAGGGAAATTGCGTATTTCTATGTGTGGTCAAATCAATACGTGGAGGCGAAGAGCTGCTTGTCGATTACAATTTGGATCGCATAGATACATCTAAACCCACTATCATGGATGAGGTGGTATGCACTATGCACCATTTAAAATTGTTTAAAAATTAAAAAACTCTCTTCTTTTAATTGAACACGTGTTTTAACATGTGTTAATAATTTTTAATTTTTGAAATACAAGGCTATAGTATGGATCAAAAACCACACAATATGCATGGAGATGATGGTTCTCATGGGAATTCTTCTTCCCATAAGGTAAAACTCATTGTTTTTGTACAAATGTACATACAAGAAAAATGTTAATGTGTATTTTTTGTTATGTTTTATTATTCACTAATATTTTGGATAGATTTTAAATAAAGTGCTAATAATATTGTTCTCACAAATGAGTACTGATCTAAAAAGGGAAAGGAACAAGTAGTCCTTGAGGACCCATAGGATGAGAAAGATCCATTCATTGTTTATTTTTCATCAGACGTTGATCATGTGGTTGCACTACAAAAGGTCCTTCGTGCAATTTCAAGAGAGTTAACTCGATTGACAAATATTCAACCTCAGAGTCTTGAAATAATGATGAGAGAGGATGAGTTGGCTCACCGTGTTCAGACTTATACAGTATGTATTAATGTAGTTTTTAATTATAACAAAAGTACAATAATGGTTTTTATAGTATACTCTTTTATTTATGTCAACTAAAATACATGTGTTATTTTTATAGAGGACGCTAAAAAGATTTAAGGGTTGTGCCCCAGATGTAGATACTTCAAGCGGTTCAAGTAGATCACATGTTCTATCATCCACTTGTGTTTTTCTCGAACAATATTGTCCATGGTTGTCCATAATTTCATGTTATGTTCTAACAATCTTATTTTTCAGCACCTACTATTGACCCTATGTTCACTGCGCCGCCTGCTACAAGGTTTAGAACCATAGAGGTATTGCCGCCTACAATGTCAGAAACACTTAGCTTGGCCACAAGTGCACTGGCAATGCCTATTATTGGTAACTAGATTCATCTTTTTCTCTCTCATTTATCATGTGTTTATTTCACTTGAAATATTCTTTCTTCGGGGGCATTTTGTAATATAAGATTCATTTTATGTAGGAGGCGATGACCAAATTCTTGGATGTACTCGTGTTAGATGTACGAGAACACTAGAGAATTATGATCAATTGCTCGTGAACATTGAAGATGGACTTCCCATGAGAGTAGCCCATCTTCCAGGTACTTTAAAGGTTGATCCTTTTTTTTACTATACAATCTTATACTCATAATGTAATGCACTAATCCCCTGTGCAGTCCCTTGCAATACTTAATAACTCGTTATTATTTTGCAGTGAATAATCTATTTTATGAAAAACTTAATGATGAATGTTTGCGCATTTTCGGGCCGACCATACGCACAATGTATCATATTTTGATTTCATTGCTAGATCAGATTTCCTTTCATCCCTTTCTTCAAGTATATTAAAAGGTAGCTTCACTTCATTTATGAATCTAATAGTTTTTTCTCTTAAAAGGTGGAAATCACAAGATAAAGAGTTAAAGGATAAACTCATTGACTCTATGATAACACTTTTTGGACCCAACACCTTTTAAAGACTTAGGCTCCTTGAGAAAGCAGGGCTAAATTTGAAGTATATTAGGGACAACTATAGGACCCAAATAGAATGCAACCCTTATTACAAGTACCCCTATGTTCCTATTAATGAGTGGGAGAATCTTAAAAAGGATGCACTTGAGAGACTCACAAGACATGATGGAAAAATAGTATCACCCAAGGAAAGAAGGTACGTGATAATCTTAATAATGAAATTATGTACTATTTAATCTTTGTACTTATGTGATCTAACATATTTCAAACATCACACAGGTTTCCTGACACATCAAAGGCAACAAAAGAAACAAAACAAAAGCACGGGCAACAAAAGCTCGGCTCGGGTGGATATTCAAAACTTGCTACACGAATTGTAAGTAATAGTAAATGAGAAACCGTATGCAAATATTTATAAATTGTAATCAATTTATTTTTGATAAAATTCACTACGTACAATAAAAATGTAGGCCTTGGAGTTCAAACAAAATATTTTAGAAGAGGACAATAAAGTAGGCTACAAACAAGGCTATACAGTTGTGGGTGAACGATTCTGATCAAAGAGTGCACAATGCTCTTCTGGTGGATCTGTTGAACAGGTAAATAAGCCAATTGATTTTTATTTCAAGTTGAATACTTTACCAATTACTCTATTTGATGTTAAGTTCCAACATAAAGTGAATATATTTGTTTTAAGTAAGGAAACAATGACTATATATTTGTTTAAAACTTTAAAGTGATTATATTTATATGTACCAAATTGAATGATTAACATTTCTCAGTATTTGTCTTGTATTTATATGTATATATTGTCAATAAATGCAATAATTATTTACATTGGAATGTAGTTTGCCGATCTTGAAACACCATCCGAGCATGTCGATAGAGGCGTTGATTCGGATGTGCATTGTAGAACTCAAGGTATACATTTTCTATTTGAATTTTGATTATTTATTTATTTATTTATTTTTTGATCGGTAAACGGCCATAGCCATGATTAATTTTTATTAAATTAAAATTAAAGGTACAAGTAGTCCACCGTTCTGACGGGCACTGGTAGGAAAGAACGGGGAAAGAAAACCTCCAGTCTTGCCCGGGACCGAAGTCCTATATTATACATCAGTAAAAGGGGCATACCCCAGTTTATTACATCATAATAGAGTCAAAAGACAATATCTATATCTTCTCGGAGAAGCTCAAGAATTAAGAAAATAATGACTACCAAGTCTCTGTATACATCTCATCACAACCAACAAAACGTTAAAGGTTAGAAGATAAAGAAATTCCATCAAAACCTTAACAAGAGACCAGGAGGAACCCATTCCATATAATGTCTAATAATTAAGAGATTTTAGTGAATTGGATAATTGATTAATTTACATATTAATTACACTTATTATTCTAGTTGAATTTAGATAAATTGTTAACTAAAAGATAGTGTAAAATTATGATTAATTAATAATATTTAATGTTTAGGTTTAAGGGTTTCCTGAGAATTGGGTACTCGGCCCTATTCATATGAAATCAATTCACACGCAGGAAATAAAGTGATAATGATTAATCTGAAGGCAATGAAGGATTAAAGATATGATTAAATGTTAAGGGGTTGAGACCATCGGTGCCCAAATTGGCTAATTTATCAGCCTCCTTATTGCCTTCTCTGTAAATATGCGAGAATCTTACTTCTTCAAATACTGAAAGAGTTTTGATTATAGCTTCTAATTTAGAATTTAAAACCCAGTTTGGGGTTACTCCCTCTCTAAGAGAATTAATAATGATTTGGGAATCCCCTTCAATCATGAGTTTTTTAATTTTTAGTTTACTGCTAAGTTTGATTCCTTCTTCTCCTACTTCGAGTTCTACAATATTATTCGATGCCCTGTCTAGAGATTTGGATCTTTTTACTATCCACTTACCTGATTCATCACTTATGATACATCTAATTCTGGCTTTACCTAGATTTCCTCTTGATGCCCCATCGAAATTCAACTTTTTCCATCCTTGCGGGGGGGGGGGGTTCCCATTTACAAGTTTGTCTGGCTAGGTCGTTCTTCTTTTTGTAATAGAGGGGAGGGTTTATTAACAGCGGCCATCATTTTTTGATTTCTACATCCCATTCAGAGAAGGATCCTTCTTCTCTTGGTCTCTTCCTGAGATCACTATTCATAACTTTCGAAATCGCCACTTCTATTTTTGCATAAAGATCTTGCTCAGATAGGCATTGATTTAAGAAAGTTCGGCGATTTCGTTCTTTCCAAATTTCCCATTGAGCAATTGCTGGGGATATATTCCAAAGTTTACCGTAGATTCTCTTAGAGGCATCTTTAGGCTAGCCTAATAAGTGATCTATCCATTTTCCTGCTAATGGGGAGGTCCAAATTAATTTACTTTGGAGCCACCTCCAACATTCCTAAGAAAATTTACAAGCATATAAGAGGTGTTCTGCATTTTTTTCTTCTTCTTTGCATAAGATACATCTTGAGGGCCCTTCAAATCCCATTTTCCTAATTCTATCTACTGTTAATATTCTCTTTTGCATGGCTTTCCAGAGGAACATTCCTTCTTTGGGAAGACCTGCTGGATCCCAACATAAGTTCATGGGGAGGGTGTTGACTTCCCATTTCTGTGAATTTGTAATCATTCTATATCCTTCTTTAACTTTATATATCCCATCTTTTGATGCAGCCCAAATTAACTTGTCCTCCCTGTCTTTAATTATAATAGTTTGGTTCTTAAGAATGTTTTCCAATCTCTCCTTATTCGACTGGTTAATTCCACATTTAGGTAACGATTTCCATTTCTATATCTTACCCATGTCTGAGTCGGATTCCTCTATGTAATCTTTCACCTTTGTTCCCTGTAAAGTTTTAAGGAGAGATATTGTTTTTGAAGATAAGTATGAACTAATCAAAGGGGGATATCCATTCCAAGAATCTTCCCTGAACAAAGCTTCGTATCCTCTCCCTATGTCCCATGTAAGGTATATGGATATCAGACTTTGACTATTAGTGAGGAAATTCCAACCTGCAGAACCTTTGGGGGGGGTTTTAATTCTGAATAATGAAGTTTTGTCTAAAGGGTTAAGATATTTATTATATAAGATTTTAGCCCATTTCCTATCCCTTTCTTGATATAGTCTCCAAACTTGTTTAGCACCTAGGGCTTTGTTCTGCCATTCAAGATTCTTTATTCCTAATCCACCAAATTCTTTTGGTTTGCGGATTTTACTCCAACTGATTAAGGATTCTTTTTTCTTATCCTCCAATCCTTTCCAGAAGAAGTTACGCAGTTTGTTTTCCAATTTAGAGTTAATATTTTTGGGTAGATGTGAGTAAGAAAGTTGGTAAGTTGGGATAGCTACTAAGACAACTTTGATCTTTATTGTTCTTCCTGCCTTTGTTTTCCATCTTCCCTTCCAAGAATTTGTTTGGTTATCGATTTTCCTGAGAATATTTTCCCAGCCCGGATTAGTATGATTTCTCTTGTCGAGATATATTCCTAGGTATCTGAATGGTAACTTGATTTTTTTGAATCCTAGTTTATGACAAATTTGATCTTCAACTTCTTCGGCAGTGTTTAAGAAGAAGATTTCTGATTTCTCTGCATTAATCATTTTCCCTGATGCTTTTGTGTATGTCTCCAGGATATTTTGCATATGATCTGCCTCTTGAAGGGTGCTGATTCCAGCAAGTATAGTGTCATCAGAAAACTGTTGGTGGGTGGTGTTTTCTACTCCATTCATGACTTTCACCCCTTTAATTTTACTTTCTACTTGTGCTTACTTAATTGCCCTTCCAAATGCCTCCACGATTATGATGAACATAAATGGGGAGATCGGGTCACCTTGTCTGATACCCCTAGTAATATTAAAGAAACCTTCCGGGGTGTTTTTGATGAGGATCAAAATTTTGGGAGTAGAGATGCATTGAAAAATAATGTTGATCCATTGTTTAGAGAAGCCAAAGGCCTCTAAGGTTTTACAAATGAATCTCCAATCTACTTTATCGTATGCTTTTTGAATATCTAGTTTAAGCAACATACATGCTTCCTTATTTTTAATTGCCGAATGAATAATTTCCTGTATAATGGAGATACCATCTAATATAGATCTACCAAGGACAAAGCTGGTTTGTTCTTCCGAGATGATTTTTGGGAGGAATATTTTGAGACGATTTGCTAAAAATGTTTAGAACACCTTATAAATAGTGTTACACAAAGCAAAAGGCCTAAAATCCCCAGGCACTACACTTTCATTTTTTTTAGGGATGAGAGTAATAAACGTATGATTTATTTTAGTTAATATTGATCCTCCATTGCGTGTAGCTTCTAAGGCTTTCCACAACTCCTCTCCTAGAATATCCCAACATTGTTGAAAGAAGAAGGCTTGAAAGCCATCTGGACCCGGTGATTTATCTGGGTTGATACTAAAGAGTGCGGATTTGATGTCTTGAAGGGTAATGGATTCATTAAGGAATTTATTATCCTCTTCTGAGATCAGTTTTGGAATGTGTTTTAGCATCTCATCTTGGGCTAATTTATTAGATGAACAAAAATTATTAAGCGTATCACTAAAGTACTTGACAAAAATATCAGCAATTTTTTCTGGGTTTTCAGTTTTCTCCCCCTTAGAATTCTTGATTTTTGAGATGTTAATATAATTTCTATTATTAATAGTGCTATTGTGAAATTTTTTTGAATTACGGTCCCCTTCTAGGAGCCATTTTTCTTTGGATTTTTGCCTCCAAAATATTTCTTCTTTAGCTATAATTTCTTCATGTTTTAAAAGGTATTCTTTTTCTAGTTGGTAAGATTCATTATTCATTCCTTTCATGAGGATTTCTTTATTTAACTTACTCATTTTTTCTTCAATTTCTAGTTTTTCTTTAAAAATATTTTTAAAATGTAGATTGTTCCATTTTAAAATCTTTTGTTTTATACTTTTTAGTTTGGAGACCAGGAAAAACATTTTTGAGCCCTCGAACTGTTCCTCCTGCCACCATTCTCTAATCTGGTCCATAAAATCTTTATCCATAAACCACATTTTCTCACATTTGAAGGGATTCCTACTAGGTTTGATCTGCTCTTTGATTTCCATTTTCACTGGGAAGTGATCTGATCCGGCCATTGGTAATATTTCCGCATTAATTAGTTTGTCCATACTGAGTTCTCCTCTTAGAAGAAATCTATCCAATCGTTCTGCTATATAAAAAAATCCTTTCCTTCTGTTATTCCAAGTATAGATGCCATTCTTTGTTTTGATATCCATAAGAGAGTCTTACTGAATCCACTTTTTGAAATCTTCCATAGCTCTATTTACTTGATTACTCCCTCCCTGCTTTTCTTCCTTGCTTAAGACCTCATTAAAGTCTCCTCCTATAATGACTATTTCTTGGGGCATATAGTTAATAAATGTGCTGATCTCATTCTAGACTACTTGCTTGTCTTTTGTTGGTGACAGCCCATAAACATTAATTATAACTGTCTACAAGTTTGATTTTATACTGACAACTCTTACTCCCATCCAATTGTTTTGTGAGGAGATTACTTCAACATTGATTTGCCGAGGATTCCATATTATTCCAAGTCCTCCTAAAGCTCCCTGTGACTGCTGAAATTCTGATTTCCATTTTCCCAATTTTTGACTCAGCTTTATTCCTTCTTCTTTATTTAGTTTAGTTTCTTGTAATAAAGAAATATCTGAATCAAATAAGGTGAGATTACGCTTTAACAAAAAAAAAATTCTAGGGGCATTAAGGCCCCTAGCGTTCCAAGTTGTTATTTTCATTGCTCCTTGGGAAGGAACTTCCCCTTCCCACTGTAAATTATATCAAAAATCTTGGTCTGATCCTTGACCTACCCTGCTGCCTCTTTGAGTTCTTTTAGTGATTTTCTGCCACATTTTTGCTTTGATTTTCCACAAATTGGTGTTTTCATTCCCTCCTGATTCACTGCTATACCTATTTTTTCAAGATTTTTCTCTTCTAATACCTTTTCCGTAGTAGCAGAGCCCTCACCTTCCTGGGTTTCTTCTGAAATGATTTCCTTAATCAATATTTTGTTAATTTGCTGGTCCTCGCCATTTATGGATTGGATAGGCCTTGATACTTCAGCCTCTTTGCTGCTATCTTTTATGTTAGTGCTGCTTATTATTTCATTCCACCCATTTTGTTCTATGTCTGCAGAGCGGAGTGACTCTCTTAGGTCTGATCCAGTATTCTATGTTTCTAATGTAAACATATCTTTACCGTTACTAGGTGTTTTCCAGAACTTGTAGCTTTTCTTTTTCCCTTTCTTCCTAATTGTTATATTTCTCCACTGGGCAGAGTCTATTGGTGGGATGATAACCTCTTTCTCTGAGTTTTCCTTTTGAATAGCCACTTCTTGCAGGATTTCTGAATCTTGCTCTTTTCTTCTTTTTGACTTTTGTTCATTTTGCCTTGTTTCAGTCCATTCAATGTGATCATTTTTGTCCTCCTGCCTCTGATCCTCAATCTAATTTGAGTGAACTCCTGATGTCTCCCCTATTTCTATGACTTTAATCCTCTTCCCTTTATGTTCCTTGTGTATTTCTTCTGCTAGTAGACTCTGATCTATTAAGTCCTTTTGAATCAGTAGGGTTTCATGTATAAGCTTGTTTAATTTAATGATACTCAATTCCATTTCTTCAATGGCCTCTTTTTCCAACTGACATTCCATACAATTCTTGAATTTATTTAGTGAATGCTGATAGCTAATGTTATCCGTCCATTCTGTTCCCATCAATCTATCCAATTCCTTTCCATTGTCCAGTGGTTCTTCTCTGCTATCTGTTATTCTTTTTTCAGGAATGTTTGCTACTATTTCTTTACTCAGACCTTCTCTGAGGATTGTAGGTTCTATGATAGCCTCTTCCTTCCTTTCTGGATTTTTGCCTGTGCTCCTTTTTATGTTTATATGATCTTTGATGTTATTTTTAATACATGATTTTGAAAAGTTTGAATCTAAAATTTTGAGAATATCACCTGAATACTCCTTGAAGGTTAAATTATATATAGGTCTATTTGTAATGATCTTCCCACTGATTGGAAGGTTTTGATCAGATTTAACCAAAACCCTGATTTTATTTGTTTTACTTAAATTATCCTCAAAACCTATTACTGTTCCTAATGAGTTACCAATTTTTTGAATAGTGGTCTCCTCCATTAATTCTGATGGAATTTCTATGCTGTCCATCCATTTGATAGTTTCAGTATTGTTAATTTGGTTTTTATTAAAGTTTGGTTGCCAGGTTAGGAATTTAATATGATGTCCTTTGTAGAAAAGAAGATCTGATTTCAGAATTTCCTCTTTATACTGTGCAATACGACATAGAATAAACCAAAAATTTTCTGCAAAAGAGTTAAAATTGCTTACCTTGTCACCCCAAATCTTAGAGATGATGCATACCAACCTGGATCTTTTCCTTGACGGACCATTCCAATACATGTAGATGCCCTTATCTTCATAGTCCTTCCACTTTCCTTCAATATGTGCATTGCTGATGATAATTTCTTCACCGTTTATGTTCTTGCCAGAGAAACTTCGCTTTGATCTTTCTGCCATTTTTTCCTTAGATGCTGTCTGATTTATCTTCCGGTGAGGCGGGATGTAGACTGATTTCCCCTTATAGGGGGTTTTAATTCGCGGGTTGCGGCCATGATTTTTCTTTGGAGGAGCCAATGTATTTTTGGGATTAGAAATATTTTCCCAGGCTCACCCTAGAGGGATAGCATTAGCCTCAGAAATCCACCATGGTCTTTCAGGCATCTTCTTCTGATAGGGAATTTCGCTCGGTTTGGAGCTAGGGTTAAGCTTGGATTCCGGCGCATATTTGGCTTTACTATAGAAAGCTATTTGTTTTTGAATTATTTCCTCTATTCCTTCTTGATCATACCATATTTGGGACCATTTTCTCCTTTTATGCACAGTCTGCCATCCATCTTCTTTTTTGTGAGTCTGATTGTCATGAATTTCCTTGTTTCGTCTGGAGTGTTGCCTGACGAATGTTTCAAAATTGTTTTTTCCTGCATCTCGGACTTCAACTTGATCAAAGTTTCACTATAAGAGGGCTTCAAATTTTTTACTGGTCGCCAGAGGAGGCCGCGGATTTGTCTTCTGCTGGTATGCAACGAATCTTAAATTAGGGAGCTTAAGTGTTGATTGAAATTTTGCTTTTTTTGCCATTTTCGCAGAGCGGTTATAAATAGATAATTTTAATTTAGTAATTTGATTATTGATTTATTAATACAAGTAAACATTTTAAATTGAATTTGGCGTAGTAATAAAAATTTAATTATAATTGCAGATGCAGAGAATGTAGAGGTTCTCGATGAGCGTGTTGAGGTTCAAGCCGTCGAGCAAGAAGATGTGGTTGCACAAGGTAAAGAGCATCACGTTTATGTTTTTTAAAGTACTGAAATGCTTGTAACAATTATGATAATATGTTTTTAAATTAACCCCAATTATGATAATATGTTTTTAATTTAACCCTTTTATTTGTTATTGCAGAGGGCTCGCCTTTGCAAAGGACAATGAGATCACGTCCACAGCCAAAAATAAATGTCGATGCCGAGATGGATATGCCTCTGCAAGATTATAGAGAATTAGAAAAAAAAGAAAAATTTAAAAAAGAAATGATTCTCATTTAATCTGCAACTTATTTTGATAATGACTGATGTTTATGTCTTGATGTTGTAATAATAAAATTATTATAGTTACTCTTATTTTTAAAGGTATGTTATTAAAGGAATGCATGATATGATTAAATTATATACATGGTATACTAATATGTTAGATTTTAAGATAAGTGGTCATAGAATTAGGTAATATATATATCCTCTCATACAATTATGAATCTTGTAGGTTTG
>MU216766.1:87713-99719 GCA_018584345.1 Thuja plicata | reverse complement strand
ATGGGAACGAATGAAGGTAAGAGCTCTCTTCACATACCGGGTAAGTAATCCTAAATCAATCTCTGTTTTTGCATAAATAATCTACATGAATCTGGGTATAATATGGAAAATTGTTATTCAAATCTCTTGTGCTTCTGTATCTATTATTGAAAAATATAATTTATTAAAATTAATCTTTCTAACAGTCTTCTGTATACAACCATTCTTTCCAACAAAATTTGGTAGTAGCTTTATTTCTATAAATCTAAAAAATTTAATGCTTTATTTAATATAATATAAAACTTAATCTCTGTAAAATTTGTATTTTTTTTATTGGCATCTTTTTCAATAGATCATAGATTTTATGATCCAAATCCAGATGGTTCACACAAAATGAAGCATCCAGAATTCATGAAACAAACCGCCAATTTGCAAGCCTCAAGCTTATCTGCGAGACTGAAATGGCGTGCTTACGCAATGCTGCACGTAAGCGAATTGGCGCGTGGTACCTGTAGGAGGCTTGCAAATTGGCGGTTTGTTTCAGGAATTCTGGATTCTTCATTTTGTGTGAACCGTCTGGATTTGGATCATAAAATCTATGATCTATTGAAAAAGCTACCAATAAAAAAAATACAAATTTTACAGAGATTAAGTTTTATACTATATTAAATAAAGCATTAAAATTGCCCTTTATGTGTTAGCGGCCGAAGGGTTTGGATATTTGCTTTCTCATTCCATTTCTATGGGAACTGTTAGGGGAATCTCCTTTCCAAATTCTTCTCAACAGCTGGTCAATGGCCATTTCGTCGATGATTCCTTCCTCACCTTGGTGGAGGATGAAGAGAATATCAAGGAAGCCTTGCAGTGTTTAGACACTTTCTGCCTAGCCTCTAGCCCTGCCATTCAGTGGCACAAAACCCTCTATTATAGACAGTCAGCTCTTCCTGAGCCTCCCTGGCTTTCACAGTTTGGTTGGGCAAAAATTCAGCATGGGGAGATATTCCGGTTTCTGGGTATTCCCTTTGCTTTTCAAGGCAATCCTACTGATCTATGGAATGCAGTGCTTTCTAAGATTGAAATAAATCTTACTTACTAGGTCATGAAGCCGCTTTCCCTCGCAGGAAAATTCCAGATCTGTTCCAAAGTTCTGGCCGCTACGCATGTTTATTACTCTTCTTGTTGGGCCCCTTCCAAAGCCTCTTACAAATGGCTCGAGAAACTTCTCCGAGATTTTCTTTGGGCCTCTGGTATTGATCATCAGGGATTTCATAGAGTCACCTGGGACTTTTTTTGCCTTCCTAAGTCCTCTGGCGGGCTTGGTTTAATTGATACCTAGAAGCAAGGACATGCTCTTTGTGCCAAGTGGATTGTGCGTTGCCTCTCTGGTGATGAATCCTAGAAAATTCTGCTTCGGCACTGCATTTCCTTAGGATTTCCTCTCCACAAGCCTGCCTGGAAGGGGATTGGCTTTCAAACCCTTCTGGTTATGAGGGAGCCTATTCAGATCTAGGGCACTTTTATTGCTAAAAGTATTTGGAGAGCTTGGGAGTCTATCAAGCCTTGGCTTCGATGGACTGGAAATGGTTTTCGTGATGGTCTTTCTTTCAACCAACAGAACATTTGGTGGTCTCCTCTTTTTTCCCAGCAAGGGATTCCTCTTGCCAGAATGCAAGGAGTTAGTGTTCTTCGATTCCACAAGCATGGAATTCAGACCCCTAAAGATGTCTTTTCTAGAAGCACCATGAGTCTTCCATCCTGGGATGATCTCCGAGTTCAGTTTTGGCTCTTCCGCCCAGATCGTCCGACTTTTGACTTGCCGGTTTCTGCCATTCTGCCTCAGCTCTTGCACAAATTGGGAATTCATTCCGTCAGACCATGGTGGAAAGACTGGAAGTGGTATCCTACCACTCCATTCACCAGTTACAAGCCAAAACTTGGGTATTCTTGGCTTATGCCTCATTTGCCCATGATTGATTCGCTCAATCACCGTTGGCATCTTTCCTCTTCACAGAAGAGCTGGGGGTGGAGATTTTGCATCATTTGGGATGCTGTTACTGAGCCTAAAATTGCTCATTTTGCCTGTTTTTGTTATACCAGGGCTTGCTGTTGGGAGCTCGGCTCTGACATATGGGGCTTCCTGACCCCAAATGCCCTTTTTGTGGTCACTCAGAGACTCTCATGCATATTTTCTAGTTTTGTCATCGTGCTCAAAATTACTGGAATTGGATTCATGACTTTTTTTCTCCCTTCAGGCCAGGACCCTTTTCTTGGCACATGATTCTCCTTGGTGACTCTCCCAGAATGCCTTCCCAGTTCACCCAGATTTGGCATTCCTTTCGGCTGGAAATTTTATTTACTTTGTGGAAAGATAGAAATGCTGTGCTTTTTTCTCACAATTCTCGGGAATATCATGTTTCTCTTTTTGATAAAGCATATATTTGTAATAATGTCATGATGTAGATTCAGGTGCAAGCTGACAAAGTGGCCTTAGAGGTTTCCCACTTACAGGAGTTGCTCCAGCACTGGGGCAATGCCCCTTGCACTGTTGCCCGAGTGCCTCATGATTCTCTCGCAGCTGATTGTATGCCGCCCAGGGGGAAATGTCGTAGCCAGAGTTCCTCTGCCAGACACTCTAGGACCCCATGGCAATGGTGTCGCTGCTCCCCCTCCCCACCTCCTCAGAGGGATGTGGGTTTTGGGTGGCCTCATGTGCTTGCTTCTACTTCTGTTGCTCGGCCTTCGGCCTCTGCTCCTGATAATCAGGGAAAATTCCCTCGCCTGGCGCTGGCTATCTCGCCCAAGTGGGAGGAAGTTGAAAAAGAAGATCCTGAAGATGGCTAGGCCATCCCTGATCAAGCTCCTGCGCCCATTGTCTGGGGAAAATTGGATGACAAAGATCCTCCTCCTCCTTCTGCTACTGCTCTTGCAGCCTAAGAGGCTGGTTTTATATGTTTTTGATGAATAGCTGTTTGTTTTCGGTCTAGGTGTCGTGTGAACTTGTGGGGTGAATTTTTTTCCCCCGGCCCTTTTTTTGTGAATTTTGTACTTTAATATTTATATTAATAGTAAAGGCCTCGATTCATAAAAAAAATAAAGCATTAAATTTTTCAGATTTACAGAAATAAAGCTACTACCAAATGTTGCTGGAAAGAATGGCTGTATACAAAAGACTGTTAGAAAGATTAATTTTAATAAATTATATTTTTCAATAATAGATACAGAAGCACCATAGATTTGAATAACAATTTTCCATATTATACCCAAATTCATGTAGATTATTTATGCAAAAACAGAGATTGATTTAGGATTACTTACCCGGTATATGAAGAGAGCTCTTACCTTCATTCGTTCCCATATATTATGTCATCTAGATGCTCTGCTTAAACAAAAAATGTGAGAAATTATAATTCGCAAATATTGGCAAATATTGCTCTCAAAGTGAATTCCAAGCTAGGCGGGAGCAATGTGCTTCTCAAGAATCTGTTACCAGGCATTGGAGAGTCTAAAGTTGTATTTATTGGAGCAGACGTGAATCGTCTGACCAATCATGATAAAGAATGCCCATCACTTGCCGCTGTTGTTATGAGTACAAACTCCAATTTCAACCAGTACGTAGTCAAGATTCAAAGGTAGCCACACCGTCGGGAAATAATTTCAAACCTAGGGAACATGTGTACGGAATCGCTACAGGAGAACATGAAGGGGAGCTTTCCTGAAAGGATTATATTTTTCAGAGATGGGGTTGTTGATAGTTAGTTTGAAGATGTCTGCAGGCAAGAATTAGCCGATTTGAAGGATGCATAGTGTAAGCAGTATTCTCCCTTCCGACACCCATTTTTGACAATGTAAAAAGAATTACCGGCTGCGTGAGACAATTTTGTGGTTAAGGGTTTCTCCCCATATAAAGCCTATCAGCTAAAAATAAACAAATATATTGAATTTTTTAATTATACATAAATAAATCCAAAATTCTAAATTGCTTTTTAGAAAACCTACAAAATCAAATCTTAGATTTAAGTATTTTTCATGGTCACAATTCAATCTATACTATTTATTATTATTTTCTAAATGCTCACAATTCAATCAATCTATTTTTTATTATTTTCTAAACTCACAATTCAATCAGTTTATTTTTTATTATTTTCTAAATGATCATTTATATATTGTTGAATGCAAATCTAGAAATCATTTTTTTGTACTGTTTTCCATCAGTTATGCCCATTTAAAATATTAGAAAAATTTATTAAAAATTTAGCAATTTTAATTTTAAAAAAAATACCGATTCTCTCAAATGCTTTGCCACTTCCCAGCCATTTAAAGTTCAATGAGCATAAATTCTTTTTTACTACTAGGAAACATTCTTTTTATAAATTCAGTGTACAAATTTCTATTGCTAGGAAACAATCGTGTTTTATCAAGTTGAGTTAAGTCAAGTCAAGTTGAGTCAAGTTAAGTTAAGTCATGTTAAGTTGAGTTAAGTCAAGTTGAGTTAAGTTAAGTCAAGTTAAGTTGAGGTAAGTTGAGTTGAGTTAAGTTAAGTTGAGTTGAGTTAAGTTAAGTTAAGTTAAGTTGAGTAAAGTCAGGTTAAGTTGACTGAAGGTAAGTTCAGTTAAGTCAAGTTTAGTTAAGTCAAGTTAAGTCAAGTTGAGTTAAGTTGAGTTGAGTTAAGTTAAGACAAGTTGAGTTAAGTTGAGTTAAGTTGAGTTGAGTTAAGTTAAGACAAGTTGAGTTAAGTTGTGTTAAGTTAAGTCAAGTTAAGTCATGTTAAGTTGAGTTAAGTCAAGTTGAGTTAAGTTAAGTTAAGTCAAGTTAAGTTGAGTTGAGTTAAGTTTAGTTAAGTCAAGTTAAGTTGAGTTAAGTTGAGTGGAGTTAAGTTAGGTTAAGTTAAGTTGAGTTAAGCTAAGTTAGGTTAAGTTAAGTTGAGTTAAGTTGAGTTTCAAGTTAAGTTAAGTTAAGTTGAGTTAAGTTGAGTTGAGATAAGTTGAGTTAAGTTAAGTTGAGTTAAGTCATGTTAAGTTGACTTAAGGTAAGTCAAGTTAGGTTAAGTCAAGTTAAGTCAAGTTGATTTAAGTTAAGTTGAGTTAAGTTGAGTTAAGTTAAGTCTAGTTGAGTTAAGTTAAGTTAAGACAAGTTAAGTCAAGTTAATTCATATTAAGTTGAGTTAAGTCAAGTTGAGTTAAGTTAAGTTAAGTCAAGTCAAGTTAAGTTGAGTTAAGTTGAGTTAAGTTAGGTTAAGTTGAGTCAAATTGAGTTAAGTCAAGTTAAGTTGAGTTAAGTCAAGTTAAGTCAAGTTAAGTTGACTTGACTTAAGTTGAGTTGAGTTAAGTTGAGTGGAGTTGAGTTGAGTGGAGTTGAGTTAAGTTATGTTGAGTTAAGCTAGGTTAAGTTGACTTAATTTAAGTTAAGTTAAGATAAGTTAAGTTGAGTCTAGTTAAGTTGAGTTAAGTTAAGTTAAGCTAAGTTAAGTTAAGTCAAGTCAAGTTAAGTTGAGTTAAGTTAGGTTAGGTTGAGTAAAGTTAAGTTAAGTTGAGTTGAGTTAAGCTAAGTTAAGTTAAGTTGAGTTATGTTGAGTTAAGTTAAGTTAAGTTAAGTTAAGTTATGTTGTGTTAAGTTGAGAAAAGTTAAGTTGTGTTAAATTAAGTTGAGTTGAGTTGAGTTGAGTTGAGTTAAGTTGAGTTAAGTTAAGTTGAGTTAAGTTGAGTTGAGTTGAGTTAAGTTGACTTAAGTTAAGTTAAGCTGAGTTGAGTTGAATTAAGTTAAGTTAAGTTAAGTTAAGTTAAGTTAAGTTGAGTTGAGTTAAGTTGAGCTGAGTTAGGTTGAGTTGAGTTGAGTTAAGTTGAGTTGAGTTAAGTTAGGTTAAGTTAACTTAAGTTAAGTTAAGTTAAGTTGAGTAAAGTTAAGTTGAGTTGAGTTAAGCTAAGCTAAGTTAAGTTGAGTTAAGTTGAGTTGAGTTGAGTTAAGTTGAGTTAAGTTAAGTTGAGTTGAGTTAAGTTTAATTAAGTTGAGTTGAGTTAAGTTGAGTTAGGTTAAGTTCAGTTAAGTTAAGTTAAGTTGAGTTGAGTTAAGTTGAGTTAGGTTAAGTTGAGTTAAGTTAAATTAAATTAATTTGAGTTGAGTTGAGTTAATTTGACTTGAGTTGAGTTACGTTGAGTTAAGTTAAGTTAATTTTGAGGTAATTTGAGTTAAGTTGAGTTGAGTTAAGTTGAGTTGAGTTGAGTTGAGTTAAGTTGAGTTGAGTTAGGTTAAGTTATTCATATATACCACAAATAACTATGATTGAACCCAATATTAGTTGGTAAGATAGAAGCCAAAAAGTAAATAATACTAGTGTGAAAGATAAAAATTACTCTCTTTTCTGACTCTTTTCATTTGCAATTTTTATTTGACTTCTTTCTTGCATGTTTGTTTGTAGTATATATCCAATAATTTGAAAAGCAATTTTTCAAACTAACAATAGTTAAGTTAATTTCACAATTATCATATATACCACAAATAACTGTGATTGAACCCAATATTAGGTGGTAAGGTAGAAGCCAAAAAGTAAATAATACTAGCGTCAAAGATAGAAAGTACTCTCTTTTCTGACTCTTATCATTTGCAATTTTTCTTTCTTGTTAATGTCTAGATTTTTATACACCTACCATTTGCTGTAGGGATGTTTAAGTGATGTTGTAGAGATAAATTTCTTCATGACAAGTATTTCCTTTTCTTTTAAATTAAAGGCAATCTAACTTTGTCGTAGGAAATAGTACTTAAAATCTTTGGAGGGTGTACAACATATCATGGGATGAGAAAACTTATAAAATTTCGTGAACGTGTGAAGTTTAAAATAAGTGTTGTATATCTGTCTGTAATAAAGTTGAGGTTATTTTACTCACCTTACATTTTCAGGCATCTTACAATAATTAACATGGCTTACTAGATCTTCATTTTCACAATATTCTAATGTAAAAGTATTACAAGGAAACATAACCTAATAAGATAATTTTACTCTTGTTTAGACCCTGCATTTTTGCATGGACACTATAATGTAGCATTGTAATATATCAAACAAATAAACAAGTGAAAAGGGGTGCACAAAGTTACAATAGAAGTACATGATAAATGTGAAGGTAAATATATTAAAATAAACCTTCATTATAATGTTCAATAGACTATACATGTAAATCCTTTATTATTGAGGAACTTTACATCTTGGATACTAAAAAATTTAAAAGGTATGCAATCTATTCATGCTTCAAACCTTAATGATAAACCC
This sequence comes from Thuja plicata, assembly GCA_018584345.1. Classification (NCBI taxonomy): domain Eukaryota; kingdom Viridiplantae; phylum Streptophyta; class Pinopsida; order Cupressales; family Cupressaceae; genus Thuja; species Thuja plicata. The sequence goes on along the minus strand of MU216766.1, from coordinate 92,482 downwards.
TTCTCTTACAACAAAATGACTAGCTAAGTGCCTATCCAAATTGTTTGTATCATTTTGTAACTAATCACAATGATTTATGGATTTGTCATGTAAACTTTGTCGATGTCTAGGTCTTTGAGATAATTGAAGATTAAACTTCTAGCCATAAATAGCTGGTCATTTGTAATAACATTTCGAATGAATAGGTGGCAATTGGACATCTCAACACATCAACTAAACTCATGATATACAAAAAATTGGTACAAAAAGTCTTTGGAGAGATTTGTGGAAGTCTCGGTAGGGGGTTGTGAGATAAATAAATTTTCAGTTGGGGATTTTTGTTTTAATCCAAAGGATTTTTTCCAACTTCTAATACGGTATAGAAATGAGCATCTAGAGGTTTAGATATAATTCTTAGAGGACCTCATATAAATTAAAATTTACAAAGCTAACCAAATTTTATATTCCACCAAACTTGGGTGTCAAAAGAATAATCGGCAAAGGTTATAGATATTTACGTCATCTTTTTATCATTTATCCTTCTAGTGAATTATATATTCCTTGTACTTCCTTTACTAGGTTTTCTTGCTAGAATGTGAATCCAAAATCTATGCAATTTTCTCCCTGCTTCTCATTTTTAAAAAATTTCAATCTCTATCCAAATAATTAAGATATGGCTTCAATGGATGAGATACAAGGCTTGGATTAGTACAATATGAAAATTTGAAATTTATATGCAAATCTAAAATTAAGTGACTTTAATATGGAATTACCATGATTAGATTTATCTATTTTTTTTAATGATGCTAAAAGCCAACGATCATGTCATGCTTAACAAAACTATCTAATGTGAAATTTTAACAACAAAAAAATGCATAACACCATAGATATCACCAAAGAGACATTTATGTAAACTTTTAACAAAGAAAAATGCATAACACCATAGATATCATTAGAGAGACAAATCAACAACATAAGAGCATCACATAGCTCATGATTTACGGGGAGAAAACCTTATGGAAAAAAACTACACAATGAAGATAGGCTAAGCATTATCTTCAAATACATGAGATTACAATCTTTTCACTTCCATTCTACTCTTTGCCTCTAACATGGCACCTTATGTATGCCCGTGAATACCTTCTTTATCCTTGTAACCTATTTTTATTCTTACAAAATGACTCTATATTCAACTATTCCTATAAATTTCTACACCCAAAGAGTTGTTTTTACATACATGACATGATATCTCAAACACCAAACAAAGTGCCCAAATTAGATGACTTTTATTTTCAAATGTAACAGTCCTAGGATTGCCTCCTCAAAATATGTTATTGTAACCAATCATAACATTTTATGGATTGTACATGCAAATTTTTCCAAGTGTTTAGATCTTTGAGATAATTGATGCTTCAGAGAGTTGAGCTGAGCTGAAACCACTATTTCAACTTTTAGTTATAAATAACCAATCATTTGTAAAACTATTTTGAATGTATGTTGGTGATGACTGGACATTTTTTTTGTATCATAAAAGAATTTAAATCAACACCATATAGGTGCCTACAATGAAATTTGCAATTAAAACAAATGCCCTTGGCAACAACTGTAAATGTTATCATATCAAAACTAACTCACTAGTGAACTACTTTAAATTAAACTTGGTATAATGTCTGTGAAGGGATTTGTGAAAGTACATGTAGGGATTTGTGAGACAAATAAAAGTTTGGTTGAGAATTTTTGTTTCACTCCAAAGGAGTTTACTAAGTCGTATGGTAGTATAACAATGAAAGAGGGTTTCCTAGAGGTTTTAGCTATAATGCATAGACAACATGGGATAAATTAAATGCATAATTAACAAAATTTGATATTCCACCAAACTTGGATACCGAAATAACAATTTCTAAGGTGCTTACAAATAACAATCTACTCATAAGAAATAAATTTCAAAAGCATAAGGTTGTACGAGACCACTAATCACTTAAAACACACACAACAAAAGAAAGCATGGGATGTGCATAATAATTCTGTGATTATGTGTAATATAAGATTGCTTGATTTTTAGGATGATCATGAATCAAACGCCTTAGATAAAATATTTATAATATGAAGCCCAAAATTATGATTCCACAAAATAACAATAGAATATGCGTAATAATTGTGTGACTGTGTGTGATGCAAGAATGCTTGATTTTTAGAATGCTATGGCATCATACATATTATGTAAAATGTTTTTAACAAGGTGTTCAAAATTATGATTGCATGAAAAACTAAATACCCACCAAAGATGATTAATTTTTCCTATAGAAATTCATGTTCTCCTTTCAACCCTTTACCCTTCCAATGAATTAAATATTCCTTGTAGTTTCTTTCTTAGGGTTTCTTGCTAAAAAGTGAATCTAATGAGCAATTTTTTTCATTGCTTCTCATTCTTGGAAAATTTCAATCTTTATCCAAAAAATCAAGATATTACATCAATGGATGAGATACAATACTTCAGTTGCTATAATAGGATAATTTAAAATTTATGTGCAAATCAGAAATTAAGTGACTTTTATTTGCAACTACCAAAATTAGACTTATCCTTTTTTACGATGCTAAAAAGCCAACCAACATGTCATGCTTAACAACACTATCTTATGTGAACTTTTAACAAAAAAAAAATGCATAGCACCATAGATATCATCATAGAGACATAAATCAACAACATAAGAGCATCACATATCACATGAATTACGTGGAGAAAACCTTTGGGAAAAAAACTCTACCATGAAGAGAGGCTAAGCATTATCTTCAAATACATGAGATTACAACATTTTCACTTCCATTCTCCTCTTTGCCTCTAACATGACAACTTATGTATGCATGTGAACACCTGCTTTATCCTTGCAACCTATTATTATTTTTACATAGTGACTCTATATTCAACTATTCCTCTAAATTTGTACACCCAAAGGGTTATTTTTATAGACATGACATGATGTCTCAAGCACCAAACAAAGTTCCCAAAGATGGATTTTGTTTTCAAATGTAATAACCCTAAGATTGCCTCCTCAAAATGTGATATTGTAACCAATAAATGTGTTATGGATTGCACGTGCAAAGTTTGCCAAGTGTTTAGATATTTGAGATAATTGATGCTTCAAAGAGTTGAGTTGAGCTGAAACCACTGTTTCAACTTCTATGTTAGAGAGACAAATCAACAACATAAGAGCATCACATAGCTCATGATTTACGGGGAGAAAACCTTGTCGAAAAAAACTACACAATGAAGATAGGCTAAGCATTATCTTCAAATACATGAGATTACAACATTTTCACTTCCATTCTACTCTTTGCCTCTAACATGGCACCTTATGTATGCCTGTGAATACCTTCTTTATCCTTGTAACCTATTGTTATTCTTACAAAGTGACTCTATATTCAACTATTCCTCTAAATTTGTACACCCAAAGAGTTGTTTTTACATACATGACATGATATCTCAAACACCAAACAAAGTGCCAAAATTAGATGACTTTTCTTTTCAAATGTAACAACCCTAGGATTGCCTCCTCAAAATACATTATTGTAACCAATCATAACATTTTATGGATTGTACATGCAAATTTTTCCAAGTGTTTAGATCTGTGAGATAATTGATGCTTCAAAGAGTTGAGCTGAGCTGAAACCACTATTTCAACTTTTAGTTATAAATAACCAATCATTTGTGAAAATATTTTGAATGCATGTTGGTGATGACTGGACAATTTTTTTGTATCATAGAAGAATTGAACTCAACACCATCCAAGTGCCTAGGATGAACTTTTCCATTAAAACAAATGCCATTGGAAACAACTAGAAATGTTATCATATCAAAACTAACCCACTAGTGAAATACTTTAAATTAAACTTGGTACAATGTCTGTGAAGGGATTTGTGAAAGTACGTGTAGGTATTTGTGAGACAAACAAAATTTTGGTTGGGAATTTTTTTTCAATCCAAAGGATTTTTCTAAGTTGTATGGTAGTATAGCAATGAAAGAGGGTTTCCTAGAGGTTTTAGCTATAATGCATAGATAAAATGGGACAAATTAAATGCATAGTTAACCAAATTTGATATACCGACAAACTTGGATACCGAAAGAACAATTGCCAAGGTGCTTACAAATAACAACCTACACATAAGAAATAGATGTCAAAAGCACAAGGTTCTATTTGACCACTAATCACTCAAAAAAAACATACATCAAAAGAAATAATGAGATGTGCATAATAATTGTGTGATTGTGTGTAATATAAGATTGCTTGATTTTTAGGCTGCTCATAAATCAAACACCTTAGATAAAACATTTATAATATGGAGCCCCAAATTATGATTCCACAAAATAACAATAGAATATGCATAATAATTGTGTGACTATGTATGATGCAAGATTGCTTGATTTGTAGGATGCTCTGACATTAGACACCTTAGGTAAAATATTTTTAACAAGGTATTCAAAATTATTATTGCATGAAAAACTAATTAGCTATGAAAGTTGATTAATTTTTCATATATAAATTCATGTTCTCCTTTCAACCCTTTACCATGCCAATGAATTAAATATTCCTTGTACTTTCTTGCTTAGGATTTCTTGCTAAAAAGTGGGTCCAATGAGCAATTTTTTTCATTGCTTCTCATTCTCGGAAAATTTCAATCTTTATCCAAATAATCAATATATTACATCAATAGATGAGATACAAGACTTGGACTGCTACAATATGAAAATTTAGAACTTTTATTCAAATATGAAATTAAGTGACTTCAATATG
>MU216766.1:45244-79003 GCA_018584345.1 Thuja plicata | reverse complement strand
TCATTGTATCTAAAATTTCTGCAATTACAAAAGAAATATGTGGTTGTTACATGAACTTGTGAAAATATGAAAAGAATTCTAATATTGTAAATGTTTATTTTCTAGTAAATGAATTAATCATATTTCTGAAATTTAGCTTCAAGCCTATGTAAATCATATTGTTTAAGTTTAGTTTACATTTGCAAGAGAAAAGAGATCTAAGTAAACAGGGCTTCTTAGATTTAAGAAGTTTTCAATAAATGCACATTATAACATATTTTTGTGTTTAAAGATAAAAAGTTGTAATGTAAGATGGAACTAGAACAGAAGAGTATTCTAGCTTATAAAGCATCTTAATTTTTGACAGACATCTATCTCCTATTCCTATTTTAATAGGAACCTATTTGTTTAATAGAGTAACTCTGTTGTGTCTGCCCAGTAGTGGTTTTCCGGGCATGACAGCCTCACTTTTTGGAAACAATGAACATTTTGAATGACTTAGTGCCTGCTGATCAGAAAGTAGCCAAAGTCCAATCAGTTGAAGATATGGACAACATTTTTTCAAACTTCAAATCACACTTTATAAGCTTAGTAGACTCTGCTACTAAGATTGCAGAAGATGAATACAAGAAGGAGAGACTGAATGATTTGGTAAAGAACTTTACCTAGACTTGAACTCCTTAAAGATTGGGCAATCTATATTGAAGGAATTGACAGATAAAGGAAAGAGAGTCATAGAAAACTATATGGACAGAGTGAAGCTCACCTTTGAGCACACCAAAAAGGTAGAAGAGGTATAGTTAATGATAGATAGCATAAGAAAATCATTTGAAACTTCCACACAAGACATGAACATATGTAACAATGTCTACCAAGGGCAGTTAGACAAAAATTGAGAAAGCAAAGTTAGAAATCAGCAAGATAAGGGTAAGGCAAACCCAGTTAAGAAATGCACTTGCACCATCCTTAGTAGTCCTTAATGAGAACATAAAATAGATTGATGCCACTATTGTGACATATGATCAAGGTCCCTGCATGGATCTGATAAAAATGGAGAAGCTGACATATGCATTGTGCGCACATCTACAAATAGTTGATGCTATGAAAGTATTTTGGCAGAAAGAGATCCAATCTCTTAAAATTGCTTACCCTGAAGTGTATATGGAGTAAGTATGCAGTAGAGTTACAAATTTTTGCACACCTTTGTCATTAATGTCAAAGGGGGAGTAATATAGAATGTGTATATGTGGAGAAGTATATGTATATATGATGTTATACATTCATTCTTTGTGTTAAGTCATTTTGAGTAACTTGACCACATTCATTTGTTGCCATAAATGAAAAAGGGGGAGATTGTTGGAAAGTTGACTACCTGAGGATGCATGACTCATTTTTTGTTTTCATCATGGCAACAAAGTCATGTTTAGTCTCTATCTTAAAAGACAAAATGAATAAGTGAGGAAAATAGGGCAGACAGAGACACTCAGCGATCAGCACATCAGCGAACATGCGAGAGATCGATTTAGTGTATGCGCATTTAGATATAAGTTGTATGACACTTGTACATGCTACATCTAGACACACATAGTATGGAACTATAGTACGACAAAGTTACAAGAAGACCAATAGACTAGCAGTCTAGGAGACAGAGCATGGAAGCCGACTAAGTGTTTTGATCAGCGTGAGTTATTTTATAATGTAATGGCTAAGAACCTTTGGTTATATGATTTTAATGATGTAATTAAAATTTTAGTAAACACACTTGAGCTGACTTGTTTGGAAGCACTGTTTATTTTGTTTTAGGGCCGACTAGAGTCTTGTTTTGGGTCGCACCTATTCGGATATGAACATATAAGTATGTAATGTAATGTTATGTTACAAGCATTGATTATGATGCAAGAGGAAGATATAGAGGGATAGTACTATGAATTCAGTATATGATATATCTCTTTGAGAGAGCAAGAGCATTTGCACATACATGGAACTGATCAGACAACAGTGTCATCACAGCAGTTCATTTTGATATAGTGCATATCATCTTTTAGAAGGTTGTAGCCTTCATCTTATTGGGCAGTGAGCCATATACCTTTAATAGGGTTTTTTAAAAGACTCCTAACAGGGTCTAACCTTTAACCAGGTCATTGTACTCATATTGTAAAGACTGCTTCTAACAGGGCAAAGGAACATTCACAAGTTCATTATACTTAGTACAATATTTGTGGGTACTAATTCCCACCGGGGTTTTCCTCTGATCAAGGTTTCCCCATAATCATATCATGTGTTATGAGTTGTTATGTTAATCTTCATTCTATTTATGTTTGATTCATGTTTAAGTTTTTGAAAAGTAATTAATAGACAAACACTGATTCACCCCCCCTCTCAGTGTTTCTAACATGTTCCCTTTCTTAGCTCCACAATGCCAAGGTCTGTTAGGAATAACAGTCCATAAGACAACTGAGAGGGGGGGGTGGATCTATTGTGATATAGATTATTAAACTTTAAACTTTATAAACCAAAACTACAATGCAAATGATAACACAGTAAATGCCAACACAATAACACAATACTTATTTTTGAGCTTGATTATTTTTACATTGCCTTATTTCTCTCTTCTCTTACATCATGATGATGGATCACAAAGTGTGATCCAAAACATTGATGCTTAAAAACATACACAATCAAAACCAGAAATTCAAGCTCAAATTCAATGGATTGTGGAAATCTGATCGAATTAAAATACTTGTTGTCGAGGAAACCCTATGAAAGGTAAAACCCTAGTGGGAATTAGCACCCACAAATAATGTACTGAGAGTATAGTATCCATGTTAAAATATTTAGCCATGTTAAGAGCTTATTACAACATTACACTACACAGTCCCTGTTAGGATACAAACCCTATTAGGAGTCAAGAAAAGTAGTAGGCTCACTGCCCAGGCACACTACCCAAAGAAGGTTAAAGCCACCCTCAAGGATTCACAATCCGAACAAGTGTATATAAAAAATATACAATCTAGTGAACTATCTGATAGCAACTTTATTGTCTTTGTTTGTTCCAATGAAGTATTCTAATCACAAAACTCTGCTCTACATCCAACATCTAACAAGCATCGTAACTTTCATTTCTCTTCCACTACCACATCTTTCCAAAAGAAAAGATCACTCATATATACATGTTTACAATAATTCATTAGGTCGGCCAATTAAGCTTTCCTAATACACAAATAATTAATTAGGTCAGCCAATTAGGCTTTCCCAATATACAAATAATTATATAAACCATTTCTAAGATACACACGGTACCTATAACAAGTAAACATTATTTACAATCCATCTGTTGTGTTCCCAGATCTACAATCCATGCTCATAATTCATATTACACGCTACATGTCTGAAGTTGGCCACCAAATAGGTCTCCTCCAAAATACACACCACAACTGATGTTACCAGAATCCTCATGCCAATCAAACACAACCCAATATTCCACAATATGTCTATAGTCCTCCATTAAGCTTTCTTTACCATAAATATGTTCTCTAGTAAGATATACTCGACATACAGAGAGGTGCTCTGTCAAGCATCACAGTTATAGTCCAGAAACCAGTCTTCACCAAAACAATTGTAACAACCACAATATGTAACATAAATCCAAGTGACCTTAGGAATAAGGTCAACACACATCCTTCTTCATATAACCAACTTGAATCATTCTGAAACATCCATATAGTGTCCGTACATTTCTTCCAGTCAAGTAACCAGTCTGTCCTATCTAGAGAAACATATGTTGAGATCAATGACAAAACATGAATATAAACAACATGATTAGTACCCAAAACTGATATCATCCAACAATCTCCCCTTTGGCATTGATGTCAACATATGGGAAAATCCATCAACTCAAAAATACTTTCTCCTCTCAATAAAATTTTCTCAATATCCTCAACACAAATATGCCCAAAAAATTAGGGATTTTCACATAGATTCCTTCCCCCTTTGGCAACAATGACAAAGGGTGCCATAGCTCATCTATAATCTTTTGTAGCTTTTTCAAATCTTCATTTCCAACAGCCAGGTGCAAGATCACCCAAATGTGCTTTAGTGTTCCTTCGATCACTCCCCCTAAGGAGTAGATCCATACATCAAGTCCAAAAAATGATATAGCTTTGAAAGCCACTGGACTGATGTGTTGGAGATTTACTTCTGTTACCTAGTCATTTGTATGTTTGTCATTGATGACAACATATAATATACAGTAGTGTTCTGTATGTACTTATCAAAAATTTTATATTAACCCTTGCACGATTATATTCATGTTGTAGACATGTTATTGATGCTATGTTCATACACATAGAATCAGATTTGATGTTTCAGTTGTGTTTTGTAATTCTGCTAATGACAGTTACAGTTTCTGGAGTTTACCTGTACAGAGCTGACGTATTTGCATTGGTTCTTGAGCTGCACTTATCTTTGGGATATGCATGTCTGTATTCAAGATTAATTACGAGTTGAAGATAGTTATGTAAAGGTGCCAAACGTGTTTCAACAAGATTACAATGTTAGAGTTAATTTGATGAAGCTGACTTTGTGAAGCGACGCGTCTATTCAGTGTATATTGTGTGATTGTAATTATGTTTGCATGGTTAGTTTAGCCAACAAGGATGTTATGAAGAGTTTCCTTATAGGTCCCATGATCTCATACTTTGAGGAAGATACTTATAGTAGTTTATTTGTAAATGCTAAGTGTGAATGAGAAGAATAGAGATAGAAAAAGTACAGAGTAGAATATTAGTTAAGTTGCATTCATCAAGGATCTATGTCAACAAGCAGTTGTAGATTAAAATACATTGGAACTGATCAAGATAGCAGGTGTACTCTACAGTTCATCATCAGATATAGTGCATATCTATTCTATAGAAGGTTGTAGCCTTCACCATTGAAGCAGTGAGCTTTTGGACAATGAGTCCTCACACTTAACAGGGTTGTTTGTAAAAGACTCCTAACAAGGTCAGACCCTTAATTGGGTCAATATACTTATTGCATTGTAAAGAACAACTCCTAACAAGGTTGCAAGATCTTCTGATAGGGATTATTATAAACAAGTATAGTTCATTATGGGTGCTAATTCCCACTGGGGTTTTTACCATTTGGTTTCCCCATAACCAAATTATTGTGTTGTCTATTGTGCTATCTAAATGTGCATTTACTTTATGGTATTGTGGAATTAATAAAGAAAAGAATTAAATTTTCTGATAACTAATTCACCCCCCACNCCCCCCCCCCCCCCCCCCCCCTCTCAGTTATCCTTTGGGACTATTCTAACAATTGGTATCAGAGCCAAGTACCTTGAAGAGAAAGCCTAAGAGCTTAAGGTAGATCAGATGGCATACTTCAGAAAAGAGATTCCTAAGTTTGATGGAGAGAATTATCTAGATTGGAAGAACAAAATGATAACACATCTACAGTGTGTTGGATATGACATCTTTGAGATAGCCACACAAGAATTTTTTATTCCCTCTCTAAAAGATCTTGCAAGAGATGATGCTACTAGTAAATAAAATGATACATTGACAGCTAATGTAGTTGCCAAAGAAGCCCTTATAAGTGCACTATCTGATAGTGAATTCTTGGAGATCAAGAAAGTAGACAAGGCATACAAAATATGGAAGTATTTAGAAGAAATGTTTGAAGGAGATATCCAAGCAAAGAATGTGCACAGGAAGACATGGAAAAAGAAATACAACAATCTTGAGATGTTACATGAAGAGAACATTAGAGCTTACAATCAGAGGATAAATGAACCAGTTTCTGGAATCAGAAACAATGGTGGAGAAATTTTAGAAGAAGACATAATGGTAAAACTGATGACTACATTAACAATAGACTATGAGAGAAAGATCAATATTCTAGATGAAACCATGTAATTTTCAAAAGACTTCAAGAGAGAGACTTTGATTAGTAAAATCTCTGCATTTGAGATATCAAGATTGAAGACTGAACCCAAGAGTGAAACGACCTTCAAAGCATCAATACATGGTAAGAAAACTTTACACACTTCTAATGAGAAAGAATTAGTTGATGAAGAACTAGAAGAAATTATTGCCGTGATTTCTAAAATAGAAAAGAAAGGCAATGGAAAGTATGAAGGACAACTTCCATTCAAATGTTTTTCATGCAACAAGATTGGTCACTTTGCATCCAAGTGTCCCACAAGAGTCAAGAAGTTCAGATATGATTACAAACCTAAATACAGAAAGGAATGCTACCATGCTGAAGAAGGTGTAACCAATGAAGATTCAAGAGAGGATGAAATTGGATTCATTGCCCTTAAAGACATGGAAAAATTGCTTGAGGAAATGGACATTGAAGATGAAAAGGAAGCACATGAGTTAGCCCTAATTTCCAAAGCAGCCATCATAACTAACTAGATCATTAACAGGGGATTCTCTCACTACATGACATGTGATAAAGATAGATTTGTTCATCTGGACAAGTACAAAGGTGGTATGTTTATATTTGGAGATAGCACTCCTAAACCTATCATAGGTAGAGGATCTATCACCCTGGATGGAAAGAACAAGATAGATGATGTTTTGTATGTCGATGGATTACATCACAAATTACTAAGTGTTGGACAGCTACTTGACAAAGGTTATCATTTGGAATTCAAAGACAACAAATGCATTATTAACAACAAAGAAGGTGACATGATTTCTTATGGTTCAAAAGCAAAAGGTAATGTTTTTCAGCTCAATTCAAATGTAAGTTGTTTTGTTGTAAAAGTGGATGATAGTTCGTTATGGCACAAGAGACTCTGTCATATCAATTTTGAAAATATAGTAAAGATAAGAAATGTCAAGGCAATTAGAGACCTTCCAAGTATTGCAAGACCATTTGACACAATGTGCAGGGAATGTGTTATGGGAAAGCATGTAAGGAGCTCTTTCAGAAGAAAGCAAAACTTAGCTGAGAACAAGTTAGACCTAGTGCATATAGATTTATGTGGTCCTACTCAAACCAAATCATACTATGGAGAATGGTATTTCATTTTGTTTATTGATTATTTTTCAAGGATAATGTGGGTTGCGTTCTTAAAAGAGAAGTCTGAAGCCTTTGATAAATTCAAAATATTCAAAGCTAAAGTTGAAAATGAATCTGGATTAAAACTAAAGTGTCTAAGATTAGATAGAGGAGGAGAATTCACATCTGACCAGTTTTATGACTACTGTGAAGAACATGGAATCAAAAGACAGTTTAGTTCACCCAGAACCCCTCAGCAGAATGGGATTGTAGAAAGAAGGAACACGATCATACTTGATACAATGCACACTATGATGATTGAAGGAAAAGTTGCGCACACCTATTGGAGAGATATAGTCAATACAACAGTCTATACTATCAACAGAACACAACTAAGACTAGGCACAGATAAGACACCTTACAAACTTTTGTTTGGTAATGTACCTACAATAAAATACTTCAGAATCTTTGGCAGAAAGTGCTACATCAAGAGAGATGATGGTGTTGGTAAGTTTGATGCTAGAAGTGATGAATGTATTTTACTTGGTTACTCTACTAAAAGAAAAGCATATAGATGTTTCAATTTGAGATTAAAGAAGATAATTGAAAGTACTCATGCAAAGATTGATGAGAATTTCATGGTTCAAGAAAGGTACTATGAATATGCACCTATGATTGAAGATGAACCTAGGCCCAACAACAAGGAAAATGTTATAGAAGAAATGTTGGATTGTATTGATGTATCATTCAATAACCCTGAATCAAGCAAAGAAGAATCACAAATTACAGATGAGGATATCACCCCTAAAGTTTCAAAATTCACAGCTAGGTACCATTCAAAAGATGATATCATTAGAGATCAGAGTAGTAGTGTTTTGACTAGATCTAAAGAAAAAAGTTTAATAGTGGATGAAGAGGCATGTTTACTTTCTCAAATTGAACCTTTAAGTCTTGAAGATGCTTGCAAGGATTCTGATTGGCAGAAAGCAATGGAAGAAGAACTATATCAAATAATAAAAAATGATACATGGGAATTGGTTCCGAGACCTAGTGACAAAAATGTGATTGGAAAAAAGTGGGTATTCAAGAATAAGATGAATGAATATGGTACAGTGGTCTGAAACAAAGAAAGATAGGTGTGTAAAGGATATGCACATTGGGAAGGGATAGATTACGCTGATACATTTTCCCGTGTGAGCAGACTAGAAGCCATTAGGTTATTTTTGGCTTATGCAACATTCAAAGATTTTAAAGTATATCAATTGGATGTTAAATCATCTTTTCCGAATTGTGACTTGAAGGAAGAATTCTACATAGAACAGCCTCAAGGATTTAATCTGTCAGATAAACTAGACATAGTATGCAGATTGAAGAAAGCACTCTATGGACTTAAATAGACCCCAAGAGCTTGGTATGAGAGACTAGATGCTTATCTTACCAAGATTGGATTCAAGAAAGGAGCAACAGATTAAAACTTATTCATAAGAGAGACACCTGATGGATTATTACTTGTTGCCATATTTTTTGATGACATTATCTTTGGAGGTAATGACAAGCTTAGTGAAAAATTTGCAAAAGAAATGCAGAATGAATTTGAAATGAGCATGATTGGTCCTATAAAATATTTTTTGGGATTGAATGTAAAGCAGACAGATAAAGAAATATTCATAAATCAGTCCAAATATGTGAAGGAAATATTGAAGAATTTCAAGATGGAAGACTGTAAGCTAGTATGCACTCCTATGATAATAGGAAGCAAGCTTTCTAAAGAGGATGATTCCACAACAGTTGACAAGACATTGTACAAATCTATGATTGGAAAACTTATATATCTTACTCAATCTAGACTAGACATATCTAATGCAGTTGGCATTATTGGTAGATTTGCAGCTGAACCCAAGCAGAATCACCTAATGGCAATAAAGAGAATATTCAGATATCTAAAGGGAACTATACAATATGGTTTATGGTATCCTAAATTAGAGAATGTACAACTTCATGTATATAAATATGTAGATTGGGAAGGTTGTTTTGATGATAGGAAGAGTACTTTTGGAGGAGCAGTATTTCTTGGTTTCTTGGGTAAGCAAGAAGCAGAATTGTATCTCTCAGTCAACAACAGAAGCTGAATATGTTGCAGCAACATTGAATTATTCAACAATGGTTTGGATCAAGTAGATGGTTAAAGATTTTGGTATTTAGGCTGATTATCCTATTTTTATTCACTGTGATAACACCAGTACTATCAACATGTCCACAAACCTGTGATGCACGCAAACAAAAAACACATTAAGATCAAATACCATTTTCTTAGAGAAAAAGTTGCAGTTAATAAAGTAAAATTGGACTATGTAAGCACTAAAGAACAGTTAGCAGATATTTTCACAAAGCCTTTATCAAAAGATACTTTTGAGTATCTTAGGGAGAAGTTGGGAGTAATTTCCTTTCCTGAGTCTGATTAGATAAAGTAGCAAGTACATCAGTCCATGGTGACTGATGAATGGTTGACTACTCTATTTATGGAGTAGTACCTATGCCTAATTATTTATGGCACCCTTTTCCATTGATGTCAAAGGGGGAGTATGTAGTAAGGGGGAGCATATACTCTGGGGGAGTATATAATCATGTAACTTAAAACCATAGACAGAAGAGCTACAGCAGTGTAGAGGAATCTTTGATGAGGATATTGAGAATATTGTAAAAAGAAAGAGGACACCATGTGTTGAAGATGTTTTTAATATCATATGTTGCCATCAATGTCAAAAGGGGAGATTGTTGGAGATTTACTTCTGGCAGCTAGTCATTTGTATGTTTGTCATTGATGACAACATATAATATACAATAGTGTTCTGTATGTACTTATTAGAATGATGATATTAACCCTTGCGTGGTTATATTCATGTTGTGGAAATTTTTTTTATGCTATGTTCATACAAATAGAATCATATTTTATGTTTCAGTTGCGTTGTGTAATTCTGCTAATGTCAGTTACAGTTTCTGGAGTTTATATGTACAGAGCTGACATATTTGCATTGGTTCTTGAGTTGCGCTTATCTTCAGGACATGCATGTTTCTATTCAAGATTAATTATGAGTTGAAGATAGTTATCTAAAGGTGCCAAACATTTTTCAACAAGATTGCAATGTTAGAGTTAATTTGATGAAGCCGACTTTGTGAAGCGACACGTCTATTCAGTTTATATTGTGCGGTTGTAATTATATTTGTGTGGTTAGTTTAGCCGACAAGGATGTTATGAAGAGTTTCCTAATAGGTCCCATGATCTCATACTTTGAGGAAGATACTTATAGTAGTTCATTTGTAAATGCTAAGTGTGAATGAGAAGAATAGAGACAGAAAAAGTACATAGCAGAATATCAGTTAAGTTTTATTCATCAAGGATCTATGTGAAGAAGCAGTAGTAGATTACAATACATTGGAACTGATCAAGACAGCAGGTGTACTCTACAGTTCATCATCAGATATAGTGCATATCTGTTCTACAGAAGGTTGTAGCCTTCACCATTGAAGCAGTGAGCTTTTGGACAGTGAGTCCTCACCATTAAAAGGGTTATTTGTAAAAGACTCCTAATAGGGTCAGACCCTTAACTAGGTCATTATACTTATTGCATTGTAAAGAAAAAATCCTAATAGGGTTGAAAGATCTTCTAACAAGGATTATTGTAAACAAGTATATTTCATTGTGGGTGCTAATTCCCATCGGGTTTTTTACCATTTGATTTCCCCATAACCAAATTGTGGTGTTGTCTATTGTGTTATCTGAATGTGCATTTACTTTATGGTATTGTGGAATTAATAAAGAAAAGAATTAAATTAGCTGATAAATGATTCACCCCCACCTCTCAGTTATCCTTTGGGACTATTCTAACATGATGCATATATGCATCAATTAATTATCACAAGGATGGGCTCTAACCCCACGCATGCTTCTGAGATACTCAAAAGCATCTTTTGGCAAAGGTTTTGTAAATATATCTATTATATGTTCCTTTGTGCTAATATATTCCTATTTTATTTCTTTCTCTGCTACCTTCTCCCTCAAGAAATGATACTTAATAGAAATATGTTTAGTCTTTGAATGCATTACAGGATTCTTCAACATATTCACTATGTTGGTATTATCACAATGGATAACCACAGGTTCTTCAAAAATTATTCCAATGTCCTTCAACATTTTTTTCATCCAAACAACTTGTGTGCAATTTATTGCAAGAATAACATACTCTAATTTAGCAGTAGATTGAGAAATATAGTTATGCTTCTTTCTCAACCAAGAAACCAACCTTTTCCCAAGGAAAAATACACCACTACTAGTACTCTTTCTGTCATCCATATTACCTACCCAATCAGCATCAGTATAAGCCTGTAAAATAAAATCATCTATTTTTTCATACCACAATCCATATTCTATTGTTCCTTTCAAATATCTAAAAATTCTTTTCACAACAACAAGATGTGTCTCTTTGGGATCTTCTTGATATCTTGCCACAATACCAACTACATTGGTAATATCTGGTCTAGTGTGAGTTAGATATTGTAGACCACCAATCATAGATCTATACTTTGTCTAAACTACGCTTTGAGTCTCAACATTATTAGTTAGTTTATGTCAAGTTACCATATGTGTTCCAACAAGTTTATAATATTCCATTCCAAACTTCTTCAACATTTCCTTAAGATACTTGGTCTGAGATAAAAAAATTCCATTCTTACTCTAATTAATTTGCAAACCAAGAAAAAATTCATTTCACCAATCATTGACATCTCAAATTCATTTTCCATTTCTTTAGAGAACTTCTTACTCATCTTATCATTGCCTCCAAAAATGATATCACCAACAAAAAATTCTATGATTAAGATTCCATCTTCATCAGTTCTTAAATATAAATTATTGTCTGCATTACCTTTTTCGAAACCAAGACAAAGTAGATATTTGTCTAGTCTTGCATACCATGCTCTAGGTGCTTGTTTCAGTCCATCCATTGCTTTCTTCAGCTTACAAACCATGTCTCCATCCTCTGTCAAAGGAAAACCATTAGGTTGCTCAATGTAAACTTCTTCTTCCAGATCACCATTCAAGAATTATAATTTCACATCCATCTAATATACTTTAAAGAATTTGTGTGAAACATAGGAAATAAATAATCTCACATCTTCTAATCTAGAAACATGAGAAAATGTTTCTTCATAGTATATTCCTTCTTGTTGTGAGTAGCCTTTGCATACCAGTCTAGCCTTGTTTCTTACCATTGTCCCTTCCTCATCCATCTTATTTCTGAAAACCCATTTTGTACCTATAACTTTTTTTTTCTTAGGCCTTGGAACCAATTCCCAAGTATTGTTTTTCTGTATCTATTCAAGTTCTTCTTCCATAGCTTTAGTCCAATATTCATCTCTACATTCTTCATCAGTAGTCTTCGGCTCAACTTGAGAAATCAAATAAATTTCATCTCTAACTCTAGCTATAGTCATCATACCTTTATTTGCATCACCAATAATTTGATCTTCAGGATGGTTCTTCTTAACATACCTTGGAGTCTTTGGAGTCTCAATAACTTCAGTAACTTCATCTTCAATTTCATTTTCAATCACAAAAGGTTCTTCAGGTTTGACAATGACCTCTTTCATCTCTATAATCTGACCACAATCATACATTCTTTCCTAAATCTGAAACTTTTCATCTATCCTCACATTGGCACTTTCAATAAACTTCCTCAATCTAAGATTAAAACATTTATATGCTTTACTCTTAGTAGAATAACCAATAAAAATTCCTTCATCACTTCTAGCATCAAACTTCCCTATCTCATCATCTCTTTTGATATAACATTTACTTCGAAATATTCTGAAATATTTTACAGTAGGTGTATGATTGAACCATAATTCATAAGGATTCTTACTTGTATCTTCTCTAATCTATATTCTATTCAAGGTGTACACAACAGTGCCAACTGCTTCTCTCCAATTAACATGTAACACATTTCCTTCCAGCAACATAGTCCTTGCAGCATCTAATATAGCTTTGTTTCTTCGCTCTGCAGTCCCATTCTGTTGTGGAGTTCTAGGAGCTGATGATTGTCTATATATTCCATGTTCTTCACACTATGTATTAAAAAAATATGATATAAAATCTCCACCTCTCTGATTTCAAACATTTTATCTTCAAACCAGATTCATTCTCAACTTTTGCTTTAAATAACTTGAATTTTTGAAATGATTTAGATTTCTCTCTCAAATATGTAACCTACATCATTCTAGAAAAGTCATCAAAAAAAAGTATAAAGTAATTTTCACCATAATATGATCTTGTTCTTATAGGACCACACAGATCTGTATGCACCAGATTCAACTTTCCTTTTGCTGAATAAGATTTTGTTTTAAAACTACTTCTGGTCTGCTTCCCCATAAAACACTCTCTACACATAGTGTTAGATGGCTGTATAATCTTAGGTAGATCTCTCACAACATTATTCATACTTGCCTTCACAATGTTATCAAAGTTAACATGAAAAAATATTCTATGCGACACCCAAGTGTCATCAGACTTCACAATAAAACAAGTAGCTTCAGATGTATTCAATTCAAATACATTACCTCTAGATTTAGTACTAGATGTGATCAAATCTCCTGATTTACTTCTGATAGAGAATTTCCTATTAATGAATTTCAACTGATAACCTCTGTCCACTAGCTGTCCAACACTCAACAGATTATGTATAAGTCCATCAACAAGTAATACATTGTCACTATTAGTCTTTCCATCTAGAGAAATAGATCCTACTCCAATGATAAGTTTAGGAGTATTGTCACCAAAACTAACAACACCGCCATCATATATTTTCAAACTCACAATTTTTTTTATCTCTAGTCATATGATGTGAACAACCACTATCTATAACCCATTTAGATTTATTTCCAACACAAGCTACTAAGGATTTTTATTCACGTATAGGTTCATCATCCTTTATAGAAATAAATCCAATTTCATCATAGTTACCATCATCATAAAAAATACCCTCACTAGCATAATACCATTCCTTGTCTTTAGGATACTTTGATTTGTAAAACTTAGCTTTATGCTTAGGAACCCTTGTAGGACATGTTGATCTCTAAGTTTTGTTGATCATTAGTGTCCCACACTTAGCCATTTATCTAGGCAAGTTAGTTGGTCATCACTGGGGCCAAGCCATCCAATATAGGCAAAGCTATCCGGAATAGTCATTGCCAAGCAGATAATGGTTGCCGAGTGACTCAAAAATCAAACAAAAGTTGATCATATTCATTTTGAGTCCCAGAGTCTCAATGTGCCGAGAAAGACAGTTTTGACATATATGTTTGGAATGACACAAACTTGAAGGTAAACCATTTTGGGCTGACTTGTTCATGCATTTAATTATTTCAACAAAGTTAATTATGAATTAATTATTTGATCCCAATGCGTGGCATGAAGCCAATCAGAAAATTGGAATGCCTAAGTAGCATAAGCATTTGATCCTGATCGTTCATCTAGATCTAATCGCCAAATTTGTAAAGTATATTAATTATATTGCTTCTTAAACCCTAAAATGTGTGAGAGTGTTGAAGGATAGAGAACATATAGAGAGAAGTGTATGCATACATGAGAGATGTACAAAGGGTTATTTTGAGAGAAGAAGCATAGATCAAGCAGAGTGAAAGAGAAGTGAGCAGCAGAGTAAAGACATATTAGATTATTAGATCACATAAGGTATTGGAAAGAGAAGATTTGTTATCAGCATCAAAGTGCATAATGAAGGATCAGTTCTTGAGACATTCTAACTAGTGTATCAGGTGAAATCTTTTAACAAAGTGGTTCTACCAGACCTTTCTAAATCTCTTAGCTGAGTGCTTACTTTTTTGTAATTTTAAATCCCTTTACAAGGTAGATTGTAATGATCTGTAGCTCTTAACCGCGCACACCTTTAACTAGGTAGATTACATATTGTGATCAAACTTTGTAGCCCTAACAGGCACACTTTATTGCTTCAGTAGTGAAGATTTTTGTGGGTGTCATCCCCACCCTAGTTTTACCTTATTGGGTTTCTAGGTTACCAAAATTTTGTGTCTTGAGTTATTTATTTACTATCATGGATGCTACTAGTTGATAGATGAATTTAATCTATGCACATTTATGGAACAATTTTGTTTTAAAGGATAAAATTTTTAAGATCTGATTCACCCCCCCACCCTCTCAGTATCTTGTTTTCCCATATTGTATTTCCAACAATTGGTATCAGAGCGCAATTCTCCCACAAAAGGTTCTAATCAGCTTGAGAGTATAGATCTTGAGATGGATATTCACAAATTGGGTAAAGTCATTGAGAATCAAAAGATTGAAATTTAGCTAGCATTACATCATATTGAAACTACAAGATAGGAACTAAAGAATTCCTTGCAAGCAAGGAAAGATTTGGCCAAACAAATGAATGATACTCATTATCAAGAAGAACACACTGCAAATCTATTTCAGAATGGAAACACTATTGAGAGCGATGCAACAATTGCAAATCTACTGGAAAGGAACAATAAATTATGTGAAGAAGTCAACAACTTGAAAAGAGAACAAGAAATGCCATATATAAACATAGTTCCTTACATACCTTTCTTTGCTTAATTAGTGGAATGACGATCTCCACTATTATAGATTTGGAGCTTGATTTTGTAGTGAGGGTTATAGCTCATAAGTTTTATCAATCAAGATGTCTGGACAGTGTCCTCTGCATTGCAGTCGACCAGGCTTGGAAGATTGTGAAGAAGGGTCATACCTATGACCTTGCCAAGCTTCAACTAATGCAACTAGCCGAGAACCTTTCTTCAATCAGAAGGGCAAAGAATTTAGTATGTAAGTTTGGATCTCTTCTCATTTGCATATTCTTCTATATACAAAATACATTTCATTCTTTTGGAAACATAGTGTGGAAAACAAACAAACCTATCACCAGCAAATCAATGCATTTATTCAGAAATTAGCTGATAATTTTGACAATGTTATGGCAACATATTTTGTGGAATTCAAGAAAAAGATGAGATTAGGGAGTAGAATTCCCAGTTCACTAGTTGAAAAACATTATGAGGATGTTTGTTTCCTAGTAGACATAGATTACACCTATGTGCAGGAAGTAGTGATGAGGGTATCATGGCTGAGGCTATTACCTTATGAAGTAAACATTGATGAGACATCTACAGCAATAACAACTTTATTGGCAGAAGAAATTGATGGTACAATGAAACATTTTGGAAACTATCAAGAAGCTAAGTCCAGAATCACTATGGATTTAAAGGTTGGCACTATGGAGAGAAAGAGGAAGAAAATTGTCAAAAATTTCAAGAAGATGGTTGAAATTCAGAGTGATGAAGAAGTAGAGGATGCACCTTTGGGGTTATCAATAGGACAAGGAGAAGAGATGTTTGTTGGAGATTTACTTCTGGCAGCTAGTTGATTGTATGTTTGTTATTGATGACAACATACAATATATAATAGTGTTCTATATTTACTTATCAGAATGATTTTATCAAGCCTTGCATGGTTATATTCATGTTGTAGACATTTTTTTTATGTTTTGTTCATACACGCAGAATCAGATATGAAGTTACAGTTGTGTTGTGTAATTCTATTAAACGGTTGTTACAGTTTCTAGAGTTTGTCTATATAGAGCCAATGTATTGCATTATTTCTTGAGTTGTGCCTATCTTTTGGATATGTGTGTGTATATTCAAGTTTAGTTATGAGTTTAAGATAGTTATCTAAAGGCGCCAAATGTGTTTCAACAAGATTGAAAATTTAGATCTAATTTGGTGAGGCTGACTTAGTGAAGCATCACGTCTATTCAGTTTATATTGCACTGTTGTAATTATGCTTGCATGGTTAGTTAAGCCGACAAGGATGTTATGAAGAGTTACTTAAGAGGTCCCATGATCTCATACTTTGATGAAGATACTTATAGTAGTTCATTTGTGGAACACTAAGTGTGAATGATAAGGTAATAGACAGAAAATGTAAAGAGCATAATATCAGTTGCGTTTCATTCATCAAGGATCTATGTGAAGAAGAAGTGAAAGATTGAAATACATTGGAACTAATCAAGACAACAAGTCTACTCTATAGTTCATCATCAGATATAGTGCATAGCTATTCTACAGAAGGTTGTATCCTTCACCATTGAAGCAGTGAGCATTTGGACAGTGAGTCCTCACCCTTAACCAGGTTATTTTTAAAAGACTCTTAATAGGGTCAGACCCTTAACCAGGTCACTATACTTATTGCATTGTAAAGAACAACTCCTAAATGGGTTGAAAGATCTTCTAACACGGATTATCATAAACAAGTATAGTTCATTGTGGATGTTAATTCCCACCGGGGTTTTTACCATTTGGTTTCCCCATAACCAAATTGTGGTGTTGTCTATTGTGTTATCTGAATGTGCATTTACTTTATTGTATTCTAGAGTTAATAAAAGAAAATAATTAAATTAGCTGATAACTGATTCACCCCCCCCTCTTAGTTATGCTTTGGGAATATTTTAACAATTGGTATCAGAGCCAAGTGCCTTGAAGAGAAAGCCTAATTGCTTAAGGTAGATTAGATGACATACTTTAGAATAGAGAGTCCTAACTTCGATGGAGAGAATTATCTGGATTGGAAGAACAAAATGATAACACATCCACAATGTGTTGGTTTTGACATCTTTGAGATAGCCACACAAGAAGTTGTTATTCCCTCTCTAAAAGACCTATCAAGAGATGATGCTACTAGTAAACAAAAGGATACATTCACATCTAATGCATTTTCCAAAGAAGCCGTTATAAGTGCACTATATGACAGTGAATTTTCTGAGATCAAGAAAGTAGAAAAGGCATACACAATATTGAAGTATTTAAATGACATGTTTGAAGGAGATGTCTAAGAAAATAATGCATGCAGGAAGACATGGAAAAAGAAATACAACAATCTTTAGATGTTACCTGAAGAGAACATCAAAGCCTATAATCAGGGATAAAAGAAGCAATTTTTGGAATCAGAAATAATGGTGGAGAAATATCAGAAGAAGACATAGTATATAAGTTGTTGACTACTCTAACAGTAGACTATGACAACAAGATCAATATTCTAGAGGAAACCATACAATTTTCACAAGACTTCAAGAGAGAGACTTTGATTAGTAAAATCTCTGCATTTGAGATATCAAGATTGAAGATTGAACCCAAAAATGAAACAACCTTCAAAGCCTTAGTTCATGGTAAGAAACCTTTACACATCTCTAGCAATACTGAGAAATAAGAAGTTGATGAAGAACTAGAAGAAATCATTTCCATGATTGCTAAAAGAGAAAAGAAAGGCAAAGGAAAGTATGAAGGACAATTGCCATTCAAATGTTTTTATGCAATAAGATTGGTCACTTTGCATCCAAGTGTCCCACTAGAGTAAAGAAATTCAGATCTGATTATAAACCAAAATATAGAAAGGAATGCTATCATTTTGAAGAAGGTGTAACTGATGAACATTCAGGAGAAGATAAAATTGGATTTTTTTCCCTTAAAGACATGGAAAAATTGCTTGAGGAAATGGACATTGAAGATGAAAAGGAAGCACATGAGTTTGCCCTAATTTCCAAAGCAGACATCAGAACTGATTGGATCATTGATAGCGAATGCTCTCATCACATGACACATGATAAAGACATATTTGTTAATCTAAACAAGTACAAAGGTGGTATGGTTAGATTTGGAGATAACACTCCCAAACCTATCATAGGCAAAGGATCTATCACCCTGGATGGAAAGAATAAGACAGATGATGTTTTGTATGTTGATGGCTTACATCAAAATTTACTAAGTGTTGGATAGCTACTTGACAAAGGTTATCATTTGGAATTCAAAGGAAACAAATGCATTATTAGCAATAAAGAAGGAGACATGATTGCATCAGGCTCAAAGAAAAAAGGTAATGTTTTTCAACTCAATTCAGATGTAAGTTGTTTTTTTGCAAAAGTGGATGATAGTTGGTTATGGCACAAGAGACTTTGTCATATCAATTTTGATAATATAGTAAAGATAAGAAATGTCAAGGAAGTTAGATACCTTCCAAGTATTGCAAGACTAGTTGACACAATGTGTAGGGAATGTGTGATGGGAAAGTATGTAAGGAGCTCTTTCAGAAGCAAGGAGAACTCAACTGAAAACAAGTTAGACCTAGTGCATACAAATTTATGTGGTCCTACTCAAACTAGATCATACTGCAGAGAAAGGTATTTCATTTTGTTTGTTGATGATTTTTTAAGGATGATGTGGGTTGCGTTCTTAAAGGATAATTTTGAAGCCTTTGATAAGTTCAAAATATTCAAAGCTAAGATTGAGAATGAATCTAGCAGAAAACTAAAGTGTCTGAGATCAGATAGAGGAGGAGAATCAAAAGACAGTTGAGTGCACCCATAACCCCTTAGCAGAATGAGATTGTATAAAGAAGGGACAAAATCATACTTGATACAACGCACACTATGATGATTGAAGGAAAAGTTGCACACACCTACTGGAGAGATGAAACCAATACAACATTCTATACTATCAACAGAACACAACTAAGACCAGGAGTATATAAGACAACTTATGAACTTTGGTTTGGTAATGTACCTATAGTAAAATACTTCAGAATCTTTGGCAGCAAGTGCTACATCAAGAGAGATGATGGTGTTGGTAAGTTTGATGCTAGAAGTGATGAAGGTATTTTACTTGGCTACTCTACTAAAAGCAAAGCATACAGATGTTTTAATTTAAGATTAAAGAAGATAATTGAAAGTAATCATGTAAAGATTGATGAGAAGTTCATGGTTCAAGAGAGGTAGTATGAATATGCACCTATGATTAAGGATGAACCCAGGCCTAACAATAAAGACACTGTTATTGAAGAAATGTTTGATTACATTGATGTTTCATGTAATGAACCTGAATCAAGAAAAGAAGTATCACATATTATAAACGAGGATGTCACACCAAAAGTTTCAAAATTCACATCTAGGTATCATTCAAAAGATGATATCACTGGAGATCACAGCAACAGTGTTTTGACTAGATCTAAAGCAAAAAGTTTAACAATGGATGAAGAGGTATGTTTACTTTCACAAATTGAACCGTTAAATGTTGAAGATGCTTGTAAGGATTCTGATTGGTAGTTTGCAATGGAAGAAGAATTAGATCAAATAATAAAAAATGACACATGGGAATTGGTTCCTAGACCTAGTGACAAAAATGTGATTGGAACAAAGTGGGTATTCAGGAACAAGATGAATGAAGATGGTACAGTGGTTAGAAACAAAGAAAGACTAGTGTGTAAAGGATATGAGCAGAGGGAAGGGATAGATTACAGTGACACATTTGCCCCTGTAGGCAGATTAGAATCCATCAAGTTATTCTTGGCCTATGCAACATTCAAAGACTTCAAAGTATATCAAATGGATGTCAAATCCACCTTTCTGAATGGTGACTTGAAGGAAGAAGTCTACATAGAATATCCTAAAGGATTTAATCTGTCAGATAAACCAGACATGGTATGAAGATTGAAGAAAGCACTCTATGGACTTAAACAGGCCCCAATAGCTTGCTATGAGAGACTAGATGGTTATCTTACCAAGATTGGATTTAAGAAATAAGCAGTAGATTGTAACCTATTCATAAGAGAGACACCTGATGGACTATTACTTGTTTCCATATTTTTTGATGACATTATCTTTGGAGGTGATGACAAGCTTAGTACACAATTTGCAAAAGAAATGTAGAATGAATTTATAATGAGCATGATTGGTCATATAAAATACTTTTTGGGACTAAATGTAAAGCAGATAGATAAAGGGATATTTATAAATCAATCCAAATATGTGAAGGAAATATTGAAGACTGCAAGCCAGTATGCACTCCTATGATAATAGGAAGCAAGCTTTCAAAAGAAGATGATTTTGTAGCAGTTGACAAGACACTGTATAAGTCTATGTTTGGAAAACTTATATATCTTACTCAATCTAGACCAGACATATCTAATGCAGTTGGCATTGTTGGAATATTTGCAACAGAATCACCTAATGGAAATAAAGAGAATATTCAGATATGTAAAGGGAACTATAGACTATGGTTTATGGTATCCTAAATCAGAGAATGTACAACTTCATGTGTATACAGATGTAGATTGGGAAGATTGTATTGATGACATGAAGAGTACTTTTGGAAGAGAAGTATTTATTGGAGATAGGTTGGTTTCTTGGGTAAGAAAGAAGCAGAATTGTATCTCTTAGTCAACAATAGAAGCTGAATATGTTGTAGCAGCATTGAATTGTTCAACAATGGTTTGGATCAAGTAGATGGTTAAAGATTTTGGTATACATGTTTATTATCCTACTATTATTCACTGTGATAACACCAGTACTATCAACATGTCCAAGAACCCTATGATGCATGCAAAGACAAAGCACATTGAGATTAAATATCATTTTCTTAGAGAAAAATTTGTAGATAATGAAGTAAAATTAGACTATGTGAGCACCAAAGAACAGTTGGAAGATATTTTCACAAAGCCTTTATCAAAAGACACTTTTGAGTATCTCAGGGAGAAGTTGGGAGTAATTCCCTCTTTTGAGTCTGATTAGTTAAAGCAGCAAGAACATCAGTCCATAGTGACTGATGAATGGTTGACTACTCTACTTATGGAGTAGTACCTGTGCCTAATTGTTTATGGCACCCTTTGCCATTGATGTCAAAGAGGCAGTATATAGTAAGGGGGAGCATATACTCTAGGGGTGTATAAACATAGATAGAGGAGCTACAACAGTGTAGAGGAATATTTGATGAGGATATTGAGAATATTGTAAAAAGTGAGAAGAAACCATGTGCTAAAGATGTTTTTAATATCATATGTTGCCATCAATGTCAAAGGGGGAGATTGTTGGAGATTTACCTCTGACATCTAGTTGATTGTATGTTTGTCATTGATGACAACATATAATATACAAAAGTGTTCTATATGTACTTATCAGAATGATGTTATCAAGCCTTGTGCAGTTATATTCATGTTGTAGACATGTTGTTTATGTTTTGTTCATACATGCAGACTCAGATATGAAGTTACAGTTGTGTTGTGTAATTCTGTTAAATGGCTGTTACAGTTTATGGAGTTTGTCTGTACAGAGCCGATGTGTTGCATTGGTTCTTGAGTAGCACCTATCTTTGGGATATTCGTGTGTATATTCAAGTTTAGTTATGAGTTGAAGATAGTTATCTAAAGGTGCCAAACGTGTTTCAACAAGATTGCAAAGTTAGAGTTAATTTGGTGAGGTTGACTTAGTGAAGCGTCGTGTCTATTCATTTTATATTGCGCGGTTGTAATTATGCTTGCATGGTTAGTTAAGCTAACAAGGATGTTATGAAGAGTTTCTTAACAAGTCCCATAATCTCATACTTTGAGGAAGATACTTATAGTACTTCATTTGTGGAACACTAAGTGTGAATGATAAGATAAGAGACAGAAAATTTACAGAGCATAATATCAGTTGTATTTCATTCATCAAGGATCTATGTGAAGAAGAAGTGAAAGATTACAATACATTGGAACTAATCAAGACAACAGGTCTACTCTACAGTTCATCATCAGATATAGTGCATATCTATTCTACAGAAGGTTGTAGCCTTCACCATTGAAGCAATGAGCTTTTGGATAGTGAGTCCTCACCCTTAACCGGGTTATTTGTAAAAGACTCCTAACAGGGTCAAACCCTTAACTAGGTCACTATAATTATTACATTGTAAAGAACAACTCCTAACAGGGCTGCAAGATCTTCTAACATGGATTATTATAAACAAGTATAGTTCATTGTGGGTGTTAACTCCCACCGGGGTTTTTACCATTTAGTTTCCCTATAACCAAATTGGGGTGTTGTCTATTGTGTTATCTGAATGTGCATTTACTTTATTGTATTCTGGAGTTAATAAAAGAAAAGAATTAAATTATCTGATAACTGATTCACTTCCCCTCTCAGTAATCCTTTGGGACTATTCTAACAATGCCTAGTGAAGAAGAAGAGGAAAGTGAACCTGAGGAGGTCACTGTGAAAGGTAAAGGGAAGTAGCCAGTGGTTGCCGAGGCAACTAAACAAAGAAAATCTAAACCTAAGGCTACCCCTCCTATTTCTAACCAGCCAAGGACTAGGGCATCATCTCTTGCCCAAACAAAAAAATTATACAAAGAAGAATATTGGGGAGAGAAGCTTAGGGAAGAGAAAATAAGTTGAAACCAAGGTTGTGCCGAGCCAATCTACTAAGAAAAGACCAAAGAGGAAGCTATACTTGGAATCTGAAGATGATGAGGAGATAGATATGGATGTACCAAGAAACATACCTACAACATCACATAAACCAATGACCAATATTGATGAGGTATGTAAGAACCTAAGAAGAAATTATGGTTTAGCAGGATTCAAATTTATAAAGTATGAGAAACAAAGTATAGTAAACAAGCATAAGATTCATGAAGCATTAATAGATATGATGGGAACATTCAAAATGACACCTGTAGAGATAGGAGATATTATTCCTACAGAACTATATGACATTTTGTCTCAGAAATGGCAATGTGCTTTAATGACTAAAAGACAGATAAGGGAAGGAACATTAGCTAAGGTTATTCCTAACTTAACAAAGAAATAGATAGCAAAGTTCATTGAAGAATATCAAAAGAAGTTTATTCCTAAATAGAGAGCCTATGCAATTCTGAGGAATGATGTTGAAGGTGTAGTACAAAAAAGCACCAGAATATGGAAAGAAACCTTTAGGTTAATTACTAAGAAGGTTGATGAGAAAGGTGAAGGCAACTTAGAGCCAAAAGAAATGGAGAAAGAAACTGCTACTGAGAAGACATAAATTGAAACGGAACCCCAAAAGGAAATAAGTGATGAACAAATTATAGATTTGACAATGGAAAGTCCCATTGACGCAAGTATTCAATCACCTATTCAGGCAACTGAGGTCGAGTCAAAGAAGGAAGGAGAAAAGGAGGTAATCAATATAAATCCACCTATTTTAGAGGTTGTACAAATAGTTTTAGAGAGTGGAGATAAGATGGAAGTGATTGCAAATAAGCCTATAGAACAAGAGGCTATATATAAGTGTTGGTGGATCTACCACACTATGCATCATCTACTCCCACTGCACCTAAAATAGGAAGTGTACCTAATCACTAGGTAATCTTGAATTAGATGAAGGCATCAATTAAAATTAATACCAAAAAAGGTAAATATATCACTGTAACTAAGCTGAGCATCAACTCTTCAGAACTCAAAAGGAATAAGTCACATAAGAGGAAGTCACCCAATCCTAGTGTCACTTTGGATGAAGTGATTGTGATTCCTAAATGGGATATAGATAACTTGACATATGAGCAGATTTAGACTCTGCAAGACCTTTTAAAGAGGAAGAAGAAAAAAGAGGAACTAAAGAGGGAACACCAACAAAAGGAAGTATTACATGAAATGAAAGATATTTTTGTTAATTCTTTTGATATAAAAGGTATAAATGAACAAACCTCAATCTTGTAACAGTTAGTTCATATTGTGAAGAAAGTTAATGATGAAAATAGAGGCAAATGAAAAGTTGCTACAATGGTCCAAGAGAAAATTTGAGAATTTTTTTTTGGAGAAGATATCAGCAGATATTACTATCAAACAGGTTGAACTTTATTCTCTTATTAGTATTCTTGAGGAAGTTACAAATAATGTTTATTCGTTGTATAAAAAGTTATGTGATGTAGAATTCTTTAACAAGGATAATCAATAGCTTATTGAGAATTTGGAACTAGCTTTGAAGTCATTAGGGAGTACATTGAGTATGGATGCTAGTTCTAGCTCCTTACATTTTTACAAGTTGACTCATACACAGAGAAGATTAGCCAAGCTTATGGCTAAAGATGGCAGAAAAAGAGAAAAGTTAATAACTATTCAGACTACCTTAATACCTCATTTAGAGGTTATACAAAAGGAACTTAAAGCTGCAAACAAACTAGTCAAGAGGGATTCTCATCTCTCTATAGTAGATAGTTTGGTAAGTCTAGCTATCAAGCTAAAAATTAAGTTACAAGTCATGAAGTTTGTAAAGGATAGTTGGGATACAACGTTTACACTAATATTATAGCTTCATAAGTCATTTTTGGATAAGTATGAGTTAACCCCTGTAGTTATCAGTGACAAAAACAAGGGGGAATCAAAATAAGGAAATGGGTAAAGATGTACAGAATCAGGCATAATATTTTGTGAGGCATGTATATTATATAAGTATGTAGTATAATCTTAGGGGGAGTACATTGTGTTCTTAGGAAAATTTTTGTAGATGTAAATTAATGATAAGTGTGTTTTTGCCACTAATATCAAAGGGGGAGATTGTTGATCTCTAAGTTTTGTTGATCATTACTATCCCACACTTAGTCATTTATCTAGGAAGGTTAGTCTGTCATCACTATGGCTGAGCTATCCAGTATAGGTCGAGCTATCCAGCATAGTCATTGACAAGCAGATAATGGTTGCCAAGTAACTCAGAAATCAAACAAAACTTGATCATATTCATGTTGAGCACCAGAGTCTCAGTGTGACGAGCAAGACAGTTTTGACATATATGTTTGGAATGGCACAAACTTGAAGGTAAACCATTTTGGTCTGACTTGTTCATGCATTTAATGATTTCAATAGAGTTAATTATGCATTAATTATTTGATCTCAATGCATAGTATGAAGCCAATCAGAAAATTGGAATGCCTAAGCGGCATAAGCATTTGATCCTTATCGTTGATCTAGATCTAATAACCAGATTCGTAAAGTATATTAAGATTGCTTCTTAAACCCTAAAATGTGTGAGAGTGTTGAAGGATAGAGAACATACAAAGAGAAGTGTATGCATACATGAGATATGTAAAAAGGGTTATTTTGAGAGAAGAAGCATAGATATAGTAGAGTGAAAGAGCAGTGAGCAGCAGAGTAAAGACATATCAGATTGTTAGATCACAAAAGGTATTGGAAAGAGAAGATTTTTTATTAGCATCAGAGTGCATAACAAAGGATCAGTTCTAGAGACATTCTAACTAGTGTATCAGGTGAAATCTCTTAACAGAGTGGTTCTAATAGACCTTTCTAAATCTCTTAGCCGAGTGCTTACTTTGTTGTAAGTTTAAATCATTTTACAAGGTAGATTGTAATGATTTGTAGCTCTTAACCGGGCAGACCTTTAACCAGGTAGATTACATATTGTGATCAAACTTTGTAGCCCTAAAAGGAATACTTTATTGCTGCAGTAGTGAATATTTTTGTGGGTGTCATCCCCACCCCAGTTTTAACTTATTGGGTTTCTGGGTTACCAAAATTTTGTGTCTTGAGTTATTTAATTACTGTCATGGATGCTACTAGTTGATAGAAATTTCATTTATGCATGGTTGTGGATCAGTTTTGTTTTAAAGGACAAAAGTTTTAAGATCTGATTCACCCCCCCCCNAGGACAAAAGTTTTAAGATCTGATTCCCCCCCCCCCCCCTCTCAGTATCTTTCTTTCCCATATTGTATTTCCAATAGGACATCTAGATGCAAAGTGACCAATCTTGTTACGTGAAAAACATTTCAAAGATAATTTACCCTTACCTCTCTTTTCTCTTCTAGCGATCAATGCTACCACTTCATCAAGATTCCTTTCTTCCTCCTGTATTTGTTCCCATTCCTCAAAATATTATCAAGGCTCTTCTCTTAGGTCATAATTGCTGGTTCTCACAATTAAAGATAAGGTCTTTTTGTTCTTATGCATGATTTACTTGAATGATGACTCAACTTTAGGTAAAGTATCTCCAAATTATGTGGCCTCAAAAGTAGTTAGCTTTCCAATCAACATCTCTCTAGTGAACTTCAGTGTCAAAGGCATAATCTCCTCTATATCTTGTACTTTGGTTCTATAAACATGTGTCAAAGATCTGAGTATCTTTGCAATTACTTCTTCCTCACTGTAAGTACCTCCAAAGTTTCGAATGGCAGTAACCACTTTAGTAATTCTCTGTCCATATGCCCTAATGTTCTCATCTTTTCAAATCTTCAGTGATTCCATATATTTCTTCCAGTTCTGTATCTTTGCCTATTTTGTAAATTTGTCTCCTACATATAGTGCTTCCAATCTTGTCCAGATCTCATGTGTAGAATCTAAGTCTTTTACTTCTATGAATTCACCTTCAGAAAGTGCACTGATCAATGATTCCTGATAGGGCATATTAATTCCATGTTATAGAAGCCCTAGGAGATACTCTTGCTAGGATCTTTTCCATGTTTTCATCATGCTTATTATGCTTTCTAGATACTTTTAGTAGTATTTTCTGTTATGTGGCATGCTACCACCATACCTATTTTGTGATTAGAAATACTTAAACATGCTACGCCTGGATGAAGATACTAGATTACTTATTTTGGAAATATAGTTATGTATTTTTGAAATAAATTTGTTGTTTAAACATGAATGATGAATGTGTATCTTGATTTCAATTATCATAAATGTCTCTAACATCTGGAGTACAGTGCACCAAATTAGCAACCGTTACTTTGACCAGGTTGACCATGCCCATGTTCTGGACACTCGACCTAGTCTTACAACAGGTCCATACAGGGAAGCCTCAAGCATAGCATAGATGGATTCGGGATGATCAAGGTGGAATAAATAAAGCAAGGACCAGGTGTTGGTACTCTCAAATTTGGCACAAATATGGAGTGACCAATTAAAATTTTTCTTTAAGGCAAGGTGAGTACGCCTGAAAACTCTTTGAAGATGCCTAATTGGAATGCAAGTGAAATATGACCTGATGATTTATATGAGATACTGATTGGGGGACATGTGAAAATCCTATCATGGGGTATATGTAATGGGTCACAACTTTCAGATGTCAGTTTTGATATGTTTTGAAGAGGGTCATTTGGAGGTGTTCACTTAAATCTGCATTCTGCATATTGCCTGATTATAGTAAATGACCTACTTTGCATGCTTGCATCTTTGGCCAAATAAAGTTTCATGATATAAGGATTATGCCTAGGTGTTTTAGGCATGAGAGAGAAGCTATTTTTCAATTTTTAAACCCCCATGAGTTCATTTGCACATTTTGCCAAAGTCATTCCGTTTGCAATTAATTCTGATTCTCAGTGTAAAGTGCAGAATTGTAGAATGACTTACTTTGAGATCTTACAAGTTTATATCCAATTGAATGGAATGGAAAATTGATTGTTCTCCTATATTTTAGGCATGGAAATTTGCTAACATGAAGATTTTTAGGCCATGATGTATCCGTTTGGGCAGTTTGTCAATCTGATTCTGTTTGCAGTTTCTAACATATTAATGCAAATCAGTTGCACAGTTTAGTCGGAGGCCCTGTTTGTGATGTCATATATTGAATACCGTGATTGGTCATATCAATAAAATTGTGCCCCTGTATTATCAACCAAATTTACCTTAATTTTTCAAGGTCTTAGATCCTAAGGGTTTTGTATGCACACTTCCTCAGATTCTTTTCATTTGCAGAAATCAGTATTTCTCATGTCTTCTTGTTCTGTATTTCCAAGTAGCTACAAGGGTCTACCAAATGTGACTGGTTGATCGTCATGAGTCAATTTTCTAGATTCATGCTCTCCATATAACATATTTCAAATATCCAGAAGCTCGGGTCTTCAGGAGGTCATTTGACTTGTTATCAAAGTCAAAACCAGATATATTTAATTGTTTTTGACACGGTAATTTACATAATTATTTTAAAGAGGGGACTTGAATGATAAATTTTTTTTGACCTGTTTGGTTTTGTCAAGTGTCACTTTTCAATATGGAATAATGTTAACCATGGAACGTGTGTGCTTAGCACTACGTTCTGGTTACTTGATTTCCTCAGTTTTTAAGGCCAGTTCCAGAGGCCAGTTGCCATAAATGAGATCGCTTTACAGAAGTGTCAAGAGCAATTATAAAGTCTGTCAGTTTGATGCTTTTGGTTTGATTTCAATATGTTTTATACTTACAATGGGGAAGGATATCTAAAGCACCTAAAATTTATGCCATGAGAACAAAAGTGGAAGCACATACAAGATGTGTTAATGTTTTCATAAAGTGAACTTAGTAAGTGTTAATGCCAAAGTATTAAAACCAAGTTGAAAGTCTGTGTTTTAAATATCAAAAGAGCATTCCATTAAAGAATTTTGTGAAATAAATATTCACGGCTATCACAGTGAAGGTGCGGGTGGTGGACATGCTCCAGACATTATCTCAATTTGTGGCTTGAAGAATGTTGTACCATACTTAATAGACTGTACAAAACATTTTACTCACAACACTATTGTTGAATATATTGACATGCTGGTGATGTGCCATCACTTGAAAAAAAACATTAAAGAAGATGTCCAATTTACTAAGCCACGTGAATGATGAAGATCAACACATAATATTATTATTAAATAATTTGTAATATGTAAATCTTGAATGCCAAATCCCATAGACTGTGTTTTAATATGTGGAGTGATTGTGCAATGAATGAAGGAGATTTCCTTTAAAAAGGATTTTGAAACTTTCATGTAAATGCATCAGCATATGTAAAGCAAATTCCATAGCTATTACCAGCACTTACCCTGTGCACAAAATGTGGAAGCATGGACAGTGCATTTAAACCTTTTTTAAGAAAATCAGAGGCTGTGTTAACATCCAAGGGGATACAACTTGTTAAAGGCCCACACATGATAGTTGTAAATTCAACACCACAACCTTTTCTAGCATGCTGCCTACTCAGTAAAATGGAGGAAACATAGATAAAGAAAACCATATAGGAGGCCTACGTAAGCTTCCAAGGAGGGAAATGAGAGTTTGTTGATTTCTAAATCTTGAATGCCAAATCCCATAGACTGCATTTTAATATGTGGAGTGATTGTGCAATGAATGAAGGAGATTTCCTTTAAAAAGGATTTTGAAACTTTCATATAAATGCATCGACAGATGTAAAGCAAATTCCATAGCTATTACCAGCACTTACCCTGTGCACAAAATGTGGAAGCATGGACAATGCATTTAAACCTTTTTTAAGAAAATCAGAGGCTGTGTTAACATCCAAGGGGATACAACTTGTTAAAGGCCCACACATGACAAGTGTAAATCCAACACCACAACCTTTGCCAGCATGGTGCCTACACAGTAAAATGGAGGAAACGTAGATAAAGAAAACCATACAGGAGGCCTGCGTAAGCTTCCAAGGAGGGAAATGAGAGTTTGTTGATTTCTAAATCTTGAATGCCAAATCCCATAGATTGTGTTTTAATATGTGGAGTGATTGTGCAATGAATGAAGGAGATTTCCTTTAAAAAGGATTTTGAAACTTTCATGTAAATGCATTGGCAGATGTAAAGCAAATTCCATAGCTATTACCAGCACTTACCCTGTGCACAAAATGTGGAAGCATGGACAATGCATTTAAACCTTTTTTAAGAAAATCAGAGGCTGCGTTAACATCCAAGGGGATACAACTTGTTAAAGGCCCATGCATGATAGGTGTAAATCCAACACCACAACCTTTTCCAGCATGCTGCCTGTGTAGTAAAATGGAGGAAACGTAGACAAAGAAAACCATACAGGAGGCTTGCGTAAGATTCCAAGGAGGGAAATGAGAGTTTGTTGATTTCTAAACATTAAAATCCAATTTCTAGTGGTTTGTGCAGGATAGGGAAGTATGTGTTTGAAACAATGCAAATTGGTAGGGTAAATTCAATAAAAAGCTATGTAGTTTAGAAGGGAGGCAAATACAAATCCAAGCTTACGCATGGGATGAAGGAAACAAGGCATTGCAAATTCCTTGCTGCACATGATATATGTTTGAAAGCCTACGTAAAATAGTAGGAGTCTGCGCAAGGAGTTTTAAAGAAATTCCAAAGCCAATGTAGCATGGACAAGGCAGTTTTTATTACTTTGGAGAGTGAAGGGAGCTCACACATTGAGTCAAGAAAACATTGCAGAAAAATACAAATACAAACCAAAAGGGCCTGCAAATTTAGCCAAGGAGGAGACTACTTTTTTAAATGTCATTGGCAAAAGTAATTACCTCATAACCTGGGCAATAATGCCAAGAGATGTTGCACTATTTTTATAGTTTGTAGGAGTAAAACAAGAGAATACACCCTCCGTAGAAGCCCACTTAAGGAGAAAGAAATCCCAGGCGTAGGAAATTTGTAAAAGGATATATCCCACATGTAGTGGGTTGTGGTTAGTTTTAGTGTTTTTATACTAAAATGCTTGAATGATTGAGTGAATAGAAAGCCAAGAGGCTCCTTGGCGGGCCCCTTAGCTGGAGATCTCAACGTGATGGTGGGCCCCATAAATTTTGAGTCAAAGTGTAGGATAAGCTTTAAAACACTAGAAAACTTAGTCCCACATTCATCCAAAAATGGGAGATATAAGGATTTAAAAGGTAAAAGACACAGTAGGTAATATGAAGAACAAAGAGAAGGCTCTACATGCGCGTGCAAGAAGCTGCCTTGAGATGTGTACCAATGATGATGATGGAAGATGAATACAAATTTTTAGTGGGGCCCAGAGGGATGATGTGGCAGGTGATTTGGCATAAAAGGCTGCAGGTTGTGCACATTTCCCGAGGTGAGCAAAGATCAACGGTTCGCTTAATGGCTTAGGGAGGAAGATGCAGGGATCTTAAGGATAAGTGATTAAGCTATTGCGACATGTTGTAGAGGTGAGAGTCGAGATGACTATGAGGAGATGAGGTGGTGATGACATACCACTGTGTTGGAGAGGGTTGTCAGATTGGTGCAGATTCCAAAGTGGTGAGATCGACGACCGACTTAATGGCTTAATGAGAAAGATGCATGAGATCTAACACATAAGCCATTAATCCATGGAGACATGTGGCACCCCAAATAGGTGGTGAGATCCTATGCAATTTAGAGGTGGCTCTTCCACATCCAATTGATGACATGTAACTGATTGAATGTTTGATAATGTTAAGTTGAAGATGATGCAAGACATTAAATCAGTTAATGGTTTGTATTGTCATTGATGTCAACTTGATATCATCTATATGGTCATATACTTAATGCAAAAGACTTCAGAGAATCAATGGAACAGAGGTTATGCTTTCAGCAATGCATAAAATTCAAGTATTCACCAAGTGATAGACTACACCGGCGGAGTGCACACCATCGGTAAAGACAGAGATAAAGTCACAGTGATTCTCAACGAGCAGAAGACAGTGTTGCCTGACGAAGCAGAATCACAGGATGCCCGACGAGCTAAAAATAGTTTTTCCTAATGAGAAAGATCCAATGATGCCCGAAAGATGGAGATCCCAAAGCTAACTGAAGCTGCACTGACAGAACTGGCAGTTGTCACCAGTGACAAACTGTAGAATTGACCGACAGGACAGAGAGATCAGAAAATGACAAAATATCTAGCTGGCAACTATCGTAGTTAAGTAAGTGATTTTTATAGTTGCCAAGAAGATAACTACGAGATAAATCAAGAGTTAAAGTTGTGAATCAATTTGGCTGGATTGTTTTCCAGGCCAAGAATCAAGAATCAAGAACTTAGAATGAAGGAATATCATGTCTATATAAGAGACAAGAATAATTCACTTTTGAAAGCAATCAGATACACAGGGGAGTGAGCTGATAGAGGATGCTGAAGAGAAACTGGTGAAGGATAAACTTCATGCAGTCTTGATCAATCAAGCTAAGGGAGAGCTAAATAATTCTGTAGACACCGACGAATAGAAAAGCACAGCATCACAGAGAAGAAATAGTTAATTACAAAGGAATTGAATTCATACATTGATCAGAAATATATTGTAAGTAAATAGATCTGAAAATTTGCAATTCAGTTGTATTAGAAATAGGTCATTTTGTTTCAGTTTAACCATTGAAGCATTAAGTCTCTTAATAGAGTTGGACTTAACAGTCTTTTGTAATTAAGGTATATCCTAACATATTACCAGAAGGTTGACTCATGATAGTAGCATCGGTCTTACCTAAATCCTATTGACAGTCTAAGAAGGAGGTTGATTCAAGGATGGTAGTAAGATTAGCATAAAGCCTATTGACAGTCATGAGACTGATTCAAGGATGGTAGCATAGATGCCAGATACTAAGTGACAACCTATGTATAAAAATCCTCTAACAAGGTTGCACTTAATAGTGTGTTTGTAACCTTTAATAGGGTTGGCTCCCAACAGGGCTCACTTCAGAAGAGTGAAAAATTGGGGTACCGGTCCCAGTGGTTTTTCCCTTAACAGGGTTTCCACGTTAAAATCCTTGTGTTATGTGTGTATGGTTTATTATTTTAGTGTTTTACATTTCACATAAGCATTTATGGATTGATTGGTATACTCTGCATATTTACTGAGTATCGGTAAATACAGTTTACTACTTATCAGTTATCAAGGAGAATAAGGACAGACAAGGTAAACCGACATACAACTATTTGTTTCAAGTATTTCAAAGGCATGCATCTTGTAGGGACTTAATAATTGGAGAAGTATTGATTGGTGGATTAAATTTTAAATTGGATAAATGATTGAGGCCATGGATTCACCCCCCCTCTCAGTTATTACTAACAATTGGTATCAGAGCTTGTGTTCTTAGAAGGAAGGTTTCAAGACCTAAGTAAAGATCACAAGATGAACAGACAAGATGTGCCCAAGTTGAACAAGGACAACTTTGC
>MU216765.1:44940-68342 GCA_018584345.1 Thuja plicata | reverse complement strand
TCTTTTTTATTAAGAATTGCTTTATTTGATGAAATTAAATTAATTTAATTGAAATTAATTTAATTGGAAGAATTTAATTAGTAAGTTTAAATATTTGAATTTAAACTATAGGAAGTTGAGTTTAATTAATCAATTAAAGCTATTTAATTAAATAAAATTAATTAATTATTTAATTAATTTTGGGAATTTGATTAGATTATTTGGGGAATGAATTTAGACGAAAATAGATGATTAATTAAAGATTAAAAAACCATTAATTAATAGATGAAAATTAGTGTTTTTAATGTAAAGTCGCAAGCCTATCCATTTTAGGGTGTCTATAATATTCTACTGGAATAATTTAGTGATTTGATTGTTCTGAGTTAGAAGGGTAATCCCGCCCAAGTTTATGGAGCTCAAAGTGTAGGAGGTTTAAAAACCTTGTTTCTGTCATTCTATATCTTGTATGGTCAGTGTCTGGGATTAATAGAGAGAGCTCTCTGAGAGTATTTTTATATCAGCAAGAAAAGGAACTAATAGGATCTATGATTTCAAGATTTCATACGCCCTTACTCTGTAAGATTCTTGCTAGAGGCATTCAAAGCATTCTTGCGATCAAAATTAATATGATATTCTCGACGGTCACAAGTCATAGACGTTGTCGATATCAATACTGAGCACCTCACACATAGCATTTCAAAAGGAGTAGAGAGAGATAATAGAAGATTCGAGCTTTGTTGGTTTGCATTTGTTTGTATTCCTCCCGTATTGCTTGTCATTTTATTGTTCATAGGTTCATTCTTAGTAGTTTGATTGATCTCTTTCATTGCAAATCGGTGCTACTAACCCTCGTTATTGAGCGTATAGAACACAACCAACATATTTTGGTGAACCCGTCATGAATCAAACAACCCAAATTGCTTGAAGATGAAAAACAAGTTTTTTTTGCCTCGATCGTACGGCTGCATATTTTCTGTTTTGTTAATTTTTCAATATCATTTTTAATTTTGCAATCACTGGTATTTTTTTGCAATTGACAAAAATCTTCCGCAATCGACTGATTTAATGACGCAATTGATTTGAGGGTTTCACAAATCTTTTTTGCCTTTATTCAATTCTCAATTTTTTGCATTATGTTGCAATTGATCGACCTATGCTACAATTGATAGAATATTGCTGTAATTGAGAGAAGTTTACCACAAATGAGCGATCCATGCCGCAATTGCCATCATATTGTCGCATCTGACAATATTTTGCCTCAATCGCTAGAACTTTGTCGCATTTGACATAATTTTACCGCAATCGGCATAATCATTGCATATTTGGTTCAAATTCACTGTTTACTACTAAAAATATGATTGTTTCTCTTAGTTTCTGTGCAGGATTGAGCAAATGACCAATGGCCAAGAGGATAATCAGATGCACCCCGTGTGCTAAATCACTGAGAACTACCATAAGAAGAACAACTAACTACTGCACACAACAAAGAACCATCTTGGCAATCACTATAGAAGATCAAAGTGAAGCTTACAATAGGTATCTTGATTCTATCAAATTTTTTGCAGCTAAATACAAGGTTACCATTAGCCTTAATAGTCTTAACAATCCCAGAGTTGAAGGATATTCTTCAATTGATAGTTAGAAGATTTTGGTACTAATCACTTTTTGACAGTTGGTGGCGAGGAAACAGTTAACAAAGCAACCTAAAATTCATTAATTTGTATTTTGGTTCTTAAAAAGAACATTGCATGCAAACATCTTGAGCCTCACTTTTCCAATTCGATGCTTAAAATTGACATGGTGGTTAAGAATTGAACAAAGGCAAAAAAATCTTTCAATTTGGTGCATTAAAATTGAACAAGCAAATCATCATCTACTTTGGGCTTTAAATTTGAACACTTGTGCTTGTATGGGTGATTAGCTTAGTTCACACTTCAAATTTTGGTGTTTAATCGATTAAACTTGTGTCTTGGGTCATTGGTGCGCTTGCACAAATCTATTAGAGTAAAAACCTTTATACTTTTTTTATAAAGGTTTATCTAGGGAATGTGCTTCTTCCTCGGAGAATGACCTTAAACCGGTAATCCTTCCGATCAGTATATAAACAAGATGTGATTCAAAACTCCATTTTATATCTATCCAAGCTTGGGCGAGGTGTGTTGATGATATCTTGGATCGGGTGAATATCCCTAAGTAGCCAGCATGGTCAACTAGGCTCTTAAGTGAGTCACACATGTACAAACCGATTGGATAGATGCCACAGACCCTACCACAACCTTGTTAAATAGAGACCTAACCGATTCACCTCTGAAAAAATACCTTATTATAGTGCAAGGGGTTGCAGAATTTCCCCCCAAGATTCCCAATATATGTGTTCCAAGATATTGTGGAAGTGAAAGAGATCTTCATTAGCACGACAACAATATTTGGCAACGACAAAAACATGGGCACTTACATCATGGACCTTCGTGTCCTAGTAGTGTGACAATTGTTGTGTGAGCTAACAAACATTCAAGCATTGGGCCTATAATATTTTATCTTGAATCCAAATTTGACCTAGATTAATTTGTTTGTCCTTGTATCAAAATTTGTGCTAGATTTCAAAACACATTGTTTATTGTGCTTGTTGTCTGATCAGTTTCCAAAAATGCAAAACCAACATCAAAAACTATCAAAACAAGTCCAACGTGTTCAATTCTATGATGTCAACATCAAACCTATGCTACACATCAGAATCCTTGTTCCAGAAATCAACTTTTTATCAGGCAGATACACCAAATTTGAGATATTTTTCAAAATGTCTCCTTTTGCTGCAATTGCCTGCTTCTTGCCACAATTGACAAAGTTTTACCACAATTGATACCTTTATGAACATAGTTGAGCCTTCTATTACTGCAATCGGTAATCATTTATCATAGTTGACCTATCACTTTGTCACAATCGATGGAAGTTTGCCGCAATTTACTAAGAGATTTGAAAATCCTTTTTTACCTGAAAACCTTGGAAAGATTCCCTATTCTGTGTGAAAGATCAATATCTACATCCCAGAAAAAGAGAAGAATATTGTGTGAATCTCTAAACATTAAAGATCATCCTTCTTTAAAAGTATGATTAACATCTAAAAATTGTTAGTTCAAAAGTTCAGACTACATTATCTTGATCCCGTTATCTC
Source organism: Thuja plicata (assembly GCA_018584345.1). NCBI lineage: Eukaryota > Viridiplantae > Streptophyta > Pinopsida > Cupressales > Cupressaceae > Thuja > Thuja plicata. Next base: position 65,191 of record MU216765.1, on the reverse strand, counting down.
AAAATTTATCAATCTCTATTAGAGACTTTGTCTCATCTAAGGCAAATAGTCATAATCCATATCTAACATCACCAAGTCTTTGAGATCAAGAGAATTCAAAATATGTCCCCATAATTACCCTTGTCGAACATAACTCGAACTTTCCTAGAAAGGTTATCCTTTTTTGTTTGCTTTATATCACTTATTTTAGTTTAAAAATATGAATAACACTATGTCTCACACACCTTATTGAGGACCTTACACTAAGTTGAAGGCTAGAACACGACCTGATGAGTCCTATATTAACCAATTTCCCCCATGGGAACAAGAGCAAGAGAATGACCCTTTCAGAAACACTAGTCCTACTCTTTACATTGAGAATCCCTGTAGACCAACAATGTTCCAAGATGTCATAGAGGAGGAGCTCAAAGGCATAGAGCAAGATGCCTATTCAACACAAGTAGTTGATGTTTTTGTAGAGAGAAATCCCAAAATATTCTTAGCCATGTTGATTAAGAAGGGATTCAAACTCCCCGTTGAATTTAATGTGTCAACAATATGGCTCGAGAACCCTCTCACATATCAAAACACAACTCGACCCTCTCAAATAGAACCTGTGATATCCCAAATTTTTCCATCATCGACGACAATGACAACAACGTAGATTGTGTCAAACCAAACTAGATTTTCAAATCAAGCTAGCACATCATCCACACAAAGCATAACAAGATCCCAACTAAGTGCACCCTTGGTCACTAGTGCATCTCAAGCATCGGCTTCATCACCTTTTACATCAAGCACTCATGTTATGTCATCAATCCTGCAAACAAGCAACAACCCATTTGCAACTGTTATGATACTACAGTCAATCCCTACTAGCCTTGGGCTCAATACCTCACTCCCATAGGGATCAATCTCTGCAGGTCTAACATTTAGTCAATGTCAACCCAAGGCTACACCTTTGTTTCTATAGGTATGACAACAACCACCACCCCAACCACAACAACAACCCCAACAATGACAACAACAACATCAATCTTGGACCAACCCAATGCCCCAGTATCATAATCACACACTGGGGAACCAATATTCAGACCCAAGGACCAGATCATATATCCCAACTCAAGAAACATAGAGGCAAATCCTTTTACATAACACGACACAGAGATTGAATGTCGCAAATGTTCCTCAATCTCAGAAAGACATGTTGATACAACAAGTGCAAAGTCTAAAAACCCAAATGATGGACATGCAAAATTAGGGGCAAACCAAGTCCTACACAGCAGAGGATTTGTACCCATACCCATTTGATCACTCATTACACATGTCTTCATTTCCCACTCACTTCTTGGTGCTCAAATTTGAGAAATACAGAGGCAGTATCAACCCTGTAGAGCATATCAGAGAGTTATTTGCTAGCTAGATTGAGGTTGCACATGACAAAACATACGTAATACAATTGTTCCCATAGAGTCTAGCCAGACCAACAATGGAATGGTTCTCACACCTACCCCATGGCATTCAGTCTTGGGGGGAATTGGCCAAAAAATTCATTGCTCACTTCCATCATAACATCAAATATGAGGTCAGCATCAAGGACTTCTGTGACATTAAATAGGGAGATGGAGAATCCTTTGTGAAATTCCTACAAAGGTGGAGGAACACTGCAAATAGAATAATGTATGATGTGCCTGAGCAAGACCTCATACTCATGTTCATTGACAATCTAATCCCATATATGGCATTTACCATAGAATTGCAGTTGGCTCCTAACTTCAAGAAACTCATCGAATGAGGAGTTCGCTATGAGAAAAACCTATTCAAGAGAGGTATCCTTGAAGACCCTACCTAGATAAACATGAACAAAAATACAATGGATATATCCAAATTGTGGAACAAGAACAAGAATGTCACTAATGATGGTGTCATTGATGTGAAGACAATCAACTATGCTCAACCCAAGGTTTCACTACAAGGAGCATATGACAAATCAAAAACCCATGGTGAACACTCAACAAGTAAACACTCAAAATCAAACACCCAATGTGCAAGTAGCAGTTGTGTCCAACAATCAAACCAATGCACAATGCCCACAAAGGTTTTCATTTCCTAACGAGACTACACACCATTAGGGGATTCAATAGAGTCAGCCTTAAGAAAGCTGATACAATCCAATACTATCACTATGCCCAAAATTAGAGAATACAAACATGGTGCTGTAAAACCAAAGTGGTGGAATGATAACGACTTTTGTGAATATCATTGGGTAAAAGGACACAAGACACCCAACTGTTATCGATTGAAAAATGCCATTCAAGATATGATCAACACAAGGGTTATCGATGTCACAAAAGCCCAATCCAAGGGTACAAATGATCACATAATCTTCAATGATACATTCCATGATCATAACAAAGGGAAATCATCAAGGTCTAGTGGACAATCCAAACAAGTGAATTACACCTATGCTAATGCTAATAACACCATCAATTGCAATCCTTCAAATAGTCGTGTGGCTACTATTACTACCAGAGATCCAAATGCCAAATGCATTGTCACCACGCGTCGTTCCAAAGTTTTCTTGCAAGGAGCACCATCCACATTTTCTATACCAGCTAATCCTCCAACAACCTCCAATCCATAGACCAATATTTTGGATCAGCTAAAGTGCACACCTACCCAGATATATATGTTCCACCTTTTGTGCATATCCCCACAACATAAGCAAGCTCTCAATCACGCACTTCAAAATGAAGCCGTCCCAAGGGACATAACTCCAGAGAACTTCCGAAACATGGTGAATTACATTATCGCAAAAAATCATGCTACCTTTACAGACCATGATGTTCTGCCACACAAGTCTCTGCATAATTACCCCTTACACCTACTTATCCAAGTTCACAAACATACTATATGAAGGGTCCTCATTAATGGTGGAGCCAGGTAAAACATATGTACTTTGAAAGTAATAAAAACCTTGGGCTATTCTGAATCTAGCATTGATGCCACAAGGAGAATCAATATCATGGCCTATGCTGAGGAGGAAAGGTCTTCAACAGGTATCCTTATACTACTAGTCAGGATAGGCCCAGTCATTAAGAGCACCCTGTTTCAAATCCTAGACTTGGATTTGGGATATAACATGTTACTGGGAAGACCGTGGATTCATGAAATGCAATTTGTACCCTCTACATATCATCAGTGCACCAAGTTCCTATACCAAGGGCATAAATAATCATTAAAGGAGATCCAAACCCATTCTAATATTGTAATACCATTAGAAGCAGTACTGACAATCAAGTACCTTCGAATCAGGAGACAAGCATTCCTTTCGCCTTAGATTATATTCCAAAATATATAACAAGAAGGGCAGGGAAGATATGCATTATAGATAAAGGATTTGGTGAGTATAGCTATGAGGAATATTTTACCATCACTAACATGCCTCAAATTCCAAGGTTATACGACATGCCTCAACCAGTGACAACACCTGAAACTCCGTAACCAGTTCTATTTAAATGTCCATCAACCACATTTGTCAAATGGGGGGACATAGTGGAAGAGAACCATTTTTATCCAAATGTAAACACTTGGTTGTATCAAGACCCACAAGAAACACTTCAAGCACACATACTCGTGTCAAAATATGGAGTCGGCTTCACAATGTTGCAGAAGTTTGGGTATGATGGTACGACTAGTATGGGGGCAAGACAACAAGTTTTAGTGGAACTATATTTATCGCCAACCCAAATAAATGAGAGAGGGTTAGGCTATGGGTAAAAAAAAACTAGTACTACCACCCGAGACATAACCATAGACCAAGATAAATTTTCTAAATTATGTTGGGGGCAAAACCCAGAACATGCCTTAATCAACAATATACTCCAGCAATTATTTCCATATGAAGTGGGAACCTCTTATTCCTGATTAAACCTTTACCAAGCTATCCAAGATGATGAGGAAAGTGAGACATCTAATGAGTACTCTAGTGTGACCAATTCCCATGAGTACAAGTGGAGATCCCTCCATAATTCTGAACCAACCATCCTAGACTATTCCCCTCGGTCAGTCAACACTATACACCTTGACAATATGTTTGACCAAATGACCATAGAAGACCAGTCATGTATCAATAAACATATCGATAACAATTCCTTAGCTGGTGCATCCACATCACATTCCTGATTCATCGAAACTATCATCATAGTCTTGTTTACGCAAGCAGAGTCACCCCCCCCCCATGAGGACCTTTGTCTAGTACACCCTCAACTGATAGAATTGGATCAACAACTACAACCTGATATAGATCTCTTTGAGAATGATGAAGCCATTGTAGAATTCATGGGACTCAAAGAAGGTATGCCATCAGAGGACCACAAAGTAGGTTTCTCTATTGACCTTGATAGATCATCCTATTCAGGTTTTTCCAGTCAAAAAATAAAAATAAAAATAAAAAATAACAGTCGGTAGGTGAAAACGGCAAGCCACTTTCTGACTCAAAAAATGAGAAAAAAACAATAAAAGGTGTATCTTTGAGTGAAAACCTCTCCGAGGCACCAGAATATAGAAAGAATGAACCCCTCCCCTTAACAGAGGAAAATTCAACATTACTAGCTAAGGAAACAAAAGAAGTCAATATAGGTGATGAAAAGAACCCCAAAAATATCTATTTGGAAAAATCACTTACATCAGAAGAACAAGAGAAGTTTATTAGCTTCTTCAAGGAAAGGAAAATTAACTTTGCATGGTTTTACTTAGACATTCCAGGTCTAGATTTAGAGTTCGTGTTACATCATCTACCGTTGTTATCGAATGTCAAACTTGTCAAGCAAAAGTTGAGAAAGATGCATCCACATGTCGCTTTACTTGTCAAAGCGGAGCTGAAGAAAATCCTAGATGTTGGCTTCATATGACCAATCCCATATGCATATTGGATATCTAATATGGTTCCAGTAACCAAGCACAATGGTCAAATCCATAGTTGCACAGATTTCTGAGATCTAAACAAAGCTTGTCCCAAGGACAACTTTCCTTTACCGAATATCAACATTATAGTTGATATCACAACAGGACACCAGATGCTATCACTCATGGATGGCTTCTTGGGATATAACCAAATAAGGATTGCACCAGAGGACCAACACAAGAAAACATTTACATGTGCCTGAGGCACTTACTACTGGAATGTAACGTCATCTGGCCTTAAAAATGCAAGAGCAATATATCAAAGGGCTATGACCACAATCTTCCATGATCTAATTCATAAAACAATGGAAGACTATGTTAATGACATACTATCCAATTCAATTCTCAGAGAGGATCACCTACAAGTGTTGGGACCAATATTTGATCGAATGCAAGAATACAAGGTTAGATTAAATCCAAAAAAGTGTGCATTCAGGGTTACCACTGTAAAGCTTTTGGGATTCATTGTGTCACATAGGGGCATCAAAGTAGACCCAGAAAAGGTCAAGTCCATCCTTTACATGCCACCACAAACCAATCTAAGGCAACTAAGGGGTCTACAAGGCAGGCTTCAATCCATAAGGCATTTCATTTCCAAATTAGAAGACAAGTTCCACCCATTCGATCATCTACTACACAAAGATGTGACCTTCATATGGATAGAACAATGTGAGAAAGCATTCCAAACATTCAAGGAATATCTATTGAAGTCTCCCATATTGGTGCCACCCGTTCAAGGTAGGCCACTACTTTTGTATATCTCGGCAACTAAGTCAGCACTAGGAGTTCTCTTGGCACAACATGATGACCAAGGAAAGGAAAGAGTTGTTTACTACCTCAATAGAACTTTTGTGGGCTTTAGGCTCAACTACTCACCAATTGAAAAATCATGCCTCACAGTAGTCTTTACTTCCTATAAGTTAAGACATTACATTTTGAGCCATCAAACAAATCTAATATCACACATTGATCCATTGAAGTACTTACTGAGCAAAGCAACACTAACATGACGACTTGCCAAATGGGTGATGATCTTAAGTGAATTTGACTTAGAGTATGTGGACAAAAAAGCTATCAAAGGGAAAGTAATTTTTGACCAACTAGTAGAGGCACCCATACAAGATCATCAACCTATAGTGTCTGATTTTCTAGATGACTCCATTCTCACAGTACAGCAAACAACAGAGCTTTGACAACTATTCTTTGATGGGTCATAAACAAACCATGGTGCATGAGCAGGGATAGTTCTCATTACTGCAAATAATGATGTGATCTCTACGTCTTTCCGACTCAACTTTCCATGCACAAACAATATAGCTGAGTATGAAGCTTTATTCATCATATTGAAGACAACTATACAATGGACAATCAAGAACCTAAAAGTCTATAGAGATTCACAATTGGTCATCAACCAAGTAAACAACGACTACATGACAAAAGACAAGAAATTGATCCCATATAGAGAGCTAATTGATAGGCTATAGGCTTCATTCCATTTCATTGTATTTGAGCAGGTACCAAGAGTTCAAAACAAAGTAGTAGATGTGATGGCTATCATAGCATCCTTGATGGACATGTCAGGCAATGAGACTAGATTCCAATTTCTGGTAGAGCAACTAATGATACCAGCACATCAAGCTCCAATCACAGAGTCAGTGTGCATCCTTGTTGGTCCTGGATCCCCATGGTACCATGACATATATAATTACCTCCAAAATAGTATCCTACCTCGTGACTTGTCTAGGAACCAAAATAATTCCCTCATCCACCAAGCCTCTAGGTGCACCCTTCTTGCTAGTACTCTATATAGAAGAAGTCTAGATGGAACACTCTTACGATGTCTCACTTCCATAGAATCGTAGAGAGCCTTGTACGAGGTACATGAGGGAATTTGTGGGGCCCACACAAGTGGCAATAGTTTGGCAAAGAAGATCATTAGAATGGGATACTACTCGCCCACAGTAGAGACGGATACCAACAAATATGTGCAAAGGTGTCTACAATGTCAGATTCATGGAGATGTCATCCATGCACCAGCCCAAGAACTCAATCCCATCACTTCACCATGACCATTTTCTAAGTTGGGATTTGACCTAATGGGTAAGATTACACCAACCTCATCTAATGGACACAAGTACATCATTGTAGCATCATAGTACTTTACTGAATGGGTGGAATTCATTTCTCTCACCTACATCACTGGTAAGCAAATATCTGTGTTCATATTAAACAATATCATCTGTCAATGTGGAATCCCTCAAACCATACTCACAGATCATGGTACACCTTTTAAAAATCAAGATGTCAAAGATCTTTTCAAATATTTTCACATCAAACAAGGTTTCTCTTTGTTTTACTATCCCCAAGGGAATGGTCAAGCTAAAGCCACAAACAAAACCATCTTTAAGATCTTAAAGAAAATAATCAATGAATTAGGGTGAGACTGGCATTTACAGCTCAGTCCCACACTATGGGCATACAGAACTAGTGTTAGAACCCCCATAGGAGAAACTTCCTTCTCACTTGTATATGGATCAGAAGTGGTCCTACCCTCGAAGTTGAAATCCCATCCCTAAGAATCTCATTGAAGAACATCATTTCAGTGAAGACTATAGAGTAGCAAGACTCAATGAAGTAGAACTGTTGGATGAAAGGAGACAAAATGCACTCAATCACTTACAAGGATATCAAAATTGCCTTAGAAGGAACTATCACAAGAAGGTCAAACCATGAACCTTTGAGGTAGGAAACCTCATACTAATGGAGAATCAAAAGAACCAAGCAGAAAGAGTAAAACCAGGAAAGTTCAAGCCTAATTGGCTATGAATTTATGTCATTGTCACATCTTTCAATAGTGGGGCATATCAACTGGTGACACCAGAAGGATATCAGCTCCAAGGTTACATCAACAACATGCACCTCAAGAGGTTCTACGCTTGAGGTCTCAAAGTCAAAGTCAGTTATCTGCATATCTAGAAAATACAAAAAAATTAAAAAATTCAAAATGTTACCTTGGTGAAAACCTGGCAAACAGGAACTTTAGGGAAGGTACCTTGGTAAAAACCTGGCCAATATGCGCCAAGTGTTCAAATCCCGCTTCACCATCAATGAACTCCAAAGATCAAAGCTTGTGCTCCCCGCATGCCAAATTGACTACCCACGCTTATTTTCAGCAGCACAATCCCCTTTGAGCATCAAAACTTATCCAAGGTTTGTACTGGTCCACCAGACTAGGGGGCAATTCTAATTTTTTTTTAAAAAAACCCCTAAAATCATAAAAAGTCATCAAAAATCCTAAAAGAGCAAAATGTCTTGAAAAAATCAATCTTCATAAAAATATCAAAAATTGCAAAATCTCAAGAAATAAAAGCATCTTGATTATCAACAAAGTGAAATGCGATCAAATCAATCAATCAATGTCAAAATCATGAGCTTCACAAATCAGTAGTGGACTCATATGACTCAACTTTATCAGCAAATCCAATATGTATTCAAATTGAATCAATCAATATTCAAAATCAAACAAATCAATTATCTTACACAGTGACAGATACACTCAAAACTAGATAGATCAGTCTTATACGAGTCATCAATTCCTGAAACCAGACACAATCAAGCATCAAAAAATTCAAGCAAATCAAGGAACAATAAATTGTTGACTAGGTCAGTTGTGTCAGTTAGTTTCCAGTCTATCTTTCAAAATTATGTTCTTACGCTACTCCAAGATACCACCAAGTGATGAGAGTAGCTATGATACATCGTGATCTTATTTTCTTTGATTGTTGTTTGTGGAATGTTTCATTTCAATTCTGGGGCAATGATGATTCATGATAAATGCGGTAGGCGCTGTCACATATCTGGCAGCCATGTAGTTCCACGATCTAAGCTTAACCCTGGAAAAGAATTGGACAATCCAATCCTTTTCTGTTATCTACTTGTTGCTACCAATAGAATCATAGCGGTATCTAGATGGTCTGTATTTGGGTGCATTGGATTTTTTATCTTGGTTTTTTATTTCATAAATTTCAGAGATCGTAGTGCTATCTAGATGGTCAATATCTGGGTGCATTTGGTTCTCTTTCTTTTCAAAATTAGAGATCATAGCGGTATCTAGATGGTCAATATTAGGGTGTATTTTGGTTCTCTTTCTTTTCAAAATTAGAGATCATAGCGGTATCCAGATGGTCAATATCTGGGTGCATTTGGTTCTCTTTCAATTCAATCTCTCCACTCCTTATGGTTATCAAAGATCATAGCTATATCTAGATGAGAAACATCCGGGTACATTGGATACTCTTCATTTTTCATAATAAGGTGCAATGATGAAAAAATTAGGAAAACTCAGCAGTGACTTGGGTCACCCATCCTATCTATCACTCTAATCTATCAATCGATTCCAGAGATAATTTACCACTAACTTTCTTCTAACTAACACATGCATCACTCAGATATTTTGTGCATAGTAGATTGCATTCATTCATTTATTTGCATAAGAAAACAAAAATAAAAGAAAGCATGTGCATACATAGTGATCATAATCAAATGCATCCATTAAACACCATCAAATAAAGTGCATTCATAAAAATACCATCCTGCATACATTGTCAGTATCATAGGAAAGTGAATCATACATCTAAGAGTCTATATAATAGAATCACATCACATACATGCATCATAAAGCATCATCATATAGAACCATACACATAGAAAGTAAATATTGCACATCATATAGAATCATATAGTTGCATCTCATATAGATAACAATATATGAGTACAATGAACGGTCGCAAGTCTGACAAGAGAAGGTGATCAACATAAAATGTCTATAAATATCAGTATATCAGGATTACAATCATCAAAATGTATCAATATATCATCACTACAAAAATAATACGGCAAAATAAATAGTGATACAGAATCAAAAGGAGCTACCCCCACCCTCGCCAGTAGGTGGATGAGGGTGACATATCAGGTACTAGCCTCTGTTGCTATAAAGGATCTCATAAAATACCACTTCTCTGAGACCTCTGTGGTCTATTGGATCTTTGGGAAGTGGTGTAACTAGGCACCCGTTGGGCAGAAGGAACAACTTGCTCATAGTGTCTCCACCAATACTCAATCTCCCTCTGGGCCTCACGACCCAATCTCCAGAGTCGATCAAGAGCCTCCCTCAATGACAGGTCCTAAACACTGTACAATTAAACTCTCACATCTATGTGACCATGTCTCTCCCTATCCTCTGCAACTATAACTCTAGCCTCTACTAATGTAACCTGACTCTCCGTTGCAGCAACCCTACTCTCCAAGGAAGTAGCATGTGCCTCTAATGCTGTCAATCTAGCCCAAAGATCAGATATCTCTTGATTCAGTCTCTCCACCTCTAATGGATCATAATCCATCCCACCCATGGCCACATCCATATCTCCCTACTGACCCCTATCACCCAATCCCTCCTCTACAATGCCTCGCACTACCCAAGAGTCCTCACTACTCTCACTCCCACTAGTTCTATTACTAGTACCTCTACTACCAGTGGAAGAACTAGTACCTACCTCCTCGATCTCCACATCCTCGATATCCATCTCCACATCTACCCTCTCCTCAACACTCTCCACCAAAATAACACATGTGCACTGTCACACTCTCCTAACTAGCTGAAGTGCATCCTTCTCTAACCCCTCCTCCTCGAGCAAAGCACTCAAACCAACCTGCCTACCAATACCATGCCCACTCCTAGTCCTAACTCTCCCACCATAACCACTTGGCTAAATATCATATTCATCTCCATCCCCCCACCCACCATCCTGACCAACGTCTCTCCCACCACCCTGACCACCATCCCTTCCACCACCCCATCCACCATCTCTACCCCATCCCATCCACCATCCATCCCTCACTCCTACCTCCATCACCCCACTCCTCTTTATCTCTACCGATACCTCCTCAAGATGGTACCAACAATAAGATGAGACACATCAGTAAGAGAAACAGGTCGGGCCTACAGACACCATGCATCAAACTGAGGGGTAGTACTTGAAAAAGAGAACAAGTTCAATATCAGTACCATATGGATGACAAAACATAAGCGACTAATCAGGAAATATCATGTCCTTCACCCCTACCTCCATCCCTCACTCCTCTTTGTCTCTACCGATGCCTCCTCAAGATGGTACCAACAACAAGATGAGACACATCAGTAACAGAAACAAGTCGGGCCTACAGACACCATGCATCAAATTGAGGGGTAGTACTTGAAAAAGAGAACAAGTTCAATATCAGTACCATATGGATGACAAAACATAAGCGATTAATCAGGAAATATCTACAACAAAGAGAGCATAAAAAAGAAATAACATCAAGCATGGCAAATCAAAACATATACCTACATAAAAAGTGGTTGATCGCCACATCCAAGAAACAAGAAGTAGACCCATGAACTCAATCCTAGCCACATCAAGAGATACTATGACACCCCATAGAGTGAAATCCCTCATCCATCAGACAAAGTAAACATATGAGTCTATCACATCATGTCTCTCGCCAAACTGGCCCTACACCCTGTCGGTATTGTGAAAATCAATTATATGAATGTGGTAACTAACGCGACCAATCAAAGATCTCCTCTATCAACAAAATGGAAGGTGTACATCCTCCCCATCCCAAACAGGACAATCCCTATAAGGTCTCCAGATAAAGTAAGACATCATGTCTAACTACTGCCTCCAATACATCAAGTGCCCCATATGGGGCTGAACAATGAAAACATCATACATAAAGACGTAAGGAAGATCATGAGCACCTAGTGGCCTACAAACAATAATATGCTCCCATGCCCAAATTTGTAGATGCATGGCCCCGCAACCAAGGGACTTACCTCATGGGTAAGCCACATAGAATGTGTGGAAGTACATATGCACAAGAATACATGGACCCCAAGAAAAAACAATACGGTCTCTAACCATACTTTGAAGAGCAATGTCGAATCCAACAAAAAATCCATGTTGGCAACAATCAGGACAGAGGATCCCACATATCAAACTACCAAGCAAGGTAGCCAGTCTCCCCATGCCAAACCTAAACCACGGGATATCATATGGATCAGACATACCTAACTGATCCTGGGGAAAACTGGACAACTCAGAGAGAGCTACAATACCAAGACCATGGGCATACTCTACAAGAGCACCCTGAATGGGAATTTGCAGGATGCAATAAACATCCTCTAGTGTAAATTTACACTCCCCAGTCGGCAATCGAAATGTATAATTGTCAGAATGTCATATCTCTAGTAGAGCAGAGATCAAACCCCTATTGGTCATGATCTCGGGCATATAAGATATCAAGTATAATCATATCTATCTAAGGACATATCTCTCATCCTCAAAAAGCTGAAAACGGTATACTAACCTGACGAGTCTCGACTCCCGCTAGTGCAAAATGGTCCTGAGGAACTGTGAAAACACAGAACAAGCACCCATCAGTGGTCAAGATAGATAAAAATATCAGACAAGTATAAAAATAGGCATGAGGTCACATGATAGAGCAATTGCGGTAAACCTTATGCATTTATGATACTTTTATACCGATTGCGGCATGTACCCAAAAAATGTGACACAGTTCTCACAATTGCGATAATAAACACCGATAATTGTGGAACACTTATCAATTGTGAAAAGAATTCCACAATTGCGACACTTAAAAAAAAATTTGTGGAAAAATCGCGGTCAATTGCAACAACTTAGCAAAAAATTCAAGAAATCAAATGAAATCAAATGCAATAAATGCACAAGGTCTAATCTACTCACCACAAGTCCTGAGCCAGTTTGTCGATGGATGGTACAGACCCAATCAGACATGTGAATAACACCTGAAAGGCCCAACATAGCTCAAAAATAATGCAGAAAGCAGAGAAAACTATAACAAAACTCACCAGAAGATTAGGAGCTCCAAGAGTGCAAAGTGACAAATGAATGGCCCTCCAAGCTATTTATAAGTGATCTAGAAAACCATAATTTTAGAAGCACCAAAATTTTATCATCCTGACTCCCGGGATAATAAATAGTTGATATCAAGAACATATTGAAGTATTTTCACGAACGATTAGATACCCAGATTATCATTTTGCAGTATCAACCAATTAGCGCTCATGTCACCACTTTTATCTCAAATTTGTTGAGGGGGCATAAATACACATACTATCATTGGGGCAAGCTGGGGCAGGATCAAAATAGAAGATTCTTTGACACAATGCGACAAGCCATAATGCATCAAAGAGGGGAAATTTTTACACCCTAAAATGGACATTACATTAAAACCACTAATTTTCATCTATTAATTAAGGGTTTTTTAATCATTAATTAATCATATATTTCTTCTGAATTTATTCCCCAAATCATCTAATCATATCCCCGAAATTAATTAAAAAATTAAATTTATTTAATTAATTAACCTTAATTGATTAATCTTTATTAATTAATTAAATTCAATTTCCTAAAGTTTAAATTTAAATATTTAAACTTATTAATTAATTCTTCTAATTAAATTAAATATAATTTCATTCAATAATTCAATTCTAAATCCAAAAAGAATTCAATTATCACGTGTTTGAATACCTTAGTTACAAAAATCAATTAAATATTCAAAAAAATCCTTTCTCAAGTTCAAAAAGGTAACTCATGATCAACTTTTCCGTTAACTAAACATTACCCCTCCTCTCCAAGTTGAAGAGGTGGAGTTTACTAGCTCCTTATCAGTTAACCAAACTGTATCTCTTCTCTCCAAGTTGAAGAGGTGGATTTTACTATTTTCTCCTCAGTTAAACTAAAACACCACCCCTTATCTCCAAGTCGAAGAGGTGGAGTTCACTAGTTACTCCTCAGTTAACTAAAACATCACCTCTTCTCTCCTAGTTGAAGAGGTGGAGTTTAATGATTACTTCTCTAGCTCCTTTTGATATGAACCATTCATTCTCCAATCTCTGGAATCAATCTCAATCATCCAAATCATTTTCCATATTCTATATAATCAACCCTTCACAACCATTTGAAGGATCTAGGATTTCAAGATTTCATATGCCCTTACTCTGCAGGATTCTTGCTAGAGGCATTCAAAGCATTTTAGTGATCAAAATCAATATCATATTCTCGATGCTCCCAAGTCAGAGACGCTGTCGATATCAATATTGAGCACCTCACATACAACATTTAAGGAGTATAGAGATAATAGAACAAATAATCCACCGTACAAGAGGAGCTAATCAAGCATATCACCTGCCACCCCATCTAGATCTATACTATTTAGGGAAGGTGTGAATCATGTAAGAGTAACAACATCAAGCACGGTAGATGTAACTATCACAAGTTCAAAAAAAGGACCATGATCTAAGGATGAGTCACTTTGTTTGTAACTAGAAGAATGTGTCAATAGATCATCGCTACAATAATGATACGACAAAATAAATAGTGATAAAAAATCAACAAGAGCTACCCCCACCCTCGTTGCTAGGTGGACAAGGATGACATATTAGGTCCTGGCCTCTCCTTCTATAAAGGATATCAGACAATACCACTTCTCTAAGACCTCTGTGGTCTATTGGATCTTTGGGAAGCAGTGTAACTGGGCACTCGCTGGGTGGAAGGAACAACTTGCTCATAGTATCGCCGCCAATACTCAATCTCCCTCTGGGCCTAACGACCCAATCTCTAGAGTCGATCAAGAGCCTCCCTCAATGACAGGTTCTAAAAATTATCCAAGTAAACTCTCACATCTATGCGAGCATGTCGCTCCCTATCCTCTGCAACTATAACTCTGGCATCTACTAATGTAACCTGACTCTCTGTAGCAATGACTCTACTCTCCAAGGAAGTAGCTTGTGCCTCTGAAGATTTCAATCTAGCCCAAAGATCATATATCTCTTGGGTCAATCTCTCCACCTCCAATAGATCATAATCCATCCCACCCATGGCCACATCCATATCTCCCTCCTAACCCCTATCACCCAACCCCTCCTCCTTAGTGCCTCGTGTTGGTTGTATTTTTAGTTTTTGAATTTACCCTGTAAAATTTTGAAATTGCCTGTCATCCCTATGCCCAGGAGGTTAAAAATCATGTTTGAAATTGCTTATATACCTTGGTGGGAGTTATGTTTTCTCAAAACCTAGTTGAAAATGCCAGAAACCCTAAACCCTAGAGTGATTTTTATTCAAAAATGCAAGAAATCCCTAAAATTCTCAAGCGGGTTCTATTTTCATGTTACCTTTTCATGACTTAAGTTTGAAATTATTTGCATGTGCTAATATTTTAGTTGCTTAGTCTCATGAGAAAGAACGAATATTCCTTATAATCTCGAGACTTAGCGAAAAGCTTTGGTTGTGTAGTCTCTTGATAAAAAAGAATATTCTTAAAAGGTTATGAGACTTGGTGCAGACCGTTGATCTTAGATATGATCTAACAGTGGTCGGGTTGTCTCCTGATGAAATCAGAGTTAGTGATTTTATATGGAAACTTTGAGTTTACTCAGTCGCGTTATCGCCGGATGTAACCCATGGTTTTAAGTTGAGTTAAAAGGTTAAAGGTTAAATTTGTTGAGGGGGCATAAATACACCTACTATCATTGGGGCAAGCTGGGGCAGGATCAAAATAGAAGATTCTTTGACACAATGCAACAAGCCCCAATGCATCAAAGAGGGGAAAATGTAGGCGCCCTAAAATGGACATACTTGCAACCTTGCATTAAAAACACTAATTTTCATCTATTAATTAAGGGTTTTTTAATCTTTAATTAATCATATATTTCTTCTAAATTTGTTCCCCAAATCATCTAATCATATCCCCAAAATTAATTAAATAATTAAATTTATTTAATTAATTAACCTTAATTGATTAATCTTCATTAATTAATTAAAATCAATTTCCTAAAGTTTAAATTTAAATATTTAAACTTATTAATTAATTCTTCTAATTAAATTAAATATAATTTCATTCAATAATTCAATTCTGAATCCAAAAAGAATTCAATTATCACATGTTTGAATACTTTAGTTACAAAAATCAATTAAATATTCAAAAAAATCCTTTCTCAAGTTCAAAAAGGTAAGTCATGATCAACTTTTCTGTTAACTAAACATTACCCTTCTCTCCCAGTTGAAGAGGCGGAGTTTACTAGCTCCTTCTCAGTTAACCAAACTGTATCTCTTCTCTCCAAGTTGAAGAGGTGGAGTTTATTGGTTTCTCCTCAGTTAAACTAAAACACCACCCCTTATCTCCAAGTTGAAGAGGTGGAGTTCACTAGTTACTCCTCAGTTAACTAAAACATCACCTCTTCTCTCCTAATTGAAGAGGTGGAGTTTACTGATTACTTCTCCAGTTCCTTTTGATATGAATCATTCATTCTCCAATCTCTGGGATCAATCTCAATCATCCAAATCATTTTCCATATTCTATATAATCAACCCTTCACAACCATTTGAAGGATCCAAGATTTCAAGATTTCATACGCCCTTACTCTGGAGGATTCTTGCTAAAGGCATTCAAAGCATTTTTGCGATCAAAATCAATATCATATTCTCGACACTCCCAGGTCAGAGATGCTATCGATATCAATACTGAGCACCTCACACACAACATTTAAGGAGTAGATAGATAATAGAACAAAGAATCCACAGTACAAGAGGAGCTAATCAAGCATATCACCTGCCACCCCATCTAGATCTATACTATTTAGGGAAGGTGTGAATCATGTAAGAGTAACAACATCAAGCACGGTAGATGTAACTATCACAAGTTCAAAACAAGGACCATGATCTAAGGATGAGTCACTTTGTTTGTAACTAGAAGAATGTGTCAATAGATCATTGGTACAATAATGATATGGCAAAATAAACAGTGATACAAAATCAACAAGAGCTACCCCCACCCTCACCGCTAGGTGGACGAGGGTGACATATCAGGTCCTGGCCTCTTCTTCTATAAAGTATTTTAGATAATACCACTTCTCTGAGACCTATGTGGTCTATTGGATCTTTGGGAAGCGGTGTAACTTGGCACTCGCTGGGTGGAAGGAACAACTTACTCGTAGTATCGCCGCCAATACTCAATCTCCCTCTGGGCCTAACGACCCATTCTCTAGAGTCAATCAAGAGCCTCCCTCAATGACAGGTTTTGAACACTGTCCAAGTAAACTCTCACATCTATGCAAGCATGTCGCTCCCTATCCTCTACAACTATAACTCTGGCCTCTACTAATGTAACCTGACTCTCTGCTGCAACGACTCTACTCTCCAAGGAAGTATCCTGTGGCTCTGAAGCTGTCAATCTAGCCCAAAGATCAGATATCACTTGGGTCAATCTCTCCATCTCTGATAGATCATAATCCATCCCACCCATGGCCACATCTATAGCTCCCTCCTGACCCCTATCACCCAACCCCTCCTCCTTAGTGCCTCGTGTTGGTTGTATTTTTCAGTTTTTGAGTTTGCCCTGTAAAATTTTTAAAATGCCTGTCATCCCTATGCCCAAGAGGTTAAAAATCATGTTTGAAATTGCTTATATACCTCGGTGGGAGTTATCTTTTCTCAAAACCTAGTTGAAAATGCCAGAAACCCTAAACCCTAGAGTGATTTTTATTCAAAAATGCAAGAAATCCCTAAAATTCTCAAGCGGGTTCTATTTTCATGTTACCTTTTCATGACTTAAGTTTGAAATTATTTGCATGTGCTAATATTTTAGTCGCTTAGTCTCATGAGAAAGAATGAATATTCCTTATAATATCGAGACTTAGCTAAAAGCTTTGGTTGTGTAGTCTCTTAATGAAAAAGAATATGCTTAAAAGGTTATGAGACTTGGTGCAGACCAGATATCTCAGATATGATCTAACGGTGGTCGGGTTGTCTCCTGATGAAATCAGAGTTAGTGATTTTATATGGTGACTTCGAGTTTACTCATTCGCGTTATCGCCGTATGTAACCCATGGTTTTAAGTTGAGTTAAAAGGTTAAATTTGTTGAGGGGGCATAAATACACCTACTATCATTGGGGCAAGCTGGGGCAGGATCAAAATAGAAGATTCTTTGACACAATGCAACAAGTCACAATGCATCAAAGAGGGGAAAATGTAGACACCCTAAAATGGACATAGTTGCAACCTTGCATTAAAACCACTAATTTTCATCTATTAATTAAGGGTTTTTTAATCATTAATTAATCATATATTTCTTCTAAATTCATTCCCCAAATCATCTAATCATATCCCCAAGATTAATTAAATAATTAAATTTATTTAATTAATTAACCTTAAATGATTAATCTTCATTAATTAATTAAATTCAATTTCCTAAAGTTTAAATTTAAATATTTAAACTTATTAATTAATTCTTCTAATTAAATTAAATATAATTTTATTCAATAGTTGAATTCTAAATCCAAAAATAATTCAATTATCACGTGTTTGAATACTTTAGTTACAAAAATCAATTAAATATTCAAAAAAATCCTTTCTCAAGTTCAAAAAGGTAACTCGTGATCAACTTTTCTGTTAAATAAACATTACCCCTTCTCTCCAAGTTGAAGAGGTGGAGTTTACTATCTCCTTCTCAGTTAACCAAACTGTATCTCTTCTCTCCAAGTTGAAGAGGTGGAGTTTACTAGTTTCTCCTTAGTTAAACTAAAACACCACCCCTTATCTCCAAGTTGAAGAGGTGGAGTTCACTAGTTACTCCTCAGTTAACTAAAACATCACCTCTTCTCTCCTAGTTGAAGAGGTGGAGTTTACAAATTACTTCTCCAGTTCCTTTTGATATGAACCATTCATTCTCCAATCTCTGGGATCAATCTCAATCATCCAAATAATTTTCCATATTCTATATAGTCAACCCTTCACAACCATTTGAAGGATCCAGGATTTCAATATTTCATATGCCCTTACTCTGCAGGATTCTTGCTGCAGGCATTCAAAGAATTTTTGCGATCAAAATCAATATCATATTCTCGACGCTCCCATATCAGAGACGCTATCAATATCAATACTGAGCACCTCACACACAAAATTTAAGGAGTAGAGAGATAATAGAACAAAGAATCCATCATACAAGAGGAGCGAATCAAGCATATCACCTGCCACCCCATCTAGATCTATCCTATTTAGGGAAGGTGTGAATCATGTAAGAGTAACAACATCAAGCACAGTAGATGTAACTATCACAAGTTCAAAACAAGGACCATGGTCTAAGGATGAGTCACTTTGTTTGTAACTAGAAGAATGTGTCAATAGATCATCGCTACAATAATGATACGAAAAAATAAACAGTGGTACAAAATCAACAAGAGCTACCCCCACCTTCGCTGCTAGGTGGACGAGGGTGACATATTAGGTCCTGGCCTCTTCTTCTATAAAGGATCTCAGATGATACCACTTCTCTAAGACCTCTGTGGTCTATTGGATCTTTCGGAAGTAGTGTAATTGGGCACTCGCTGGGTGGAAGGAACAACTTGCTGATAGTATCGCCGCCAATACACTAATACATTTGATAGCTATTTTCTACCTTTAATTTTGACCATGGCCTTTTTTGGCTTGTTAGATTATTATTTTTTTGTTTATGACCCCGATTTCGTCAAAATTTTGATGATCCTGAGTTTGTCAAAAGTTCGACGAATACGGGATATAAACAAAAAAAAAAGTGAAAAGTGAAACTCATTTTTCAGTTCACTCGCAGGCAGGAGGAGGGCGTTTCTGAGATTCCAACAAAACGTGCATGTTAGGGCAAGTGAATATAATCATTTCCATGAATGTAGGGTTTGAGTTGAGTGATCTTAGTATGGAAATGAAATACATTTGAAAGTTTTAGAATCCCTGTATTTGATTCTTGCGTAGTAATATTATGATATGATCGGCTATGAGAGGTGTGTATTGATTATTGATTTTATAAAGCATTCCCTTTGTGGATATCACTCATTGAGCATTTTGGTTGCTATCGCAACCTTATAGATTGAAGTGTAGGCATTATACAACAGATCATAGACGACACCATATATCAAGCATAAATCATAATTCCATATTAGAGACGGCCCTAGAATCGAAGATTGCATAATTCGTATCAACTATCAAGCATATTAGAGACAACACTATCTGCCATTGATTATCCTGTCATAACAACATATATTTCATTGTCTATAGGAGCTGGCTTGCAGGGTATGTGCATATTCCATATTGTTATTTCAGAGACAACCATTAATATATATTCAAACTGCTAAGTATCTATTGTAGTCGTAGCCTTGTTAAGATTCATTGTATTCCATTGTGGCATTGGGAATAC
>MU216765.1:21013-31372 GCA_018584345.1 Thuja plicata | reverse complement strand
CTCTCTAACAAACAAGTCTTGAACCAAGTGAGAAGCTATAAGTTGAAGTCATGAACTTATAGCTTCTCACTTGGTTCAAGACTTGTTTGTTGGAGAGAAAGAAGCAATTTGTTATTGGTCCATCTTCTATTGAAGCTCACTTGGTTCAAGACTTGTTTGTTAGAGAGAAAGAAGCAATTTTTTATTGGTCCATCTTCTATTGAAGCCGAGTACCAAAACTGAGGCTATTTGGTTTCAGAATTTTTATTTTTTTTTTTTAAATTCAATTTTTGTCAAAATTTTGACATTAATTGGTCGAAAGCTTGCGTCGTGGGTTTGGCATCCTGGTCGAAATAGAAAGAGTTTGGTTGAAATGTTTTGACCATTCTGTGTCGAAATCTTGCATCATGGGTTTGGCATCCTGGTTGAAATAGAAAGAGTTTAGTCAAAATGTTTCGACCATTCTATGTCAAAAATTTTCAAACATTTCGACTGAGTTTGGTCGAAACTTTTTGAACATTTTGACGAACGTTGGGTGCAGTTTTGACAAATAATATGGTCATTTGAATATGCTAATTTCAACCAAGTTTGTGTAGAAATATAGATGTTAACAAGAATGTGTTGATCTTTCAATGATAAAAATACTGACAAAGCAATTTGTGGGTCTTTTGACCAACTTGCGTAGATAATTCGACCAATTTTCATCTAAAATAGGGGCACATTTTACTAGTGATACTCAATCTCCCTCTGGGCCTAACGACCCAATCTCCAGAATCGATCAAGAGCCTCCCTCAATGATAGGTTCTGAACACTGTCCAAGTAAACTCTCACATCTATGTGAGCATGTCGCTCCCTATCCTCTGCAACTATAACTCTGGCCTCTACTAATGTAACCTGACTCTCTGCAGCAACGACTCTACTCTCCAAGGAAGTAGCTTGTGCCTCTGAAGCTATCAATCTAGCACAAAGATCAGATATCTCTTGGGTCAATCTCTCCACCTCTGATAGATCATAATCCATCCCACCCATGGCCACATTCATATCTCCCTCCTGACCCCTATCACCCAACCCCTCCTCCTTAGTGCCTCGTGTTGGTTGTATTTTTAGTTTTTGAGTTTGCCCTGTAAAATTTTGACAATGCTTGTCATCCCTATGCCCAGGAGGTTAAAAATCATGTCTAAAATTGCTTATATACCTTGGCGGTAGTTATGTTTGCTCAAAACCTAGTTGAAAATTCCAAAAACCCTAAACCCTAGAGTGATTTTTATTCAAAAATGAAAGAAAGCCCTAAAATTCTCAAGCGGGTTCTATTTTTATGTTACCTTTTCATGACTTAAGTTTGAAATTATTTGCATGTGATAATATTTTAGTCGCTTAGTCTCATGAGAAAGAACGAATATTCCTTATAATCTTGAGACTTAGCGAAAAGCTTTGGTTGTGTAGAAAAAGAATATGCTTAAAAGGTTATGAGACTTGGTGCAGATCGTTGATCTCAGATATGATCTAACAGTGGTCAGGTTATCTCCTGATGAAATCAAAGTTAGTGATTTTATATGGTGACTTTGAGATTACTCAGTCGCGTTATCGCCGAATGTAACCCATGGTTTTAAGTTGAGTTAAAAGGTTAAAGGTTAAATTTGTTGAGGGGGCATAAATACACCTACTATCATTGGGGCAAGCTGGGGAAGGATCAAAATAGAAGATTCTTTGACACAATGCGATAAGCCACAATGCATCAAAGAGGGGAAAATGTAGACACCCTAAAATGGACATACTTGCAACCTTGCATTAAAACCACTAATTTTCATCTATTAATTAAGGGATTTTTAATCATTAATTAATCATATATTTCTTCTGAATTCATTCCCCCAAATCATCTAATCATATCCCTGAAATTAATTAAATAATTAAATTTATTTAATTAATTAACCTTAATTGATTAATCTTCATTAATTAATTAAATTCAATTTCCTAAAGTTTAAATTTAAATATTTAAACTTATTAATTAATTCTTCTAATTAAATTAAATATAATTTCATTCAATAATTCAATTCTAAATCCAAAAAGAATTCAATTATCACGTGTTTGAATACTTTAGTTACAAAAATCAATTAAATATTCAAAAAAATCCTTTCTCAAGTTCAAAAAGGTAACTCATGATCAACTTTTCCTTTAACTAAACATTACCCCTTCTCTCCAAGTTGAAGAGGTGGAGTTTACTAGCTCCTTCTCAGTTAACCAAACTGTATCTCTTCTCTCCAAGTTGAAGAGGTGGAGTTTACTGGTTTCTCCTTAGTTAAACTAAAACACCACCCCTTATCTACAAGTTGAAGAGGCAGAGTTCACTAGTTACTCCTCAGTTAACTAAAACATCGCCTCTTCTCTCCTAGTTGAAGAGGTGGAGTTTACTGATTACTTCTCCAGTTACTTTTGATATGAACCATTCATTCTCCAATCTTTGGGATCAATCTCAATCATCCAAATCATTTTCCATATTCTATATAATCAACCCTTCACAACCATTTCAAGGATCCATGATTTCAAGATTTCATGCACCCTTACTCTGCAGGATTCTTGCTAGAGGCATTCAAAGCATTTTTGCGATCAAAATCAATATCATATTCTCGACGCTCCTAGGTCAGAGACGCTGTCAATATCAATATTGAGCACCTCACACACAACATTTAAGGAGTAGAGAGATAATAGAACAAAGAATCCACCGTACAAGAGGAGCTAATCAAGCATATCACCTGCCACCCCATCTAGATCTATACTATTTAGGGAAGGTGTGAATCATGTAAGAGTAACAACATCAAGAACGGTAGATGTAACTATCACAAGTTCAAAACAAGGACCATGATCTAAGGATGAGTCACTTTGTTTGTAACTAGAAAGATGTGTCAATAGATCATTTCTACAATAATGATACGGCAAAATAAACAGTGATACAAAATCAAAAAGAGCTACCCCCACCCTCACCGCTAGGTGGATGAGGGTGACATATTAGGTCCTGACCTCTTCTTCTATAAAGGATCTCAGATAATACCACTTCTCTGAGACCTTTGTGGTCTATTAGATCTTTGGGAAGTGGTGTAACTGGGCACTCACTGGGTGGAAGGAACAACTTGCTCATAGTATCACCGCCAATACTCAATCTCCCTTTGGGCCTAATGACCCAATCTCTAGAGTCGAGCAAGAGCCTCCCTCAATGACAGGTTCTGAACACTGTCCAAGTAAACTCTCAAATCTATGCAAGCATGTCACTCCCTATCCTCTGCAACTATAACTCTGGCCTCTACTAATGTAACTTGACTCTCCATAGCAACGAATCTACTCTCCAAGGAAGTAGCATGTGCCTCTGAAGCTGTCAATCCAGCCCAAAGATCAGATATCTCTTGGGTCAATCTCTCCACTTTCAATAGATCATAATCCATCCCACCGATGGCTGCATCCATATCTCCCTCCTGACCCCTATCACCCAACCCCTCCTCCCCAGTGCCTCGTGTTGGTTGTATTTTTAGTTTTTGAGTTTTCCCTGTAAAATTTTGAAAATGCTTGTCATCCCTATTCCCAGGAGGTTAAAAATCATGTCTGAAATTGCTTATATACCTTGACAGGAGTTGTTTGCTCAAAACCCAGTTGAAAATGCTAGAAACCCTAAACCCTAGAGTGATTTTAATTCGAAAATGCAAGAAAGCCCTAAAATTCTCAAGCAGGTTCTATTTTCATGTTACCTTTTCATGACTTAAGTTTGAAATTATTTGCATGTGTTAATATTTTAGTCGCTTAGTCTCATGAGAAAGAACAAATATTCCTTATAATCTCGAGACTTAGTGAAAAGCTTTGGTTCTGTAGTCTCTTAATGAAAAAGAATATGCTTAAAAGGTTATGAGACTTGGTGTAGACCGTTGATCTCAGATATGATCTAACGGTGGTCGGGTTGTCTCCTGATGAAATCAGAGTTAGTGATTTTATATGGCGACTTTGAGTTTACTCAGTTGCGTTATCGCCGAATGTAACCCATGGTTTTAAGTTGAGTTAAAAGGTTAAATTTGCTGAGGGGGCATAAATACACCTACTATCATTGGGGTAAGCTGGGGCAGGATCAAAATAGAAGATTCTTTGACACAATGCAACAAGCCACAATGCATCAAAGAGGGGAAAATGTAGACACCCTAAAATGGACATACTTGCAACCTTGCATTAAAACCTCTAATTTTCATCTATTATTTAAGGGTTTTTTAATCGTTAATTAATCATATATTTCTTCTAAATTCATTCCCCAAATCATCTAATCATATCCCCAAAATTAATTAAATTTAATAAATTTATTTAATTAATTAACCTTAATTGATTAATCTTCATTAATTAATTAAATTCAATTTCCTAAAGTTTAAATTTAAATATTTAAACTTATTAATTAATTCTTCTAATTAAATTAAATATAATTTCATTCAATAATTCAATTCTAAATCCAAAAAGAATTCAATTATCACGTGTTTGAATACTTTAGTTACAAAAATCAATTAAATATTCAAAATAATCCTTTCTCAAGTTCAAAAAGTTAACTCACGATCAACTTTTTCGTTAACTAAACATTACCCCTTCTCTCCAAGTTGAAGAGGTGGAGTCTACTAGCTCCTTCTCAGTTAACCAAACTGTATCTCTTCTCTCCAATTTGAAGAGGTGGAGTTTACTGGTTTCTCCTTAGTTAAACTAAAACACCACCCCTTATCTCCAAGTTGAAGAGGTGGAGTTCACTAGTTACTCCTCAGTTAACTAAAACATCGCCTCTTCTCTCCTAGTGGAAGAGGTGGAGTTTATTGATTACTTCTCCAGTTCGTGTTGATATGAACCATTCATTCTCCAATCTCTGGGATCAATCTCAATCATCCAAATCATTTTCCATATTCTATATAATCAACCCTTCACAACCATTTGAAGGATCCAGGATTTCAAGATTTCATATGCCCTTACTCTGCAGGATTCTTGCTAGAGGCATTCAAAGCTTTTTTATGATCAAAATCAATATCATATTCTGGACGCTCCCAGGTCAGAGATGTTGTCAATATTAATATTGAGCACCTCACACACAATATTTAAGGAGTAGAGAGATAATAGAACAAATAATCCACCATACAAGAGGAGCTAATCAAGCATATCACCTGCCACACCATCTACATCTATACTATTTAGGGAAGGTGCGAATCATGTAAGAGTAACAACATCAAGCATGGTAGATGTAACTATCACAAGTTAAAAACAAAGACCATGATTTAAGGATGAGTCACTTTGTTTGTAACTAGAAGAATGTGTCAATAGATCATCGCTACAATAATGATACTGCAAAATAAATAGTGATACAAAATCAATAAGAGCTACCCCCACTGTCACTGCTAGGTGGACGAGGGTGACATATCAGGTCCTGGCCTCTTCTTCTATAAAGGATCTTAGATAATACCACTTCTCTAAGACCTCTATGGTCTATTGGATCTTTTGGAAGTGGTGTAACTGGGCACTCACTGGGCGGAAGGAACAACTTGCTCATAGTATCGCCGCCAATACTCAATCTCCCTCTGGGCCTAACGACCCAATCTCTAGAGTCAATCAAGAGCCTCCCTCAATGATAGGTTCTGAACACTATCCAAGTAAACTCTCACATCTATGTGAGCATGTCGCTCCCTATCCTTTACAACTATAACTCTGGCCTCTACTAATGTAACCTTACTCTCCCCAACAACAACTCTACTCTCCAAGGAAGTAGCCTGTGGCTCTGAAGCTGTCAATCTAGCCCAAAGATCAGATATATCTTGGGTTAATCTCTCCACCTCTGATAGATCATAATACATCCCACCCACAGACACATCCATATCTCCCTCCTGACCCCTATCACCCGTCCTCCCCAGTGCCTCGTGTTGGTTGTATTTTCCATTTTTGAGTTTGCCCTGTAAAATTTTGAAAATGCCTGTCATCCCTATGCCCAAGAGGTTAAAAATCATGTTTAAAATTGCTTATATACCTCAGTGGGAGTTATGTTTTCTCAAAACCTAGTTGAAAATGCCAGAAACCCTAAACCCTAGAGTGATTTTTATTCAAAAATGCAAGAAAGCCCTAAAATTCTCAAGCGGGTTCTATTTTCATGTTACCTTTTCATGACTTAAGTTTGAAATTATTTGCATGTGCTAATATTTTAGTCGCTTAGTCTCATGAGAAAGAACAAATATTCCTTATAATCTTGAGACTAAGTGAAAAGCTTTGGTTGTGTAGTCTCTTAATGAAAAATAATATACTTAAAAGGTTATGAGACTTGGTGCAGACTGTTGATCTCAGATATGATCTAACGGTGGTCAAGTTATCTCCTGATGAAATCAGAGTTAGTGATTTTATATGGCGACTTTGAGTTTACTCAGTCACATTATCACCAGATGTAACCCATGGTTTTAAGTTGAGTTAAAAGGTTAAATTTTTACTATTGACACCAAGTCTTGGGATGAAATGTGAGTTAAGTGAAAGAACTGGAGATTCAACGACAACCATTGGATGGAAGCCAGATCGAACAGTAGTCACGTGGTCACTTTATAGAGTTGAAAATTCAAGCAGGATCTGGCAATTAAGAGACAAGAAGGAAAATTTAGAAACATGTCCATTTGTCACAAAGTCTCATGAAAAGTTACTGTTTGCAATGAAGATTACGAGATTCAGTGACAATCGTTAGATACATAGGAAATCCAAATCAACGGTAGTCACGTTGTCTCTAGATGAAGATTATAAAGATAAAGTAATCAAGTGATAAAGAGACTAAAATTGTTATTCGTGAGGTCTCCGGATAAAACTTGAGTTAGGGGGTTGGTTCCACGACATAGAGAAACAACAGTCACCAAGTCTCCAGATGTGACCCAAGTTTGAAGAACAGTTAAGAAAATGCTTAATCTCAATGTCTCCATAAGAAGAAAGGTTAAGTTAAAAGATCACGCGACATGAAGATAACCGTTGATCAAGATTTTGATCCTACGGTAGTCGCTAAGTCTTAGTAAGAAACTACAGTTAGCAAAAATATCAAGCGACAAGGTGATCACCTAGTCGCTAGGTCGCTAGAAGTAAAACAGAGTTAAATAAAGACTTTTCTTCGGCGCCATCATGGACAGTTGCTGACCAATAAGATTACAAAGATTTTGAAAGATCAAAAAGTAGTCGTAATATGATTTAATGCAGCCAATTAGATCTGATTTCAATCTCTTTTCAAATTTTATAAGGTTTTTATATGAAAAAGCACTCATAAGAAATTAATTACTTGACAGTTTAAATGTCACGGCTAGAACCAAAATTGATGTCCTAGTGTGTGAAACTAATGGAGGAAATGACTGAATTGTAAGTTTACCAGTTTGAAGAGACATCTACATTGAATTCTCAGTTATAAGTAAGCATGTCTATTATTATTTCATTTTTACCAGCTTCCAAATTCTCAGAGTGAAGAGTTTTTATAGAATTTTTATTATTTTCTGAGAAAAGATTGAATTCTCCAGCAGCAAGTGATTCAGAAAGGTGATTTATTGATTCATAATTTGACAGGGATTGTGATTTATAGTGTTTTTAGTGATTAGATTGCAGACTGCAGAGTATTTGACAGCTTGTGGTGAGGTTTTTGAGAAGATTTGTTTCAATATTGGCGATAAAGTGTTGTGAACAGAACAGAAGGGGAAAATGAGTCAAGCACATAGTATGGCATCCACCAGTGGGAGAAGTGATGATGTTGATGATGAATCAAAAGGAAAGAGAAATTATTCAAATGAGTTTCTCACATTGCTACCAGGCTCAAGCCATAATAGAAAGGTTAGTGTTGAAGTCCTATTTGATGATATGTCTTACATTAGGGATGCAAAAACTTCGTGTTCATCAGGGTATTCATTATTTAATTATTTATTTAACAATAGTGATGAACCCATGCCTATTTCAAACCCTTGGACCTATGGATTAGCCAGGTTTTAGTTCCTGACATCTTTGTAGATGTTGATTTCATTTTAGAATTGGCTAGTAGGTATGATACCTTGACCAAAGTGATTAAGAGGGATGATGGAAAACCCCTACTTACCTTGGACCAAAAAAAATTTATGAAGGCTTTCAATGTGTACTACCCTATGACTACTAAGATAAACTTGAAGAGCCTAGAGAATAGGTATACTAGAGAGTCTGGCATTGCTACCAAATTGATCAAGGAACATCATTTTCCTAAGAAAATGAAAACTTAGATAGAACCCATGCTAGGAGCAGTCCCTTAATTTTACAAGGACCTAAATTTATACATAACATACATATCATATGCACTATGCAAAGTGCTGGGAAAGGATGCAGGAGCAGAAAGGATTACCTTAGATATTTTGATGATGGTCCTGGACATGCAGAACCTCCATACTACCTCTAACTATGACTATATCCAATATATCATAGATCAAATGCACCAGGGGTTTATAGATATACAAAGTAAAAAGGATCACCCTAAGTTTATGCATTATTGAGTCCTTATGCATTTGATCCTGTACTATAACTCCTCACTCATGAATTGTCAATATTTACTGCCACAAAGGTTTCATCACAACCAGCCTAACCATGTTCAATTTTGGCTCAGAGTATGTAATTACACCTCCAGAGAATAGGAGTTTCATGCTTTTGAAAATTGGATAGTATATCCAATTATTCAGTGCCTAGGTGTTGATAAAACTAGGTTGCTTATCAAGGTAATACAATTATTGAGGCCATGCCAATATCTTGACAAATGGCCAGGAGACCACAACTGGGGGGATTTTTACTATGAGAAGAACTTCACAATAATGAGGGTGTATGGATGTACCCACCCTCCACATATATTGCCATTCCATGTATCACCAAGGGTAGCTGCAATGGAATTCATAAGGCAGCTCATTTTGATAGACAAGGAGCATCTTGCACCACATAGGAAGGGTACATTTACCCCTAGGCAGTTCACAATTTACAATTTTACTATTGTAAAAGGAGCATTGGACTTTGTAAACAACTGAATCAATCATTACAGGATGAATGTGGCCCTATATATATATGTTGATATCGAGGGTTTCATCCTCAGTTTCAAGAAATTGCTGACACCAACTATCGCCTACACCAAAGACCATGAAGAGTGCATGGAAGAAGATTTGATAAGAAATATTTTGGAAGATGAGGAGGTGGATAGGAGAGCCATAAATTTCAATGAACTTATGGACCTAGAAAGACAGGTCAAAATAAAAGGTCTAAAATTTAGGGGATTCTTCCCTGATATGCCTTATTTGAAGAGGTTAGAAGCCATGATCAACTCTCGCACTCTCCTCTGTAATCAACTAGAAGATGCACTAGTGGTTTCGGAGAAAGGCCATAAAGGGCACTCATCATAAAAGTATGATGATGATAGTGATGAATAATATGAACCTGGACCCCCTCCAGTTAATCAAGTAATTGTTGAAGAGCAGGCAGCTGAAGAAGAGAATATCATTGACCTAACTGAGGTCCCTGAGAAAGAAGTGACAAATGAACCCCCACAAAAGAGACAAAAAGTAGAAATAGGGGAACCTTCTCAGAGGAAGTAGAAAAGAATAGACAAAGTTGTTTCCCTTATAACTGGGAATAGGCCTTATGATCACTTACTGAGAAAACAGATCAGGGTAGGCAAAAAATTGCAAAATGATGCAGAAGAAGAGGAGCTACCTCTTAGTACCTATACAAATGAGAGGTTGATACATCAAGAAGAATTCCTGAAGGATGAAAAATTCATAAAAACAAAGGAATTCAAATATTTCCTCATATGGAACAAGAAATAATAGGTTGGAAAATAGTTTCAATTGGCAGGTGGTGACCCAATCACTCAAGAGGCTCTACAAACATTGAAGGATTATGATCCTGATGTTGGAATAATGATATATTTGTCATTAGTGAAAACACTTAGTGAAAACACTTATTCGATTCTGAATGTTTACCAAGCTCATCACTCATTTTACAGCTTATACCGAGCATTCAGTAATCACTTTGTAAAGCTCAGCGGTTAAACAGTTCATACCGAGCAGAACAGTAGTCACCAAGCATATGTACAGTTCAGCAGTGTTTACTGAGGAGAGCAACATTTACCGAGAAGACGGTAGTCACCGAGCTTCACCGTAACTACCGAGCCATCAGTTGAAGCCAACCAAGAAATCAGTTACTACCGAGTCACCAACGGTTACCGAGTGACATTATATCTACCAAGTCACCATCAGCTACCGAGTTCCAAGCTACACTTCGGGACTAGTATGGACCGAGCTTCTACTCTTACCGAGAGCATGACGATGCCGAGTATTGTAGTGGATACCGAGTATCAGAAGATCACCGAGCCAGCTTGAG
>MU216765.1:0-14493 GCA_018584345.1 Thuja plicata | reverse complement strand
TCAGAAGTGATCATTGTAAGCCTTAACCAGCCAACTTTATACTGCAGTACCAAAGTTTTGTGGGTACCATCCCCACCCCAATTTTACTTTCTATTTGGAAGGTTTCTGGGTTACCAATCTTTGTGTTTATGTGTTATGAAGGATTATATTTTCATGCTTGCAGTAGATTAGAGGAATGAATGGTCAAAGTATATACATGTGCAGAAATGTTTTAAAGTTTTAAGAGTTACTGATTCACCCCTCCCCTCTCAGTAACTTGGCTAGTCTTGATTATTTCCAACACCTGAATCTGAGCAAATCACACCAGAGAAAGCAAGGAAACTGGTCAAGGCTAGTGGGATGATATTAGTGGAAGGTTGGGACATGTCTTTAGCTTTTATAATAGATCAAATAAGAAAACAACATGATGTCAAATTGTCAATTGAAACTCAAGTTGGGGATTTGATAAGAGGGTTTGGATATAACCCTAAATCCCAGGCACTCGCAATGTGGAGTCTAGCTCCTAAAGATCAAAAGCCATCCATTATAAATATTCAGGAGAAGATGAAAGGAAATAAAATCATTTGTTCAGTCTAGAATACAGGGGATTTGGAAATATCCCAAGTGCTAACTCACTTTGCCCAACTCAATGAGGCAAAAGCAGTTCAGATGTCAGAAAAACTATAGAAACTCGCTAGTGATACTAGTGACATTATTAAGGATAGAGAGCTAGGATTGGTGAAGATCAAAGAGCAAGAGAAGATCATAACTGAGCTTACCAAAAAATTACTAGATGTGATAGAGCCTTCCCTTGCTGAGCCTAAAGAGGTAATGGATATTGAGATCCAAACAGAAGATACAGGGGAGACAGTTGCTGAAACAGAACTAGAGATCAAAGAGCACAATAGTGTTGTTTTGGGAGAATTGAATTCAATTTTTAAGCATATAATAGACACCATCAAAGATAATATTGATGTGGTGTATGGAGCCTATGGCAAGTTTCCAGGCCTACAAACAGAGATCACTAATTTTATATCAATTTTGAATCCATACTATTCAACCTGGTTAGGTAGGACAACACTTTTTGAGAGGTTGGCATCTATGCAACCATTAAGGTCAGATTTGCCAGAAATACTAACTCTAGTTGGTAGAGAGATAGAGCAGATTAGGGTCACCTTTTCCTTCTTTAAAGGAAAAGCAAATCAAATTGAGGCAAGGTTGAATATGTTTGGGGTAATTTATAGCGGGTTTATACCTCCCATCAGAATCAAGGATAATCAAATCAAGCCATTAGGGCTATGGGGATCAGAATTTGATAATGTGATTCCCAATAAGGATATATATATCTGATCAAGGAGAATTAGATATGGAGAGATACAATAAGATTCTGGATGAAGCAATAAAAGCAGAGACTGATTGCAATAAATTCATCTCAGATGCAAAAAGTATAACAGATGCTAGGTGGAAAAGGCGGAAGGCTCAACTTGAGAGTATTCATAATTTTGAGTGGCCTAAAGAGGAATGTGTTATAGCATGGGATATCATGAACAAACCCAAGAAGAAAAAGCTTGTTACAGTTGACCTAGACATCATGGATGAAGAATGAAAGGACACGTGGCACCTGTTCTATGAGCACAGGAAGTTAGCAATCTTAAAGAGATTAGTGTAAGTTAGCCTGTATTGGCGGTCACTAGATCTTAGTTCAACTATCAGATGTTATCTTGAACACATACAGACAAAGGTGTCGACATCCACAGTGAAGACAAAGAAAGATGAGATCTTATTCTTCAGTTTTGTCCTCCCATTGCTTGGTGTTTTCTTGTCTTTTGTCTTTTCTTGTTTTTAGGGTTAGGTTTCCTATACCATCCGAAGCTTGTAACATCCTTATTTTGAGGATTCCAAGATGGTTTAGGCCTATAAATATTTCTCTTCTGTCATTTTTTAAGAGGTTGGAAAAAAGGTTGGAAGTTGTAATTGAAAATCAATGAAATATATTACAAGGCAGGCTACTAAAATGTGTCTGAGCCTTTGTATTATTTGTCTATCTATATGTATTTGAAGCTTTAATACATTAATATAAATATTTACAATCTCTGTTTTGCATCTTTGATTGTCTCTTTTCATTACTATTATTGCTCTTGTATATTCATTTGTAAGGCATTTAGGCATATTGATCACAAAGTGGTTGTGCAGTCATTTGTAAGCTCCTTCAGGGAAGGATTAATCATTTCAAGTGACCCCAGAGAGCTTAGCAATAGTTTAAGGATCTGATGATATACTTGCAAAGAGAGGATAATCTGTAAGGCATTTTATCTTTGTTTGCATATATTTTGTTAATCACCTTACTGTGGATTTATACCAGATATTGACTCATAGCCCAAGGTTAAGGCAATGGTTTTAGATTTAGCTAAGTGATTGATCATTGTTCAACCAATATTTTAAATTATCAAATCATTCACACTTCAATATACATTCCATTCAAGTAATTGTGCTCAAAGAATACAATTCAGTCTATTGATTCCTTTGAGAGAGAATCAAATTAGGTTATCCTTCCTAGGGTTCATAAGAACTAAAAAATAAGAAGGATGAAAATGCTTATTACCTTACTAATTGTTGTTGTCAAGATACTAGTATGGGTCATTAAGCTTTGTATCAGGGTATTCATGGTCTTTTGCGTAGTCATTTACTTGTTGATCCATTAAAAGACATTTCAACATTTCAGTAAAAAGATAATCCACTTAAAAGATACTATAAATCAATAATCATTCATAGGTAATACCTGCTTGAGCCAGTGGATCTCAAAAAAAGAAGGAGGTGATAATAGGTATCCCCAGATATTATCTAATACCCTCATCAATTAGCCTTTCTTTTTTATTAAATAGGAGTTTGTATTTCAAGTACATAAGTATACTGTCACGTCAAGGTTGTGCTACATGAAAAAGAGCTAACAAAATGGTGACTCCGCTGGGGATAAAAGATTTGTAAAAGTCTTGATTTAAAGTATTCAGAATCTCTAAGTTTCAAAAGATAAATCAAGTTTACAGTCAAAATTTTCCTAAGTCATTCTAATAGTATTCATTACTCCCAAATTTGGGTGGTGACTCTAAAAGTGAAATATTTGTGAGCATTTTCAAGTGATATGTTTTCAATATGAATACTAGGTCTAGAATGAAAAACAATCCAGAAGCTGAGTTGGATAGTGGGATCCCCACTACTTCAAAAACTAGGATTTCTTGGAGGCAGAAGAAAAATCAAGCAAGTATCAATTATTCTCCTCGAAGAAGTGAAGAGAATAACACTAGGAGGAAAATTAATAACCAGTCTAGTCAAGAAGAGAGTGCCTCAAAATATCTAGAAGCCCAAGCCCCAAATCTTGGACTAGACACCTATGCAGTCACCAACACTTCTAGTGAAAGAGAAGGAACATATACAATTGGTTTAGATTCTGAAGAAATTCCTTCTCATGAGCTTACAGAGGAAGAAAGACTCCTCATGAAACATCTTTCCTTATTCAACAGATGAAAAGGGAAAAATAACTTAAGAAGAAAAAAAATGCGGAGAAAGATGTTGACAAAAATAGGAAAAGAACCCTAAGACATCAAGTTGCAAGAAATATTGAGAGGTCTCGTAGAGACCAAGAGATTCCTAGTACCCACCAAAAGTTAGGTTCTCAAGACTTCAAAGACAAGGGAAAGAGTAAAGTTACAGAAACAGAAGTTGAGAAGCCTAAAACTCAAAAGAACCTGACAGAGCAGATGTCCAAATTAGACATTGACCTTGAAAAAATTAGAAAAGAGAAAGAAACTATGGCTAATATGTTAGAAAAAACTGAAGTAGAAGTTGCTACCATTGAAATGAAAAGAAAAATTGACTTATTACAGTCAACTACAATTTCTTTTGCTGATGCAGAACACCCTATAACATCAAAAAATAAGGCTTCTTCTTTCAAAGACCATAGCAAATTCTTTGCTCCCAATGAAAATGAAAGATTTCAAAGGAAGCCTCTTCCTAAAGAGAGGTATAAGCAATTTTATTTCTTTGGAATTCCATGTTATCCTAATGTGATACCAGAAGATATGGGAGAGAAGCTCCCAAAATTTTCAGGTAATAATGTTGTCACCTGTGAAAAACATTTGAGAAAATTCTTTGATGTTATAGATGATTTAAATATCAATCATGAAGATGTACTTATGAAATTATTTGTGCAATCTCTAGTAGAAGATACTAGGGAATGGTTTAGGAGCTTATCTCATGGTTCTGTAGGAACTATGGATGAATTGACTGATCTTTTCAAGGATCAATATGGTGATAAGACTAATGAAGGTTTTTTGCTTAATGAGTTTAATAAAATAAGGAAGAACTCAAATGAAGAGGTGACAAATTTCAATACAAGATTTCAACGAGCTATGCATAAGCTATTCCAAAAGATGAAGCTGTATCATAAGGTATGTTTAGCTACTTATCTTAATGCCTTTGATTCAAAAATGGGCTATGCGTTGAGGGATAAAAATCCTAGGACTTTAACAGAAGCCTATAAAATGGTTGTGAATAGAGAAATGAATAGAAGGATATCAGGAAAGTTGGGTAAAAGAGAGGATCCACACTTTAATAGAAGCAATCAGAAGGAACCTGAGTATAGAGATTATAGGGCTCCACAAAATAATAAGCCATCCTACAGTAATACTTACAATCCACAAAATAGGATGCAAAATTACCCTTATGGCACCCAATTCAAAGATTGTAAGCCTATTGCTCCACCTAGAAAAGAGAAAACTAAGAATAGGACCCCTGATCCTTTACACAAAAATGCTATTCATATGTGCAATGATGATTTCTGGTGTGAGGCCTGTGAGGCACCACACAATCTTGACTTTTGTGTTGTTTCTTTGGATTTAAAGTCAAATGAGGAGAAAGATAAGGAAGAAGATGAGACATGTGATTATAATATGAATAATGTATATTCTTGTCATGATATGGATTCTGATGAAGAAATTGAGAATCATGATATATATGGCTCACAAGGAAATGTTGAAGTTCACCAACAGCAAGTCTTGTCAAATAGTGAGGAAGAAGAAAAAGATGACCACATAAGATGTCATGCCCAAAATAGTCACGAAACTCCAGTAGTGAGAAAATCCTCTGATGAGGAAAAAGCCAGAATCACTGCTGACTTAGTGAACAAAGCTAGGAACAACTATCACCTAAGAAATAGAGTGGTGGGTAATGCTGGTAGTCAACCATCAGGAATTTTTATAAAAGAAAACAAAAGAGATGCCAAATATATACCTAAAAGGGATGGGCCTGGGGAAAATGCAAATAGACCTAAGGTCAAGGTAGTAAACAAAGCTAGTGAACAAAAATATGTACATGTAGAAAAGGCTAAAGAGCCAGAGGTAGGTTCTTCTTCCCCTAAAGTGGAAAATAAAAAATCTAAGAGGGAAGAACTTGTTGTGCATATTCAGATAGAAGAGAATAAAAACATTATGGAAAAACCAAAATCCTCATATGAAAAATATACTCCAATAGACATGGGACAGTGCTTATCTC
Organism: Thuja plicata; assembly: GCA_018584345.1. Taxonomy (NCBI): domain Eukaryota; kingdom Viridiplantae; phylum Streptophyta; class Pinopsida; order Cupressales; family Cupressaceae; genus Thuja; species Thuja plicata. Next base: position 8,967 of record MU216765.1, on the reverse strand, counting down.
AAATGATAGTAAAGGTACCATTCCTTGAGATGATGAGAATAAAAGAACACAAAGAGAAAGTTTTATCAGTGTTGAACAGTGTGCCCTCAGTGAAAATTCAAAATGCAGAGCATATTGAAAAGAAAAAAAATAACAAGGGAAAAGAACCTGAAGTGATGATATCTAAGACTCCTCAGATTTTTCTAAATACAACTACTTCCCCAAAAGTTGTTGATCCATTTTTTCTAACATTGGTGATTAATGGTAAGAAGCTAAAAAATTGTATGATAGATTTAGGAGCTTCAAATACTGTTATGCCATTAGAAATCATGAAATCCATGGGATTACAAGTTGATACTCCTCATGGGAGGTTTCAAGCAATGGATTCCAGAGAAGTCCCAGTTATTGGTACCATTGAAGCTATGCCTTATAAGCTAGTTGTATGCCCTGATATAGTTTTAACAATGAGTGTACTTATTGTTGACATTCCACCACATTATGGTATGTTATTATCAAGAAAGTGGAGTGCTTCAATGGGAGGTAGTATACAATGTGATTTATCATATGCTACATTCAATATTGCTGGAAATAATGTCAAAGTGTCTAGAGAAGGAAGAACCCCTCATATGATTGAGCGGCATGAAGAAACTGACATTAATTATTGTGTTGACATTGACATGGAAAATTTCAGAATCAAAAGGAGTGATCACCAGTGTGAAAATGTTGATCCTTTGGTGAAATATTTATCTATACAGAGTGATGGTTTATGGCAGATGTACTTTGATGGAGCCTGTTCTAAAGAAGGGTCAGGAGCTAGAGTTCTATTTATATCTCCATCAGGTACCACTTTCAAATATTCATTTTTGCTACCTTTTCAATGTACAAATAATACAACAGAGTATGAAGCTTTGTTTATAGGGCTAGAAATTGCTACTAAACATGGTATAAAATGTCTAAAAGTCTATGGTGACTCAGATTTAGTAGTATCCCAGATGAGATCCAAATATGCTGTAAAGAATGACAGATTGAAAATGTATAGACATGCTATTTGGGATCAAATAGAATTCTTTGATGCCTTTAATATAAACTGAATAGAAAGGTCTAGGAACATAATGGAAGATTTCTTGGCTAATGTTGCCTTGAAAACTGATGACATGACCATTAAAGGGGTATCAATTGTGGAAGTCAAAAGAAGACCAGTTGTCCCAAATAACATTTACAACTGGCAAGTGTTCGAGGATGACCGAGATATCCTTAGATTTCTTCAGTGCCTTGACCATTACGAGGATCAACATATAGATTGAAATAATCTACTTGAAGTCATTGATGGTAAGGAGTATATACTAGGGGATGAGGTTGTCCAGCTTAGTTCCAACCAAATCCCTAAGGGATTGGTAGAACTAGAGGCATTATTTACTAATCAAAGTGAACAAACATCAGGAATAAGCAATGCCAAGGTTGAGGATTTAGAAGAGATAAATCTGGGTTCACAAACCACTCCTCAAATAGTTTACATTGGAAAAGGATTAGACTCTCATCTTAGAACCAACCTTATAAAACTACTAAGAAAACATAAGCATTTTTTTCTTGGTCATATGAAGATCTTAAGGCTTATAGAGAGGATCTTTTCCAACATGAAATCCCACTAAAAACTAACATGAAACCATTCAGACAGAAGCAGAGACCTATCAACCCTCTATTGGCTCCAAAGATGCAACAGGAGTTTATGAAGTTAAAAGATGCTGGAATCATTCAGCCAATCAGACACTCAACTTGGGTCTCAAACCTAGTACCAGTAAGAAAGAATAAAAGTGACATAAGACTGTGTGTGGATTTCAGAAAATTGAATATTGCTTCCTTAAAAGATAACTATCCTTTACCAAATATGGAAGCAATGTTGCACAAGGTAACTAGTTGTAAATTGCTATCAATGATGGATGGATTCTCAGGTTACAACCATTGTGAAAGAATCAGAGAAATTCAAGACTTCTTTTACTACTCCATGGGGAACCTATGTCTATGTCAGAATGTCCTTTGGATTAATAAATGCAGGAGCAACTTTCCAAAGAGCCATGGATGTGGCATTTAAAGAATTTATTGATTTATTCATGGTTATTTATCAAGATGACTTGACTGCATATTCTAAAAAAGTAGGGGATCACTGTGAACACCTAGATAAATTTTTTAATAAAGCTTTAGAGTATGGTGTTTCACTAAACCCTAGAAAATGTCATTTTGCAGTTTCAAAAGGGAAGTTGCTAGGGCATATAGTGTCCAAGGATGGAGTCAGGATAGACCTTGAGAGAATAGAGGCTATCCAAAAGGTCACTGCTCCAAAAATATAAAAGGAGTACAATCTTTCTTAGGAAAGATAAACTTTGTCAAAAGATTCATAGCTAACTTTACAAAGGTTGTCAAACCAATTATCAAGTTGCTAAAGAAAGATGCAAAATTTTACTGGAATGAGGAAACTCAAATAGCATTTGAAAGAATAAAGAAGGCAGTACAAGAAGCACCTGTTTTAAAATCACCAGACTACAGTAAGCCCTTTTCTTTATTTTCCTTTTCATCTTTTCACACTATTGTTGTTGTTTTGTTGCAAAAGGATGATGAAGGGTTTGAACATCCAATAGCCTTTTTTAGCAAATCCCTTCAAGTTGCAGAGATGAATTATGAAACGATGGAAAAGAAAGCATATGCTCTGGTAAAGGTTGTAAAAACTTTTAGACCATACTTAGTTTGTGCCAAGGTGTTGGCATATGTACCTTATGCAGCAGTAAAGGACATTCTTACCCAATCAGAAGTAACTGGAAAAAGATGTAATTGGATCAACCAAATTCAGGAATTCAACCTAGAGACCCACATTACAAAATTGGTAAGAGGTCAAGCTTTGGAAAAGCTCATGACAGAGGAGAACTTGGATTTAGTACAAGTAAATGATACAGAAATACATGATCAAACAATTACTAGTATAGAGAAACAACCATTCTATACTGATATTGTATTTTTCTTAAAAAATGCCAAGTGACCTGATGCTATGACAGATAATCAAAAGAGAAGTCTCAGATTACAGGCTCAGAGATACATCTCAGTACAAGGAGATTTATACTGGAAAGATAGAAATGGTGCATTACTGCTATGTTTAGATCAAAGTCAATCTGAGAAAATATTAAATGAAATGCATTATGGGGTCTGTGGAGGCCATTTTTCTGCCAAGACTATTGCCCACAAGATCTTAAGGGCTGGTTATTTTTGACCCAGTTCATTTAAAGATACCCATGCATATTTTAGGAGATGTGAGCCATGTCAGAGGTTCACAAATAAGTTAAATTTTTCAGGAGCTCTGCTACTAAATCTTGTAAGTGCAGAAGCCCCTTTTTCTATATGGGGAATTGATTTTATAGGTGAATTTTTTAGAAAAATCCAGTGATGGACACAGTTGGATACTTGTAGCCACATATTACTTTACAAAATGGATTGAAGCTATCCCCACAAAAAGGCAACAAGTAAGGTTGTTACTAATTTCCTGATGGAAAATATATTAACCATATTTGGTGTGCCTGTAAAGTTAGTAATGGACAATTCCATGTGTTTTAGGTCAGATGAGATAAAGGAGTTCTATGAGAATTATGGGATAATGATGTCATATTCATCCCCATACCATCCTCAAGCAAATGGACAAGCCGAATCTAGTAACAAAAGTATATTGAAGATTTTAAAGAAGACTCTTGAGAAGAATAAGAGAGCATGGCATACAAAATTGAGGTTAGCTCTATGGGCTGACAGGATAACAGTTAAAAGGGCAACATAAAAATCACTATTTGAACTTGTATATGGTATGAATTCAAGACTGCCTGTTAATAATTTGTTGCCAGTATACCAGTTTATACAACAAGAACAATTAGAGCTTTCTGACAGTATGCAAAATAGAGTGATGCAGTTGACAAAGTTGGATGAAATTAGAAAGGATAGCCAGAAAGAGAATATGAAGTTACAATAAAAGATGAAATATTTATTTGACAAAAGGGCTAGTAAAAGAAAATTCCAACCAGATGACCTTATTTTGCAGTGGAATGTAAGAGCAGAAGTCAAATGAAAGCATAAGAAGTTTGATTCATTATGGCTTGGACCTTTTGTCATCTCTCAGAGATTTGGCAAAGATTCTTATCTTCTGAAGAATATGAATGGAGAAGAATTTGAGTTGCATGTGCATGGGCAATTTTTGAAGCCTTTTTTCTATTGAAAATCTAGATTTCATGCACAAGTAAGAAAATTTGTATCATATGTATATAAGTAGGTTTCCCTTTCAGTTGTAAGTTTCCCTTCAACAATAGTTTAGTCAGCGTCAAATAAAAGGTCTGCAACCAGATATTCTGATATTCTTGTCATAAACTTGTGTTTAGCCATCCTCAGAGAGAGCCACTGTTGGTTGTATTTTTTAGTTTTTGAGTTTGCCCTATAAAATTTTGAAAATTCCTGTCATCCCTATGCCCAAGAGGTTAAAAATCATGTTTGAAATTGCTTATATAACTCGGTGGGAGTTATGTTTTCTCAAAACCTAGTTGAAAATGCCAGAAACCCTAAACCCTAGAGTGATTTTTATTCAAAAATGTAAGAAAGCCCTAAAATTCTCAAGCGGCTTCTATTTTCATGTTACCTTTTCATGACTTAAGTTTGAAATTATTTGCATGTGCTAATATTTTAGTAGCTTAGTCTCATGAGAAATAACGAATATTCCTTATAATCTTTAGACTTAGCGAAAAGCTTTGGTCGCGTAGTCTCTTAGTGAAAAAGAATATGCTTAAAAGGTTATGAGACTTTGCACAGACTTTTGATCTCAGATATGATCTAACGGTGGTCAAGTTGTCTCTTGATGAAATCAGAGTTAGTGATTTTATATGGCGACTTCAAATTTACTCACTCGCATTATCTCCGGATGTAACCCATGGTTTTAAGTTGAGTTAAAAGGTTAAAGTTTTACTATTGTTGCCAAGTCTCAGGATGAAATGTGAGTTAAGTGAAAGAACTGGAGATTTAGCGACAACCATTGGATGGAAGCCAGATGGAACGGTAGTCGCGTGGTCGTGGTATAGAATTGAAAAGTCAAGTAGGATCTGGCGATTAAGAGACAAGAAGGAAAAGTTAGACACATGTCCATTTGTCGCAAAGTCTCATGAAAAGTTAGGGTTTGCAATGAATATTATGATACTTAGCGACAATCGTCAGATATAGAGGAAATCCAAATCAACGACAGTCGTGTTGTCTCCAGATGAAGATTATAAAGATAAAGTAATCAAGCGATAAAGAGACTAAACTTGTTAGCTGTGAGGTCTTAGGATAAAACATGAGTTAGGGGGTTGCTTCCATGACATAGAGAAACAATAGTCACCAAGTCTCCAGATGTGACCCGAGTTTGAAGAACAATTAAGAAAATGCTTAGTCGCGATGTCTCCATAAGAAGAAAGTTTAAGTTAAAAGATCAGGCGACATGAAGATAACCGTTGATCAAGAGTTTGATCCTACGGCAGTCGCTAAGTCTCAGTAAAAAATTGCAGTTAGCAAAAATATCAAGCGACAAGGTGATCACTTAGTTGCTAGGTCGCTAGAAGTAAACCAGAGTTAAATAAAGAATTTTCTTCGACGCCATCATGGACAGTTGCTGACCAATAAGATTACAGAGATTTTGACAGATGGAAAATTAGCCATAATATGATTTAATGCAGCCAATCAGATCTGATTTCAATCTCTATTAAATTTATAAGGTTTTTATATGCAAAAGCACTCATCAGAAATTGATTACTTGACTGTTTAAATGCCACGACTAGAACCAGAATTGATGTCACAGTGTGTGAAACTAATGGCGGAAATGACTGAATTGTAAGTTTACCAGTTTGAAGAGACATCTGCATTGAATTCTCAGTTATAAGTAAGCATGTCTATTATTATTTCATTTTTATCCGCTTCCAAATTCTCAGAGCAAAGATTTTTTATAGAGATTTTAGTATTTTCTGAGAAACGATTGAATTCTCCAGCAGCAAGTGATTCAGAAAGGTGATTTCTTGATTCAGAATTTGACAGGGATTGTGATTCGCAATTTATTCAGTGATTAGATTGCAAACTATAGAGTATTTGACAGCTTGTGGTGAGGGTTTTGAGAAGATTTGTTTCAATATCAGTGATAAAGTGTTGTGAACATAACAGAAGGGGAAAATGAGTCAAGCACAGAGTATGGCGTCCACCAGTGGGAGAAGTGATGATATTGATGATGAATCAAAAGGAAAGAGAAATTATTCAAATGATTTTCTCACATTGCTACCAGGCTCAAGCTAGAATATAAAGGTTAGTGTTGAAGTCCTAATTGATGATAGGTCTTACATTAGGGATGCAAAAACTCTGGGTTCATCAGGGTATTCATTGTTTAATTATTTCTTTAACAATAGTGATGAACCCATGCCTATTTCAAACCCTTGGACCTGTGGATTAGCCAGGTTAATAGTTCCTGACATCTTTGTAGATGTTGATTTCATTTTAGAATTGGCCAGTAGGTATGATACCCTGACAAAAGTGATTAAGAGGGATGATGTAAAACCCCTACTTACCTTGGACCGAAGTTTTTTCATGAAGGCTTTAAATGTGTACTACCTTATGACTACTGAGATAAACTTGAAGAGCCTAGAGAATAGGTATACTAGAGAGTCTGGCATTGCTGCCAAATTGATCAAGGAACATCATGTTCCTAAGAAAATGAAAACTTACATAGCACCCATGCCAGGAGCAGCCCCATATTTTTACAAGGACCTAAATTTATACATAAAATACATATCATATGCACTATGAGAGTGATGGGAAAGGATGCGGGAGCAGAAAGGATTACCTCAGATATTTTGATGATGGTCCTGGACATGCAGAGCCTCCATACTACCTCTAACTATGACTATATCCAATATATCACAGATCAAATGCACCAAGGTTTTATATATATACAAAGTAAAAAGGATCACCCTAAGTTTATGCATTATTGAGTCCTTATGCATTTGATCCTGTACTATAACTCCTCACTCATGAATTGTCAATATTTATAGCCACAAAGGTTTCATCACAACCAGCCTAACCATGTTCAATTTTGGCTCAGAGTATGGAATTACACCTCTAGAGAACATGAGTTTTGTGCTTTTGAAAATTGGATAGTGTAGACACCCGAAAATGGACAGGCTTGCGACTTTACATTAAAAACACTAATTTTCATCTATTAATTAATGGTTTTTTAATCATTGATTAATCATCTATTTTCCTCCAAATTCATTCTCCAAATCATCTAATCAAATTCTCAAAATTAATTAAATAATTAATTTTATTTATTTAATTAACCTTAATTGATTAATCACCATAAATTAATTAATTAAATTCAAGTTCCTATAGTTTAAGTTCAAATATTTAAACTTACTATTTAAATTCTTCCAATTAAATTAATTTAATTTCATTCAATAAAGCAATTCTAAATAAAATAGAATTAAATTATCTCACATGCTGAAAACTTTAATTAAATGAATGAATTAAATATTCATTTATCTTCAAAGAGATAACTCCAATTAGATCACATGGGTTACACCACCCATCTCTCCAGTCCACATGGGTAACTTCACCCACCTCTTCAGTTCAAAAAGGTAACTCACAATTAGCTCTTCAGTCAACCACACTTTGTCTCCTCTTTACCAATTGAAGAGTTGGAGTTTACTGATGGCTTCTCCAGTTCCTTTTAATCTCAACCGTTCATCTCCCTATCTCTGGGATTGATCTCAACCGTTCATATCATCCCCAATTCTTATATAATAAACCCTTCATAACCATTTGAAGGATCCAGGATTTCAAGCTCTCGTGCACCATTACTATGTCAGTTTGGTTCTAGCATTCAAGCCATCTTGCGATCACACACCCATTTCAATTAGCAAATTCTCAACACTTCTCAAGTCATAGACACTGCCCACACCAATACTGAGCATCAAGAACAACATTTTGAAAGGAGTAGAGAGAGACAATAGAAGCTTCAAGGATTTTGGGGTTTGCATTCATTTATTTTCCTTTCTTTGCTTGTACATTTTATTGGTTACATTTCAAGTTATTCTTTGTGGTAGTTATTGTGTGCTTGATTTATATCATTGTAAAACCTTTGCTACTAACCCTTGCCTTTGGAAAGCTTGGGAACCACAGATCATGATTGAGAGAGGCGTACATTTTAGTGAACCCGATGTGAAACAAATAGCCTGAATATCTCTTAGAGACGACAAACACAATTGAGCAACCATGGCCGCACGATCGCAGACCTCAAATTTTGTATTTTTTTTAATAGCTGTGTTATTTCACAATTGCTGGTATTTTGCCGCACTTGACAATATTTTGCCACAATCGACTGGTTTAATACCGCACTCGATTGTAGGTTTTCGCATTTCTTTTCTGTCATCTTCTGGGTCTTTGTATTTTCTATAGTTTGCCGCAATTGATCCACTGCTACCACAATCAAAAGAAATTTACCGCAATTGACCGATCTAGACCTCAATTAACCGATCCAAACTGCAATCGAGAGTGCATTACCGCAAGTGAAAGTGTTTTGCCACAATTGTTATTTTTAGGCCGTAATCGCCTGTTATTTACCCCAATTGCCTGTGCATTACTGTAATCGCCTGTAAAATTTCTCATCAGGGCCAAATTCTTTATCTTTCTATTTGAAGGTCTGATACTGTAGACACCCTAAAATGGACAGGCTTGCAACTTTACATTAAAACCCTAATTTTCATCTATTAATTAATGGTTTTTTAATCATTAATTAATCATCTATTTTCTTCTAAATTCATCTTTCTCAAATCATCTAATCCAATTCTCAACATTAATTAAATAATTAATTTTATTTAATTAATTAACATTTAAATGATTATTTACCAATATTTAATCAATTAAATTCAATTTCCTATAGTTTAAATCCAATTATTTAAA
>MU216764.1:9569-22180 GCA_018584345.1 Thuja plicata | reverse complement strand
AAAAAATTCTCCCATTTTCACCACTTTTTCCACAAGTGATGAATGATGTAAAGGCTGATGGAATACAAATTTAAATGCACGACTTAAGACTTTTTATTAGCAATATCATTTTGCAGCTTTAAATGCATGACTTAAGACTTTTTATTAGCAATATCATTTTGCAGCTTTGAATGCACGACTTGACTTCGTTACAGTGACCGCACGATAAGTAGGATAAGTTTGAGAGTGGTGGAAGTACTCCATCCATATTGAGTAATTCTCAAATAATCTAATAAAATCGAAGCACACTAAGATTATTAAATTTGTGACTTCATTTGGAATTGGAATTTGGAATTTTGCAGGAGAGAGAGTCCACCATAATCATGGCTGAAGACCAGCGTCCAAAAGAGAGGATAAGTATCAAGTCAAGTCATTTTTTTCCAATTATAACATTTTTATGATATAGTGGATGTTCATATTGCTGGTCCCAAAGAGAAAGAGAGGATTAGTATCAATATCTATTGAAAAATTATATATTTTGGTGGATGTCCATATTCTATTCTAAAGCTCTCTCATTATGGTATAGGAAAAAGTATCTTGGCAAATTGAATAATTTATTTGAGATATGTCAATTTTTTTTCAATAGATTGTATTGGTCACAATCATTATAATCAATAATGACATCTCTCTTTTCAAATTGTTTACATTAATATTATAATTAGATTGTCTATTATTTTCATGATGCTAAATTTTTTTTTGGTTAATATTATTTTGATGGTGTCACTTAACTCTATGGTACCAAAAAATCTCTACTCAATGCTCATAGTAGATGGGATTTTTTTTTTTTTTGGTTAATGCTATTTTGATGGTGTCACTTAACTCTTTGGTACCAAAAAATCTCTACTCAATGCTCAGAGTAGATGGGATTGTTGTAAAATCTTGTGGGATCAAAATTATTACAGTGATGTGCCTATCATAGAGAAACAGAAAGTAATGAATGATGTGAACTCCAGAAGTGATGAATGATGCAAGGTTGACGGAATACAAATTTAAATGCACAACTTCACTATATTTTTTTGGCAATCTCAGTTTGCAGCTTTAAACGAGCACTGGCTATGGAGCAGGAAATTTGGGCAGCCGCTATGCAGCCACGAGAATATACATCATCCCAAGGGGGCACTTTTTAAAAAAAAAAGCTAAGTGTACCTGCCCCACTAGCCATTCGTAGGACCCTGTACACGTCTAGTCCAACCTGAACGAGTACTGTACTATCTGAGCTGCTCAGTTAAGTCTTCATAAATTTATAGTAATTTTAATTTTATAAAACAAATATTATTTTATTTTAAATGAATTTATTTAAATTATTTTAAACTTTTTCTTTATGTAAATATAAATACTTTACTAAGTCCAGTCTCCTATAAATTTATAATACTTTTGATTTTGTGTAAAATTGTTATTTTATTTTAAATGAATTTATTTAAATTGTTTTAAACTTTTTTATTTTATTATATATATATATATATATATATAATCTTTTATTATTATTTTGATAACACTATATTAATTTTTGCTATAATTTTTTTTACTTAAGTGAATTATTAAAGAAATTTAAAAATAACTTATTACTTAGAAATTTCTAAGTTATTTTTAAATACTTATAAATTCTTAAGCATAATTTATAAATTTTAAAAAATAAAAATATTTACCAATATAAGCTATTGTTCTAGTTTAGACTTGTTGTTTCTAAGTAAGTTATGCTTATAAAATTAAAGTTTAAAATACTTAAGAATTAATATTTTAAATACTTAATATAACTTACTTAGAAATATAAAATTAATATAAAGTACTTATTTAGAAAAATATCTAACTTTAATAATACTTAGGCAATAATCATAAGTCGTAAACTAATTATTTACTAGAAATCTAAAAATAGAAGCATAGTTTAAAATTTTTAAAATACTTAAATATAATATAGACATTAGTAAGTTTGACTATACACATGAATTAAAAATAAACTAATTTAGAATATAAAAATTGAATGAATATATTTTTAAATTTTAATTTTATTAAAACAATATTTACTTTATATAATATATAATGAATTTAGTCTTAAATTTTCATTATATATAAATATTTTTCATATTTATTATTATTTAAATAAAATTGTAAATTTATTTTTCAATTAAATTTTAATTAAAAATATTATTTTATTTTTGAAAGTATTTATACTTAATAAATTCAATTAGATGTCACATTGACATTAAAATAGTAAAAAAATATTCAAGAAAAATTAATATATTGACATTAAAATAATAAATAAAATTATTTTCTAAAAAATAAACATAAATAAATTTATATTTACATAGAGAAAATGTTTAATTTTTTTAAAATAAATTCATTTAAAATAAAATAATAATTTTACATAAAACAAAAGCTTTATTAAATTAAAAGTACTATAAATTCATGAAGAGTGAACTAAGCAGCTTAGATAGTGCATATAGATTAGATGGGGCGTGTATTGCGAATGGCTAATGGGGCAGGTGCAAATTTCTTGCCCCATAGCCAGGGCCTGTGTTGTCTATATGTATGTACACAAATACATACATACACATGCACCTAATAAGCGTTTAACTAATGCCAACATTAGCCAACTAGATCTAACTAGGAACTAACTAGCAATTATAAGCTGAGTGAAAATTTCAATGCCACTTGGCAAGTTGTATCCTTAGTTGATTTATTACATTTATTTGAAAGAATAAAATAATGCAATAACTAAAACATCCATTACTTCTTTGAATATGGATATATATCTAAAGAAACACTAACAAATTTATTTAATTCATTCATATCATGACCCTTATGATATTTCAACTTTATTATCTAAGAGAAAGTTAATTCTTCAATCTATCTATCTTTGTAGAACTCATCAAGCTTAGTCAATATTTCTTATAATTTTTGAATGAACACTTTGGTTTTCACCATTTTATCAATGATCTCCTTATATGTCAACCCATGTAGTGAGCCTATGAACTCTATAATCTTCCTTGTTGGTGATCTTACCAATGAACTTGTTTCCTAACATGTGTCAAAAAGATATCTTCAACAAAATTTCCAATCTTAGCCATCACTTGTCTACCAAAATTTTGTTCTTTCTTAGATTTTCTTTACATTTATTTTGCACATTAACTCTTGACTAACCTAGTTTTAGTCAATACTTAAGCATATCCTAGTCTCCATCTTCAAGAATAATTTTTTAGCAACCTCATCAAAAAGGAGTTGCCTTAATTCTCTACAAAGTTGAACCATAATATTCCTACATAATGATATTTTCATTGACCTTGGTTTCCGTTTGATGGGCTAAGAAAGCTTAATCATTAATGTTGTGGTAAGATATTATTACCTTCTTAATTATACAACTTCAAACTACTTGTAAGTTTTCTCTCCATTCTATAGTAGTTGAGAGGAGACCATCAAGGTCTTGATATTTAGAATATTTATTGATTACAAACAAAAGCCAAACATATGCTTGCATGATCAATCCTATAATTGTAATTCCATAATATAGATATACATATAAATTTAAATTTATAAAAACATAATCAATACCATAATTCATAATAAAAAATAACATCTATAATAAACCTTTAAAAATAATAGTTCTGAGGTAAAGCAAAGCTCCTTAGAACATTTTTTTGAACTACCCTCATTTCTAGTGGGTCTCACTATCTTTTGGTGGGGCTCTTTTGTTTATGTTTTGCCATGTTTCTTGTTGTTGTTGTTGTTTTTCAATTACTACTATTTGTTATTTTGTTGGGCTAAATGCTTCATCTTTTCTTTATAAAAGGGATCAAGGCCCTTTCAAAATCCTTTCTTGTCTAATGAAAAATAATTAATGTTCATAATAAACCTTTAAAAATAATCATCCTTGATCCTATTAATTTTTCAATACCTAAACAAATCACTTCCTAGTATAAATAATCAATGACAAGATACAAGATAGTCTCTTAAAGTATAACATCAATTACAAACAAATATTTCAATCTCAAATAAATTGAGATATATTATATCACTTCGTTCTTTTAACCTAAATTACATTCTTACTTTTTAAATCCATTATAAAAACTAGGTAAACCATATTTTTTGTATTTAAAGTTTTCACAATAGGTCAAATATATTTTCTATTAAAATGTACATAAAATCTCATATGGTATCAATTTTCAATTGTCCTAAAATACAAATAATTCACGAATTCCATGGATTCCTTGAATGCATAAGCGATTCAAGTATTCAAATGTACTACTTACAAATTCAGTGAATAATAAAAATAACTTCAAATCATGAAAATAATCTAATTATTGTAATAAATTCAACCCTAAGGCAATTAAACAACGTACTGAATCATATCAAAATGAATGAAACATATCCTAGGATTGTCAAATGTCATAAACATCTAATGAATGAATACCAATAACCAAAAAACATTGCACATCTAAAAAAACCCTTGAAATTAGGTCTTTCTAAAACTCATGAAAGACGTAAATAAATCTAAAAAGGTTCTTGATTCCATGTAATATTATGGGGTCAGAAGAATCACTCACTCATGTGTGCAAATGCACACACACATGCGCCTGTGCACACACACAAGGGTATCAAGAAGGTGGTCATCCTCATCTTTCCTTGTGCACAAAAAAGCCACCAAGTCTTTGTTTCCTTCAATACCTGTTGATGACAATTATTCAATTGTGTATTGTCATTGATGTTTACAAAAATGTAGCGATGTTACACAAATGTCTATACCCAAACTGATCACAATCAGTGAATGCCAAGTTCTCTCAGGCATTAAAGAAGACCAAAGTGATTCTCAGTTCTAACCGAGTTCTCTCAGGAATTACAATGTTGGTCGGGCATTGAAGGATTTCAGTATTGATCAAGTTAGATATTTAGTTTCAGCCGACTAACAACAGTTTACACTTTATGTTTAATTGGTTATATGCAACCGACAGACTTAAGTTTTATTGATTATTTGGAAGGTTATTAAGGCCAACTTGACAAGGCTTATCATATTTATATAAGGTCAAGTTTGGATTGAATAAGTGCGAGATGTGTATGCTTATGATATGAAGTGTGGAGGCGACATCATATGGGATTCTGATTGAGGATAGAACATACAGAGCTACAAAAAAATATTCAATCTGTAAGGATCAAGTGTTTAAAGTCAGAGTAGATATCTGAATCAACAAAGATAGTTGCTTATCAAAATAGGTCAATCCATTGTTACTCTCTAACAATTCTAGCAGTGATCTAAATCTCTTGACAGAGTAGACTTAACAGTCTTTTATAATTCCTCTCACAAGGTGACATTTCTATATTGAATTGTTTCAAGACCTCTAACAAGGCCGCTACTTACAGGGTGATTAAATCCTCTAACAGGGTCACACCTAACAGTGTGTTATTGTAACCTTTAACAGGGTTGGCTCCTAACAGGGCTCACTTCAAAAGAGTGAAAAATAATAACTAGTTACATTGGTAGTTTTTCCATATTTTTTTTATGCTTTATGATTCTGCACTTATTCACTGAAGGATAATTATATATAAACATCTTAAGATTTCTTTGTTAACTGAGTTATAGAATAATATCTTTGTTAACCAAGTGACAGCGAACAGTTTGTTTAAGACATCTAAGGGACTTGGGATTTATTTTTGCGGTAACTGATTCACCCCTCCCCTCTCAGTTAATCAACTCATTTCCAACAATACCTTCACCATCCTCATCATCTTCTTAACTTCTCCTACTCACAAAGGTCTCAAAACCCCCTCTCACTTGTTATTTATATGGACATAAGGCTAAACAGTGTAGACCAAGACAAGAAAAGAAGTCCAATAGGTGTTATAAGTGCAATAAGATTGGGCACATACCAAGATTTTGTAAATTTATTGAAGTCGAGCCAACTGAACCAGTGAAGAAGATCAACTAAGAGGAAGTTAAAGTAGAGATGAAAAAAATTTGGATAAAGAAGGAAGATAGTGGTTTTGACTCTGATATAGAGATCTATTTCAGTAACTAGCAGCCCTTCGACTATTGTCAGGGGAAGAAATGTTTAGAGGTTTCCTCCTTCCCTACAAGTGTGAAATGGATATAAAAATCTTAGATCTAATCTATCAAGGAGTCTTTGGAAAGAAAGAACAAGAAGCCGAGTGATAAAGGAATTCTGGTAGACATCACATCTGACCAATGAAAAAGGTATCACATAGTGAGAATACAACATATTAAATCCAATAAGGGCATTTGTTGCAAAATTAGTTTAAAAGAGTTTGAAATAGTTATTTTTTTTGAAAAAGGTGGCATTTCCACTTCATATATATTATATTAATAATTTTGTATTTTTACACTGGTTCAAAAAGACCTCCCAGAGAAAATAACCAGAAAGAAAAAAATCTGGTCATTGCTCACAAATATAAGATCCAAAGTAAATGTATCAAAACCTAGAAAAGCCTCACAGCTAGCTGAAGCTAGTTACAATCAAAATTCACCCAAAATCAGAGCAATTTTGCTCAGGAAACCCTACTAAGAAAGTACATCATTTACATCAATACATCTTTTATAGATTTCCATAAGGAAAATGCATTAACAAAATAAGGAGATTATAAAGATATCCCATCCCGAAGTAAAAGAAGAATGAAACATGAAGCCAAAAGCATATGGACATCCCACCTACTAATAAAAAAAGTGATAAATCTTAAAATCATGCACATATTAACCTATCCTGAAAGTACAATCCACCAAGAGGAAGAAGCAAGGTTCAAAATGTCTTCCAAATATGCTCGAACTGTGAAATAGTCATTTTTATTCACAAAGTGACAAAGGAATTTTGAGAGTGCTAAGGAGAAGAAGAGCCGACATGCAAACAAGGGTTTTACAATTTCAAAGAAAGGTATTTTTCTATGTCTTACATGTCATCTGGACATTTTATGCTATGGCTACCCCTGCTACTCTCATTTTGGTGAATACATATGCTAAGCCCTGACCTAAATTTAAGAGATTCCCATAAAATTTGATTGAGAATGATATGGCTGGGTGTTTGTCAAAAATTCCTAATGGTGCCATACTTGCACTGGATGTCATAATCCATCTCCATTGTAATTTGGATGAATTTGATTGAACTCAACATTGCTGGATATGTGGGTTGTTGAATTGTCTGATAAAGATTAGAGAGTTAAACCAAAATTTAGGGATTTTCTCGAAAAGAAACTAGATGTATGGAATAACTTATTGTCCTTTTGTGATGATGAGTAATGGGTCAGAATGGTAATTCTAGTAGATTTCATAATACATTTATGTGGTTAGATGAGTCACTTTTGATCAACAAGGAAGTAATGAGGGCAGTTACAAGATTAAATGATACCAGCATGCTACCAAAATGAGGTACGCACAATCATCGATAAGTATCCAAGCAAGCAACTGATAGCAAGAGTAGAGATGACTAAGAAAAAAATGTTTCCACTTAGTATAATAAATGAATTATCTAGCTCTTTGAATGCTTATAAAGTTAAGAGTTTAGATAAATCATGGTTATGGAATTTAAGATATGGCCATTTACACTTTGGTGGTCTAGATTTGTTGCAGAAGAAGCATATGGTTAAAAGGCCCAGTATTCAGCAACTGACAAGCTCATGTGAAAGTTGCATACTAGAAAAACATCATAGAGATAAATTTGTTTCTGGCGTTTCACATAGAGCAAAAGCTCCATTGGAGATTGTACACACAGATTTGTGTGGAGCAATGAAAACACCATCATTGACTAGTGATAGTTATTTTTTAACGTTTATAGATGATTATAGTTGGAAGACTTGGGTTTATCTTTTGAAGCAAAATTCTGAAGTTTTTGGTGTATTCAAAAGGTTTAAAGCTTTGGTTGAAAAGGAGAGTGGAAAATATATTAAATTTATAAGATCAGATAGAGGAGGTAAATATATTCTTAATGATTTCATTGAGTTTTTTCAGGATCATGGAATTAAGAGATAGTTTACTGCTCATTTTACTCCACAGCAAAATGGGGTAGCTAAAAGGAAGAATCGAACCATTATGAACATGGCTCAAAGTATGCTGAAGGAGAAGCATCTATCAAATGAATACTGGGGAGCAATAGTTATTTGTTCAGTTTATATCCTAATTAGGAGTCCCACTAAGAGTGTGAAAGACCATGTTCCTCAGGAAGCTTGGAATGGTAATAATTGCAGTGTATTTCATTTGAGAATTTTTGGGTGTGTGGCTTATGCTGATGTACCCAAAAAGATGAGAAGGAAGTTAGATGACAGAAGTGAGAAGTGTATTTTTATTGGATACAGTGAGGATTCTAAGACATATAGACTTTATAGTCCCATCACCAAGAAGTGTATTATCAATAGAGATGTTGAGTTCATGGAAAATGAGTCTTGGGATGGAAGCATAGATAAATCTATTGCAAAAGGAGTTGTCTTACCTCATGGAGATGATGGTGAAAATGATTAACCCATACAGGATGGATAGTTGATTCCAAATGCACATACACCTCCAGTAAGTACTCAAGAAAGACAATCTCCAAGTGCTGGCTCATCGCAATTATGAACGCCCATAAATCAAGAGCATGGTGAACCATCAGGTCATGGTGGAAAACAAAGAATAGAATAAGAGGTTAGTAATGAATCAAATCCCACATTAGATTCATTCAGGAATAGAATCAAAGGTCAAAAGACTAGAAATTTAAGAGAGATCTAAATGAAAAAAATGATGAAATAGATCAGGTTTTAATTTTTGTATTGATTGCATATGATCCTATCAATTGTGATGAATTTGTTAAAGAAGAGGTTTGGGTAAAAGCCATGAATGAAGATATTTATGCCATAGAAAGAAATAACACATGGAATCTTGTAGATTTACCTGAAGGTTTAAAATTGTATAGGTGTTAAAAATGGATTTATAAGACTAAGTTAAATATTCAAGGTGAGGTTTAGAAGCACAAAGCAAGACTTGTAGCTCAGGGGTTTAGTCAACATTTACATATTGATTATAATGGAACTTTTGCACCTGTTGCCAGACTTGACACCGTGAGAATGGTTTTGGCTATTGCAACACAAAATAAATGGAAAATACATCAAATGGATGTAAAGTTCTGCATTTTTTAATGTTTTTTTGGAAGAAGAGGTTTATGTTAAACAACCTCCAGGATATGAGATTGAAGGAAAATATGATAAGGTCTATAAGGTAAATAAGGCATTATATGGATTGAAGAAAGCTCCCAGAGTATAGTATACTAGAATCAGTGAATACAATAGTAGAGGATTCAACAGAAGCCCAAGTGAACCGACCTTACATATACAAAGGTAAATCAAGAAGAATTTTTTTTGATAGTTTTCTTGTATGTTGATGATTTGATTTTCACCGGAGATCTTTCTATAGATGACTTTAAGTTTTCCATGAAAACAGAGTTTGATATGACTGATTTAGGATTGATGAAGTATTTTTTTGGTATTGAAGTTACTCAATCTGAAGATGGTATTTTTATATGTCAAACTAAGTATGCAAAAGATGTTTTGAGAAGGTATATGATGTTGAACTGTAGGCTAGCTACAACACTGATGGAAACTGGTAAAAAAATTAGTAAGAAAGATTAGGGGTCAAATGTTGATCTGACTTTATGTAAGAGATTGTTTGGAAGTCACATGTATTTGAGAACATTAAGGCCCAATATTATGTTTGATGTAAGTTTAATATCCAGGTTTATGGAGTCTCCTATGAGTTCCCATTGGCAATCTGGACAAAGAATCTAAAGATATGTTGCCGGAACAACAAATTTTGGAATTTTGTATATACATCAGTTTTGGATTTTAAATTAACTATGTATTTTGATAGTGATTTTGCAAGCAGTGCTGATGATAGGAAAATCACATCTGGGTATGTGTTTAGTTTTGGATTCGGTGCAGTAGCATGGGCATCAAAGAAGCAGCCCATGGTGACTTTATCATCAGATGAGGAAGAATATATTGCACTGACAGTAGTAGCTTGTCAGACTATTTGGATGAAAGGATTTTGAATGAGTTGCTACATGGAGAGGAAGAGCCGACTTAGATATATTGTGACAACAAATCTGCCATTGCATTAACAAAGAACCATGGTTTCCATAAGAAAAGTAAGCATATTGATACTAGATATCATTTCATTCGAGAACAAGTAAATGGAAATCAAATTTATATGGAATTTTGTATATCCGAAGATCAATTTGCAGATATATTTACAAAGCCCTTGGAAAAGGAGTTGTTTGAAATTCATTTAAAATATTGGAGTTTGTATGATGTAATAATAGTTCTACTTAATAATATATGATAAAAATTAAGGGGGAGTGTTGGAAATAATTGTAATTTCTCCCCTGCCAATGCTGACTCATTTCTCCTCCTGCCACTGAATGCATAAGTATCTGATTTGTGCTTATCTTCATGTTTCTAGTAAGATTAGATTTGAAAATCTGATTTATTTTTAACCTCTTCGCACAACATGAGATAGTTACTTTCCTTGTATTGCAAGTTTTATAACCAACAGTACCAACCAGATTTGTCTGTAGCATGAAACAGGATATCCCTATTTTGTCTTCATTCTCTCACTGTCAATGAAAACTCATCTTACATAAGATCTTATTTGTTCTTATCTTGGTGTGTTGAAAATAGATTTTTTGTTTGTCGTATACTCCAAGTCTTTCAACCGCCTTTACTCACCGACTGTAGGAGATGCAACTTATAAATATATATCTTATGAAACTTTGTGAATGCAATTTTCTGAGCAAACAAACTTGATATCTGAGGACAACTCTGTAGAGTTCTATATTTTGTATCAGTTGTTTTATTATTCAATAAAATTATTTTTGGTATGTTGTAGCATCCAATTTTGAATGCTCTATTCCCTCACAATATTTATTCAGATATTAGCTTTGTTTTCTGTAAAGTTTATATGCCCTTCTTTATATACTCTATTTTCTATTTCACTGCATCCTTAAAAAATTCACGGTCATCCTACCAATGCAAATTCATGATAATTGAAGAGAAAAATATTCTTGTAAAAATCTTCTTGATGCATGCTTAGTTTCCTTTTGATGTGTGCTTAGCTCCCTTTTCCTTGATGTGTGCTTAGATCCTATGGCTTCTAATTTTGAATAAAGACTAAGTTTAGAGAGAATGCTTCCACTTATAATAACTCTCAAGCAAAATATTCTTCCAAGCTGATATGGAATATGGCCTTGGAAGCTATTATTTTTTAGAGAAGTACTCTAATGAAGGAAAGATTTCCCTAGAAAGGGAGAGATAGGGCCAAGTAGTAACAATACACATTGTGAGATTTTTTATTCATGCAAGTTTAAAAAAGGATCCATTTCAATATGTCAATTTATACCTACTTAAAAATGCCCTATTAACCATGTACTACAACCACCTTAAAAATTGTTAATACTTATGCACAAATGTCCGAGTAGTTGTTCGGAAAATGTTAATACTTATGACCAAATGTCATGATAGTTGCTCAAAAATTGTAACTATTGGCGTACTAGTGGGAAACTACTGGTACATGATATATTTTTTAAAGGGCTTTTAATTATATTTATTTGGTTTCTTTACAATTAGTAATTGGGGGGTTGGGTGAGAAGGTAGTGAATGGTAATTGGAACATGGGAAGTGATTGGTGTTCTTCCTATAATGGCTACATATTGAAAAATTTAGCTCCCCCCTAACACTATCACATTTAAAAGGAGAAAGCCACTCTCACATAATTGTCTAATGTCAAGGAAGACTGGGAATGGATTAGATTTGACTAGACATAATGCTCATGGAATGAACTATTATCTCCACTATCCAGCATAGGTGTTATAGTGATATGGTAGAAACATTATTGGAGAATGTTGTAATCATGTCATTATGCACATGGTTTTTGTAAAAAGAAAAGATAAATTTTCACCTGCTCAACCTTATGTTAGTCATTTGTGTTGTATTGGTATGCAACACAATATTTATGGATGGATGGTTGTGTAGCTTTAAAGCTCATTTTTTCCCTATTCTTAGTACCTAATAACTAATTCATCTAACTCCTTAGTTAACAACAACATTCTCCTTATACCGTATCTAGTCTTTTATAAACAATGACAATTCAAATAGATTTTAGTAAATTCAAGGATGTATTTGCCACATCCTATCATATTATTTTAGTATCTTATATGATGGTAGATTTTATCACATTTAATAAAAAATAAATCATTGCCTTATAACTATATTTTTATAATAAGTCTAAAATCTTTTAATAAAACTCAAAAATTACCAAGCATTCAAAAACTAAAATATATATTTAAAATAAAATTTAAATTGTACTCATCACTTCAAAGATATAAAAGTAATACTACTAAATAATTCACATTTTTGATAATTGTAAAAAATATCTCTTTTATGAGATTTTCTTTTCCATTACTTAGATATATGTTTAACCATGTATCTAGATGATTGATAGGTCTAAAATACATCACCTTTTGACTCACAATTTCAAATGTGAGGACTTAAATCATGTCATAATATTATACCATATAGGTAGCACAAGGAAGAAATATTATATATTATCTCATCTG
>MU216762.1:69408-97001 GCA_018584345.1 Thuja plicata | reverse complement strand
ACGTATAGAATCTGCTGGAATCCCAGAGAATAGTAGGGGCCATAGAATAGTAGGAGCTCACCCATGTTACGTATAGAATCTGGCCCTCCCCCCTGGCTTTGAATAGTAGGGGCTACCCCGGAAGGCCGGTGACGGGCCCTACTATACTATTCAAAGCCAGGGGTTCAGTCGGAAAAAGAAATGCCTACTGTATCGATCGGAATGCATATATTGAAGTCTCGCTCGGCCCCCTTTCTATATATGGGCCACTCCGTCGAATCAACAAACAAATGTTTTCGTCAGTCAGACAGAGTCGTTATTCATGCTTTCAGAAAACAAGAATCTGATGCCAATAATCTGAGAAGGGCCTACTATTCGGTTCGGCCCCCTTTCATATTATTGCTAGGCGGGCCCCTACAATAATAGAGTTGAATAATAGGCAATAATCTGCCTATTTTTTGCCCTTTTATTCTCTAGGCCGGGCAACCCTTACACGTCGTAGGGGGCCGGGGCCCCCCTTCGCCTATTATTGTAGGGGTAGGGGCCCCCCTTCTCTATTCTTGTAGGGCATCGCCATGGTGCATCGGACTATAGATGTCAATGCCATGGCGGGATTTATGCTATGGAGCGGAGACCCACGAGAAACTTTGAGGAATGCTGGAGGGTGCGAAATCAATAGGTGCCGGAGCAGCTACAATTGCTTCAGCGGGAGCTGCTGCCGGTACTGGAAACGTTTTTAGTCCCTCGATTCATTCCGTCGCGCGGAATCCATCATTGGCTAAACAATCATTCGGTCACGCCATTTCGGGGTTTGCTCCAACCGAAGCTATTGCATTGTCCGCGTCGACGACGGCCTTTCCGATCCCATTCGTCTTCCGAAGTTTCCGCCGATCCGTAGCGTCGGTAAAAAAGTATATCTAATCTATTCTTCTCTTATATTCCCTACGGGGTCCCGCCGTCACTTCAGTATCTACACTAGCTAGTATGGTCACTCACTAGCGCCCATTAGAGATTAGGACGACGGAATGGTTGTCTTATGCGAACTAGAATTAGATTAGTGACTTAAAGGAAATGTAGGGCGTTCTTTATCGTGTGCATGCAGTCCGATCGTGCGTGCCCGAGGGGCTTTGGCGTGCCGAGGCCCTCGACTTATACGGGGGCCCCCGTCCCGTATAATATAATATAATATAAGTCGAGTGGGAAGGGAGGAATGGGCGGTGGGCCTCCTTTCTTTCACCCCTACCATTCTATAGGCTAATGGAAGAGGGTAAGTTTTCTCTTTCTTCTCTCAATTTTTGCCTACCTATTTTTGTTGGGGTGGGCGGATGGTAATTAGCTATAGGTTGCGCTGCGTAGGCAGTTGTGGGTTCGACCCCCGCATAATCATGGTTGAGGGTTGGATGGGAAGATCTCAGGTATCCGTTTAAGCAGCAAAGTAAGGGCTAAGAGCATAGCCAGAAAAGGAAATTGATGGCGATAACCGACGCTAAGGAGATGGGACTGGCTTCTCCCTCAGGGCGGGGAATGATGCTTGGGTGAGCTTTCCGACTCAGATTCTCTTTATTGGACGAGGGGAACAGGTTCGTCCACGCTGCCAATAATGCCGCTTCTTTCGGGTAGGAAAGCAGTTAGTATAGGTTAGAGCTGTCTTGCTCCTCGACGTCTTTCATTGAACATCCTTCTCTGGCCACTAGTTCCGAAACCGGGCGACTCCCAACCTTGCCCTGAAGAAAGGAAAGCATGGATGATCCAGCCTTGATGGCGGAACTACAATTCAGAAGATCACTTCGTTAGGATCCGGTTAGTCCTAGGAAGGACAACCCCATTTTAAAGAGGAAGGGGAGGACTGCTCAGTTTTCTAGATGGAGGACTGCCTATTCAGTTTGATAGAGGGGATTTCATGGGCCTTACTCAGGTTTTCAAGGAGATTCAAGGCCCAATCTATTTCGTTTAGATAGCCGACTATAGAGGTTAAGAGTCTATCTCGGTGTACACTTAGTAGCTCGGCCTGTGCTATGCCTACCTCTGATTCTGATCAAGGCAGAGCTATGCCTCCCTCCCTCATTCAGTAGCTAGGTATGGGTAGCTAAGTATCCGTAGCTCGGCCTGTGCTATGCGTACCTGGTAGCTTTTGAAGGGAATAAAGAGAAGGGCGTAGCGTAGCTAGGTCCCTGTGGTATGGGTAGCTCAGTCGGCGGATAGATACCTCAGGTAGGTCCCTGGTGTATGCCTGTGGATCTAGGTACAGGTAGGGTAGGTATGCATGCCTGCGTATAGAGGGCATTCCCACGCCAACTTAAAGAAAAACAGCAGATCTTCTAGGTCCCTGAGGCCTCCTGCCGCTCCGCTGTAGGTATGGTTCCTGCTGCTGATAGGTCCCTGCGGAGCCCATGCCACCAGCAAGCAGAGTCAGGTAGAGCTAGTGGTCCCTCTGTAGCTAGGTCTGTCTGTGTGTGCTATGCGTACGGTGTGTGCTATGCGTACCTCGTAGCTGGACCTGTGCTATGCGGTCTGGTGGTCTGCCCTATGCTATGCTATGCTCAGTCCGTCCATAGGCGGCTCCCTGCTGTAGGTCTTCTCGCAGATAGGGAGGGCATATCATTCCATAAAGAGACGCCCTATAGAATTTGAAGGGACACCTTTTGAAAATGAGAATTCCTGCATCGTTACCAATGAATTATTGAGACTGACGCGCCCTTCTTCCTGATGCCCGCCATAGAGCCCGGCTCAGCTGCATTGACTCGCTGGACCGGGCCCTCTATGCGCACTATTGGGCTTGCACTATCTATATATATTCCTTATTGGTTGGGCTTGCGGGGGGCTTGCCAACGGCTCGCCAACACAGTCATTCATTCAATACTTGGAACCTTCACCTCAATCTAGTCTCTTCGGGAACCAATCGATAGCTCATTCCCTCCATTTGTCACAGGTATCACCTTGATTTATGATGCGGGGAGGAAAGGAAACCCAGCACTGATAAATGTGTTGAAATGTGGCACATGTGGCCCTCAAGGTGGTACGGATCTCCAACAACCTCTCATAAATGTACACACGTGCTAGATGTGGTAGAGCGCTCCATCAAGAAATGCGCCTTAGAATAGTAGGGGCAAACAAATGCCAAGTCAACCATGTGCTCAAAATAGGGCATAAGTGGCTAGGCGCTTCCTCTGCATGCACAAGGCTCCCACGTGTGCATAGAAGGAGGTATAATAAATGAATCAAGTTTTTATCACCACCTTCCATCAATGCCAAGAGGAAAACGGTTAGGTAAGGATGAAATAACAAGTAAACATAACCACTCCCCGCCCGTGAAATAACAAGCAAAATAGGAGGGCGCCCCTTAGAATAGTAGGGCAAATGCCTCAAATCTGCATATACAAGAACCATGAATGGGAACGCTTTACCGGGTCAAACCCTAGTAACCAATAAATGCCGCCTCCAAATACTGTGAATGAGTCCAAGCGCTCTCTCTCCAAGGCCATAGAAATAATAGGCCCTTGTTCTCATTAGCATTCAAACAAGTGATCGGCTCGCTCCTTAAGATAATGGCCTAGGAACAAGTGCCCAACGTCCATGTAGTTGTTATATCATTAAGAAGGAAAAGCAAACCATATTCCAATGCATACGCACGGACTTTAGGACTATCTTCTATCGAGGGTGCGGGTGAGGGGCCTTTTGGAGGCCCTACTATTTATAAGGCGGGCTTGGGCCAACTATAGAAAAAAAGGGCATTGGAACTCGTAGGTAGAAGGATTGCCCTCGAGCCTATAAAATGGTAGGGGCGGCGGCCTGATACAAGGAAAGGCACAACACATAGAGGGCGAGGGAGGTTCGCTGATACCACACTTCGTCTATCTTAGCCTACTCAGTCAGGTCCTCCACCCGAAGTCCTGGTCTCCATCCATCCGGTCCGGCTCGCTGCAGGGGGAAAAGATCGCCTCATACGCCTCAGGCAGGTGAGTAAGGTTGCAGACGTGACTTAGCACATCTTTCACTCGCCCATCCCCCAAGGCCGCCAAGACCGCCGCCTAAATAAGGACTAGCTATTTTGCCTTATAATAGTAGGGATTGTGTTAATAACGTAAAGATCTCCTTCTCATGCTGACCTGTCCTCTTTCTCACCTGTTGATGTGCCGGGATAACCATAAAGATGAAGTCGGGGGTCAATTCTTTTTTCTATGTATACCTGTTTTGAAAGGTTCAGATCAGTCACTAACTCTTATGAGTCTGTAATGAACCCTTGGTTACTCTTTATCCATTGGCATGGGATCCGCGTGCCGGACGAGGTGTTCAAAAGCTGTCATAGGCAGGGCTAGGCAAGGTAATGCCCTATCATTTTATGGGCAACGGATGCTGCTGACTCAACTCGGTGAGCAGCTTATGAACCTGCGGGTAATGCTGGTAGGGCTACCTCTGTGGCTGATTCATCCATATCTGGCACCAGATCAAACGAATAGGGTTCTAGGCGGGGCATCATTGGTTGCTTGGCTTCGGGCACCCCCTTTACCCCCCCTCCCCCCCCCAAATTCTAGTTATGTTGTAGGGCCTTCCTTTCCATATCACACCTGGTCAATGGATTATTAGTGGTAGACGCTTCTTACAGAACCCGCCCCAGGACTGCCATCCGCTGGTTGGCCCTACTATTCTAAAGGCGGAACAATAGAATAATAGGCCCTTAGAATAATAGGGCTATGCCTACAATTCTATAGGAGAAGCAAAGGCAAAACTAGGAGCACAGGAAGCAGTTTCGTTAGAACCCCTACTATTTGCCCTTTTTTTCTATAGTTGCAAGAGCCAGTGCCCTTCCTTCATTGGAGATCCCGTTCCGGAGCCAACAGCTACCCTAGGTGCATATCGATATTTAGTCCCAGATCTAGTGGATGGCACTAAGAACCGTGTTGACCCATAATTTGTAAATGATCATACAGGCCCAGTTGCCTTTAGAAGAGTAGGGCAAAATGTGGATCCTACAGTCCCCGTTGCCTTTAGAAGAGTAGGGGGGCCAAGGGCCCCTAGCATTCGAGTAAGGATAGAAAAGAAAAGGAGTAAAGGTAGCATCTCTTCCTATCCCAGCATCCTTACCGGCAAGAGCAGATCCTTATCCATATGCAGGGGCAAAGGAGCAAGCACCAAAGGCAAGGGTAGCAACATCCGAGGTTGTTGACCGGTTGAGATTTCAACCCCACGCTAAGTAGTTGTTACCTAGTCTATCCCGCATAGGCATATAGCGCCCCGGATCGGTCAATTGTATGGGCAAGTCCACCCCCGTTCTTTAGGTCCGCCAGGAGGTGTGATGTACAGGTACGCCGTGTGTCATCCTCGACCTACGGTTCCTCGGCGGTTAGCTCTGTCCTACGCCGCGGGCCAAGCCTACGCCTGTATGGTACGCTCTGGCCTCTGCATCCCCTGCAGGGGAATGATTCGACGGTTGCTCTGGTCTAAGCCGTAGGATGGTTCCCTTTGTTGATGAAATGATGATGCAGGGGTATGGCGCCATTCTTTTTCCCTATCTTGCCCGGTGAGTATGAACTACTTACTGAATATTGAACTGAAACTCGATCTCGGTCAAGCTATCGAATGCTCTGTATATGGATATGAAACTGGATCTAGCGGGAGGGGCTGGATTGAGAACCATAGGGCGAGATAGTGGATGGGATAGGAATGTTGCTCCCTTCGCTGCTGGATGCCTTAGAATAGGGCGGGGTGGGGGGGGCCTGGCCCTGGCGAATAGTAGGGGATTAGTTTAGGGCTATGGGCGGGGACGAAAGCATAAGGGTGGGGCCTGAGCGATAAACCAAGGTCTCGGGCTAAGACTGTGTAGAGAAATCATTCCCGAACATGTGGCCAAGGGGAGAATGGTTAAGGCATATGCTAGGCACCGGGGCATTCACTAGCTGGTAGTGTCCTACCCACACCTAGCGATATAGACATATACATAAGAGGTACAGAACGGAGTAGTCTACGGACGGGCCGGGGGTTTAGTTACACTTCGCGATTACCCGAGTAACAGGAACTATTGCCTCTGCATCATATCTAGGAGCTATAGCTACAAAGGGAGAGAAAGAGAACGAGTCCCAACTCTATATACGGAATATTCCCGCTTGAGAGAACTTCGTAATGTAGTGTTCCCTACAATTCTATGGGGGTCTATGTTTCAGGATCAACATATAAAAGCTACAACATAGCCATTTGTACCAAGGAGTGCCCATAGAATTGTAGGGAGCCAAGAGCAAAGGTATCAGAGTCAGAGCCAGTTCTATAGCCGGTTGTTTACCCAGTGCCAGTCCCTGCTTCCCTTCGTCCGGCAGAGGCAACAAAGAAAGCAGCCTCGGTGATAGATCCATCTCGTGATCCTGTGGGCAACTACTACTATAGTTGTCCTTTACTGCTCTATGCTCCGATATCTGCGTTCCTACTCAAATTGAGGTGAATATGTACAATGGTTTCGGGGGCAGCCTTGACTAGGGAATAATCAGTGGCTTGTTTGTTGGACCTTGATGGCACGGAGGACCCGCCGTATTATTCTTAGGCGAATACACAGCTGTAAGGGAAGCAAAGTGGCTACTAAACTATCCATCAGTTAGTACCCACTACGGCGCTAATTATGCGATTATACGTGTGCGATTTTCGTGCAGACAATTAGAAAGTAGTGGGCCACCTGCACGTGATTGCTTTTTTTGACCTTGTACTTTACCAACTCTAGAAGATGGGCCGTCCTTCAGACCAATAAACAAATTCACCTCTCTCTCTTTATCCTACTAATTTAGCCCAGGCACAGCTATATCTCGGCACACAAGTACTACACCGGGTTCCGCAGTCCTATACCCTTGAGTGATCCACACAGCCTATAGAATTGTAGGGCCCACTACATTTTACTACAAACTGGCACAAATCCCCTCACCAGCGACACCCTAAGATCCCCCATCAATGCTTTCTTCCAGCACAGATAATTCCAAAACACATTCCCCATAGGTGGATTTTTATGGGCCACCGTCACCCTACTATTCAAAAGGGCTGGACTCCTCGGGCATCAAGTCTAAGCTTATTCCATTCTTTAGTCCTCAGTAGCTGGGTCTCGGCCTTATCCCCTTTTGATGCCCCATCTCTATCCCTGTAGTCGGATAGCATGGTATGTCCTCTACCTCCAATGATACCTCCAACGGACGGGAGATTACCCCTATACTGGAGATGCGGAGAGGGATGGTAGCCGCTGGGTATGTCCTATCCTGGCATAGTTAGCCCTATCTATCTTAGGCAATAGCTTTCACTCAAAGCTTTATTCGGCTCACCCGACAGTGGCGTTATCCTGCACAATAACGCTGCCAGCCCGATCTGATGCCTCCGTACGCTTAGGTGGAACTTGAGGTGCAATGCTCTTGTCCTTCCTAGTCTTTACTAGAAGGTGGTTTGCCAGTCTCAGGCCGGTGGTCCTTGCTGCGTGACTGCTGCCTATAGCCTGTATTATGACAGTCTGCGCTCATATGCTGGTCATACGTGCTGCTCCGGTGCCTTTCCAGTGAGCTTAGCCTCCCTCACCCTAGACCCCTATACCGATTGATTTATCAATCTAATCGACCCTACTCTCTCCGCTATGCGATAAGCCGCCTAAGAAAGCAGCCCAACAATTAGAAAGTAGTGGGCCACCTGCGGATACAGAACCAGCAGATCGAGATCGAGCTTGTTCCCTTCCAATTGGAGAGCCATAGCCCATTTCAGATCCTCCAGATGCAAAGCCCACGGCATCTCTTCCGGTTCTATCACCATCGCCCCAGCTTCAGTGTAGAGAAAATATCCACTTATGCAGACCTTCGCTCGGTTAGCTACCAGCACCTTGCCTAGCATCAATAATATGAAGGGGGGGCTGCCCCGGCTTATTACCTTATAGCAGTTGATTCAGCAGAGCTGCTCAATATTTCGATCCAGCACCAGCAACTTTCGATCCAGCAGCAGTTTATGAAGCAGAAGATTCAGTCGTTTCTATTGGCACTGCCTACAATTCTATAGGGGAACTCAATCTCGCCCATAGCCCTTACCCTTATAATAGTAGGGGTAGGCGGCTGGGGTTAATAATAGTTGGGCCATAGAATTGTAGGGCTACCCCTTAGAATAGTAGGGCCCCGGTTGCCCCCTACTATAGAAAGGGAGGGGTTCGCCAGGGCAATAATAGAATAATAGGGCCATAGCCCCTACCCCTACTATTTAGAAGGATAAGGGCCTATTATTCTATTGTTAAGGGGCGGGGAATCAAAAAAGGGGGCAATAATATGAAGGGGGGGCCTGCACGGGCAATAATAGAATAATAGGGCCATAGAATAGTAGGGGTGGGGGGGGCCTGGCCCTGGCGAATAGTAGGGGATGCCGTTTAGGGCAGATAATTCAGATCCATAGCCCTACTATTCTAAGGGCCCTCCAGAGAATTGTAGGGCAGATCCATAGAATTGTAGGGGGCCCTCCCCCCCGTGAAAAGTGCCCCATTCATTTAGACCTCGGAGACCTCAAATGAATTGAGAAAAAGTATTGCGGACGGACAATTTGAAGTCCGTCCGGCCATAGAGCAAAATGGGCCTGGAAACTGGGCCTTAGTCCGTAAGGGAACAATTGGAAACTGGGAACCATGTCAATAAAGTTCATTCCCACCCTTCATAACTATGCCCCCCACCCAACCCCACACACACCTGCTAGAGTAAGCCATACTATGCCCCCCACCCAACCCCACACACGCCCCATAGCCTCTTCCTCCCCCCCCGGGGGCCCTCCTCTAATTAGAGTTGGCACCAACAAGAGCACCCCTATCTATATATGGAGAAAGCGTGCTCTTCATTCACGAAGAAGAGAAGAGAGATGGCGATTCTGTACGTAACATGCCCCCTACTATTCGCCCTTTCTAATATCCTCCCACCCTAATGGCATTAGCCTGCTAGAGTAACAAAGTTGGCATGTTACGTATAGAATATCTTACCTAAAATTATATGGGGGGAAGGCCCTCAAATTATATGGGCCACTCAGGAAAGAAACAATAAAGAAACTCTAGCTCCGCTCGGACCAGATTAGTTGAGGGCGGCCCCATAGAATAGTAGGGGCCCTGATGCCAGGGCTATGTTCAATGTGCCGCTTAGGACTCCTCTGTTAGTTGAGCTGCTCCTCCCACTCTTGTTAGTTCCTCGGTGTAAAGCTAGTTGGCCACCTTTGAGGGAGAGTTGCTCCAGCCACCCACCTAATCTCCTCTCAATAGTGACATCGGGACCTTTATCTTCCTCCGCCATAGAATAGTAGGGGCTGCCATGGCATCAGCCTGCTTTCATAAGCAATAGGATTAGATGCCGTTGAGAATGTTAGGCCAATCCAACTCGTTGCTCCTATCCTCCATCTTATAGCTATCGGTATATTCTAGCTGGACCGAGCCTTGCCTCTCACCCAACCCTTAGAATAGTAGGGCGAACTGTTAACCCTTAGAATAGTAGGGCGAACTGGTGAACACTCCCTCCCACCCTAGATAGGATTTCACTTCCTTCCAAGCACCGGAGCTAGATGCCGCCGTTGGAAGCTATGGCCCCAACCTCAACTATTAGTTAAGCCTCAACTACTCAACGTGAAGGCCTTTCCACCTTACAGCTTAAATCCCTCGGCCTTAATCCTACCGGTATTGTTCTCTGGGCTTGCCTTCCAGAGAGAAACTTAGTCCCCTATCTATATATGGGACCGTTTTGATAGCCAGATTATCTACGTAACATGCTGAACTGTTGGGTGGGAAGATATAGGAATAGATTAGCAACGTCGAATTCCCGACTATCCTCAGCAGGGATAATTCTCCCTGCTAGTTGAGGCATCCCTTTAGAATAGTAGGGGCCTATAGAATGGTAGGGAGGCATGTTACGTAGATAATCTGGCCAAGATTGAAACTGGCAGCATTATGGATTTGCGCTCAAAATGGCCTTAGAATAGTAGGGCAACACCCTTAGAATAGTAGGGGGGTGCTAATCCTGGAACACATAATCTAGGAACACGTGCCAATGCTGGAACATCACACGCGCAAATGGCCTTAAAATAGTAGGGGGAACAATAATATGCCCTTTTATTCCTAGGCGGGCCCTTAAAAAAGAGTAGGGGTAGGGGAACAATGGCATATTTCGGAACAGGGAGACTGACCGGAAAAGGAGCTATGATAGTGCCGGGGTGCTGCACGCTATGGAACCGGATAAACAGCTGCTCGATCTCAATCAATTGGCTCTGCCTTTGTCCCTTAATGTATAGGCACCACCTCCAGTCAAGCCTAGATTAAGATCCAAGTCCAAATACGGATGGTATTCCGAGAGCCAGTAGCTTATTCCGCTGATCCAATCGCCCTTGTGAATTTTAGGGGCGCTAGTTTCACCCGTTTATGAATAACCAGCACCAAGCCCCCTCCATTAGGTCTCTTAATCCTTTCCTTAACGGATCGCCTCCATGACACTCATTAAGTCCATTGCATGAGTTTTTGATTTGTCAAGATGTCATACGGCCAGCGGTGGGTGTGTCCAAACATCTACTATTTGATTTCCCGTGTTCAAAATGCCCTTATAATAGTAGGCTAGCCATGCTCAATGTGCATGCGATCGCCACAGGTGTGACGAAGGTGGGTCGAACCCTCCCTGCGTAATGGTATATAAGGAAGCATCCAAGATTGAAACTTTTCCGGTAGATGCCTGGTATAAGCCCTGTCCCGCGAGATGGAGTATGCACATAAGTATGCCTGGCTCCGATGTGATGTCTCGCTTAGGTGTCTATCCGTACTGTATGAAAGAATAGCGGAATGTGAAGGTTGCAGCCCCCTACCCCTACTCTTTTTTAAGGGCCCGCCTAGGAATAAAAGGGCATATTATTGTGGAGCCCCCTACGCCATGGAGGTTGGGACCAGAAAGAGCTTCGTATATACAAAGGTAACTTCACACCGGGGAAGAAAAGAGAGCTTTCGATGTTCCTGGTTTACACCAAGACCTAGTAGGAGATCCATATGAAGATACGGGTGCGGGGCCAATTGATGGGGTGGCCATAGAATAGTAGGGCCAATTTACCGAATGAAAGCAGCATAGTCAGTCCTACCATAAGCATAGGCGGTTTAAGCAGCAAAGTCAGAGCTAGGAGCATAGCCATTTCTAGTCGCAGATCTACCACTTCGCTATGCATTCCTTCCTATTCGATAGGTAAAGGCAGAGCCTGTGGACTTCATTGACCGAGTCAAGCCATAACCCTAAGTTTTGGATCCATATTGAATAGTTTACCCATAAGTAGAAGCATCACTAGATCAGAACCAGCGGAGGAAGCAGCACCAAAGCTTAGCTATTCCATTCGTTGACCTATCCGCTCCAGCACCAAATACATAGACAGTCCCAGGTTAAGTTGAAGAATCGCCATCATAGGGAACACCAGGAGGAAAGACAGGGGCAAGGGTAGCTGAGCCAGTTCCAGCATTCGTTTCAGTCCTAGTTTATATTGATCCGCCTATAGATAGTAAGGGCATACCTACCCCATAGAATAGTAGGGCGACTAGTTAAAGCATACCGGCTAAAAAGCCAGTCCTTGATCCAGATTCAGACCTTAAAGAGCGTTCATAAGTGCCTCTAGAGTGTTAAGTTTATGAGTGGAAATAGGTGATTTGCCTTGTTCCATTCCTAAATCTTCCGTTAGTTTGTCTTTTCTGTCCAATGTAACAATCTTCCTCATTCGCTTCGAGTTGTAAGGTTCCGATAACTCCTGTTGCTTGATTGCTGCTCCCAGTTTTGGGCTGAACCTAAGAAGTTCTAGGTGTTTTCTAGGGTTTTGGGATTGCTCCCATAAGGCTAAGTTACTTAGTGAAGTGAGCATGTGATCGGTTACACATTCTTAGTTGTATCCCTCATCACCTAAATGAGACTCTTTACGACTCGATCTTTTGCCCTTAGATATTTGGTATGGAAATGAACACTTTTAGTCCGAGGCGGCTAGTTAATTATTAGAAACTATGATTTGTAGAGGGGAGTTTACCTCCATACGGTCGGGTTTGGCCCCCATACCTTTGACCAAATGATAAGCATATTTATTCTATCTGAGATACACAGGCAGCAGGTCTAAGTGGATATTCTTTTGTAATCTCCACTAACCAACACATACGATTTGTTCTCATCCATTTTAACGAGATACGACACTCAGCACTTATGAGAATTATGGTACGATTCATAAGCCCGGGTGCCAGATATTCACTTAGATGGTACGCACGGGTAAAAGAACATTCGGCGGTGAACAATTCTAGTTGTTTGTTCGGTGAACGGGATAGAGAAAACCATTGATCGTTGATCATGCTTGACCCATTGGGGATGAGGGGTCGAACCACTGCTAGATGTCGTCTGCTACATCCGGACTGATTGATCCGGTCCTAAAGGCCTTTCTTCTGGAATGAGGTGAGAATAGGGTTCCCCTCGACTTGCCAGGATAGGAATGACCTAAGGCGGGGCTCCGTGATCCCCCAAGCTTGGAGGTGACACAATGATGGAACCATCGATCGAGGTGAACGCTGCTTTGTTCGATTGATTCGAAACGCACCCATCGCCCTACTATTCTAATGGGGCCGGCGGGAGCCCAACGAAGGTGGGTGGCGATAGTGACCGTAATCGCTTTCCTTAGCTACCCCATCGATCACTAATCAACCAAGACCACCCCTCAAGGCTGGATGTTGAAAACTCGTACCCCTCACTCACTGGTCGAGTGGGGAAAATAAACCAACCTTTCGGTTGGGGCTCTACCGCAGTTTTCATCGCCGGAGCTTTCAAACAGGTTTCTATAAATCAATGGAATAGACCAAACAACCCTTACCCTTAAAAAATAGTAGGGGTAGGGCCCTACTATTCTAAAGGCACAAAAATGGATCTTGACTCAAATGTCCCCCATATATCTTTACATATTCCTCTGCTTCCCCATCAATCGGAGCGAATAAAGCCCAACCTACCTACCTCCGCTTCAATGCTTTCCAACATTCTATCCCTCGATACGATAGCTTGCCCTTATAATAGTAGGGGTGTGTGACTCGATACGATGAGGAAAATTGTGTGTGAGCGATCCCGACTATTTGACTATCCTCACCGAAGGAAGCAGCGTCCACTTTGCCATTCTCGGGCGTACGATAGATAACCCAACAGCGAAACGATGTCAGACAGCGTACGTCCCATTATCAAACCGGTTCCAACTCACTATGTGTGTGGAAACATAAACATAGGGGTGCTCCGCTTGATAGTCCGTCATTACGCGGTAGCCAGATGATAGATGCGATAGTGATTGCCGAATCTCACTCAACAGCTAACGCTCGTGATCACCGAACAACCTCCCTACTATTTATAGGCCGCTCACACTATTGTCTGCCGTAAGAACCCTAAACCGATATCGATATAGACTGTGACCCGGGTGCCCCTACTATTGAAAGGCAAACCGGCCGGCTTAAGTGCCTTGGGCCATTGGGAACCTAAAGGCCCTTCGTTGTTGGAATTATTTCCAACCGTTGGATGGATGTTCGAATTAGCTCTCTGGATCTAAGGACTTCTGCCATTGGGTCCACCGCTGGTTGACGCGTATATAAGACGAGTGAGCGCAAGCGGACCATCGAACGTATATAAGACAAGTGAGCGCGGCCCTCGACCAATAAATAGGCGCTACCGGTCGAGTCTCCTCCTTCCAGTCGAGTGCTCTCCTCCCCCTCTCTCTTTGGTCGAGCGTCTAAAGACCCTCTGGTCGAGTGTGGGCAACCCTCTTCCGTTATAAATAAGGTCGAGTACGAATTATAGACGTAATACCATACATGTATGCATGCATGCATACCTGGTAACAAGATGGGATGGTCGATATACTACAGCCTACTATCCGGTCGAGCGCTCTCCCCTCTCCCTCGCCCGCTTTAGAATTCAAAGTCTCGGTCCTAAAGGTCCTCTCCTCTCCCTTTAAGAGCTCACCCTTTGAAAAGTCGAGTCCTGTAGTCGGTTGAGCGCATAAATGTGGGAAGTGGTAGTCACCGATAGATCCTCGATCGTGTGTGTACCATCTTCTTTCTCACTGAGAATGGGGGAGGGCGTGTGTAGTGAAGATCCCTGTCCTGAAGTTCGACCGGGAAGATTCCCAGCTGCTCATGTGAGGCGGCTCCCAGAGAGAGGGGTGGTCCAGATCTGAGCGGTTCTCCCTTTCCAAAATACGTGTGAGGGTTGAATGAGGTGAGAATAGGCGACGGAGCATTCTGATTCTTCCCTTTCGTTCTTTCCTCAAATGCTTGCCCTACCCCTACAATTAGATGGGATGGGGGCTTCTTTCTCTTTTGTTCCCGCTAGAGATGTCCCCTTCCCCTCCACGTTGACCTGATATGATCACTCGATACTGCGCGACCTATTAATCGATACTGACAACGATCATCGCTGTATTATGGGGAATTAAACGAGCATGAGAGGGGAATGCGGAGCAGCAAATTGACCAGTAGGCGGGAGCATCATGCTCGCCCATAGAATAGTAGGGGCGTCCGCCATAGAATAGTAGGGGCCCGGTGCGGACAAGCAATAAATTCCTTTCTCTCTCTTTGGTCGAGCAAGCGGTTCGTCCCCTCAAAGCCCTTGCCCAATGTGGCCCCTCGCATAGCCCTCCGCATAGAAAAAAGAGGGCTATGCGGAGGGCTATGCGGAGGGCTATGCGAGGGCAATAGTAGGGGGATTATTCGGCTTCGCTCCTTCTTTTACCAAAAAGGCTTTAATGTCTCGTGTGTTGCCCAATTGAGGAGTAGGGTCTGCTGGTTCTATGAATAACAAAACGATGATAAAAATAGATAGATAGATCCCACCCAGCATACCACCCAATAGATAGATACACTGTGACAAGGATGGATACACTGTAGCAGATATGTCGGAAAAATAGATCCCACCCGATCGGCGGGTCCTCCCATCCCATTATGGTCGAGTGAGAGCACTCAATGGGCCAGATTGACCCAAAGCGGTTTATCGGTCTGTCATGGCGATACAACTTTGTTCTAGAACCCCTAGTATACTTGAGAAATGGTTAAATAGGTCCCCCTCATTCCACTTTATTCCGCCTTATCATTTTGAAGGTGCTTTCCCTCTTTCGTTGAGCGAAGCGTTCCGAATGTGATGAATCGAATCAAGATAAGAATGGAAAGCTAATAGGGCTCCCCCCTCAACTCTTAATTGGCAGCAATAGTAAGTTCTTAGGCAACATGCCACCACCCCATTTTTCGATCTTTGTCCCCGGTAATTTCTTCACTGTGGGAAACAAACCTGGCACATTTTAATGGGGTCACACATCGAGGTTTTTATGCAGGAGTCGTGTAAGTATCATGGGATATCCCACATGATTCATGGGAATGGTCCTTTGATGATTAGAGACCTTGTTTGATAGCACATAAATAACCTATGCTACGATTGACTTAGTTGTAGACGTTATATGCTAATTTGCGATGTTTCAGCACAACTATGCTCACTCAAACGTTACAGAGGAGCGAAATTAGGGTGATAATAGTTTCCCCCCGATGTGTGAGGTTAGGAGCATCTCGTATAGTTTCAATACATCACGACCAACCTGTTTCCCAAGAGGTGAACCAACCCCGGCAGCCCAGACCTTTCTGATAAACGCTGCTTTTTGGTGATAACATCCGGAACTCTAGTTGGTGAGTCTCATTGCTAGATATGACATGGATGTGAGCCTATAGAATGGTAGGGGAGTGGGCATGACCAAAGGGATCATGAAGTGGTAAAGAATGGAGTGGGCATTCATGTGAGTCAGTCTTATTACGTGATAACCATGTCCCGACCGGATAGAAGAGAGAAGTATGATGGAAGTGGTCGGATCGTCTCTAGTGTCTCATCGTATCGAGTGGTGAAGAACAATATCTGAGGTTGGGTCTACCTTTCCCTACTATTATAAAGGGGTTGGCACCATAGAATTTTAGGTCATATATTCTATACGTCCTATAAAATGGTAGGGGCCCACCCCCCACCCCCCCCTTAGAATAGTTGGGAAGCAGGGTGGGAGGGAACTCTAGTTGGCGTTGGGCCCCTACTATTCGCACTAAACTAATAAAGAGAGCCCACCCTTTCTTTAGCCCCCCACACACGTTTCCCCACACACGCCATAACTCAACTACTTATCCCACCGGGGGGGGATGGGTAGATAATTCCGAACCCCAGGGACTATAGTTCTTTTCTACCTCCCACCCACCCCTGATTCCCTCTCCCCCAATCGAACTAAGATTCAACTATCTATATCCGGGTGGTTGCTTTTGGGAATCATAGTTCCCCGGTGCGTGCAGAGGGCCCCTACTATTCTATGGCCCTACTATTTTAAGGACCACCCACCCTGCTGCCCCCAGAAGCCCCACAGGCGTATGCCCCATAGAATTGTAGGCGACATGTGACGTATACTATCGATATTGCCCCAACTCCAGTCAAGCCCCCAGCCATTCTTTCTTGTAAGCCGAACCTTGCCCCCACCCCCACCCCCTACATTCATTCTTGTAGGCCAGCCCCCCACCCCCACTTTCTTCTCCTAACCTGACCCAACCCAGCACTTCATTCGGAAGCAAGCCCCGGCCCCCATCTAAAAAAGATAATAGGCCAGAACTAAACCCTAACTCAACAGATAGGTAGATAGGGCCCGGGGAACTATAGGAGTACGGAGTACCCTTTTTGACCCTCCCAACTATAGTTTAGTTGTGGGAGGTCTGT
The DNA here is from genome assembly GCA_018584345.1 of Thuja plicata. Classification (NCBI taxonomy): domain Eukaryota; kingdom Viridiplantae; phylum Streptophyta; class Pinopsida; order Cupressales; family Cupressaceae; genus Thuja; species Thuja plicata. Next base: position 80,304 of record MU216762.1, on the reverse strand, counting down.
TACGTATAGAATCTTGCAGTGTAGGTCGGTAGGTCGGCCAAGAGAACTATAGCCGGATGGTGGTGCTTACTCTAGCAGGCGCCATTAATTGGGGCAGCAGGGTGGCCCCCATTATTATATTATTCAAAAGGGGGCGAGGGCCGTGGTGGGTGGGAGGCTATATATGGAGGGAGGGCCATATAATTTGAGGGCCCTACGGAGGTTGGGGCAGCAGGGTGGGTGGCCCTATAAATTCTATGGGACGGGGCGCTTTCTTTCCGAGACTCTACTTCCCCAAACCCATCATTGAAAGGAGAAAGTTGCCTTCCTTCCTTTAGGAGCAAGCTGGGATGATTGCACCAACTTCTATTTGAAGGGGGCCCCCACCCAGGGCTATAATGGTTTCTTGGGGGCCCCCCCACTGCACCGGAAGAGAAGGGAGCCGTGATGGCAATAGGGATCGACATTGGTTGGTGTGGTGACCCATCAGCAGCTCCAATTGTCAGTCTCCCGTACAAACTGTCTTTCTGGTAGAAGCCTTAGGGTGCGTGCTATCGTGAGATCACTCGACCTACCGAACAGAAGGGCTAAAACAACCGAACTGTACCTTAGCAAGCAGTCGAATGCCACTACTATACTATAAGGCTTCGATAACTCGACGATAGTTAGTAGGGGCTCATTTCTGGCTGGAAGAGCTTTAAAGCTGCATCGCAATTCTATAAAAGAAGGGTTTTCTTTCGGAATGGCTTCGATCACTCAATATACCACCGCAACCGCAGGATGAATTGGGCGTACCGCCCACCCACATCCGTTAATACTCTGTTGTAATATCGTTCACGATAAGATTCAACAAAAAGAATCTGGAGGGGGCCTCCCTTCGGATATAGAGGGCGGCTGAAGGTGATTGTTGCTTATCAAGCTGCTTCTGCAGCCCCGGGCATTTAGAGGAATTGGAAGGAAGGCCCCTATAATTTTGAGGCGACCCTGTAGTTTCTTTAGGCATCAGCAGCTCCGGCTTTGGCAGTGACCAAGGCCCGGCACTCTCTTTCTATCTTTCTCCTCCCAGATGCATCACCAACTCTTGCTTTCACTCGAGCTACCATGCCCCCTTGTACTCTTAAGACTTTTAGGAGGAGAGGGATGCCTAAATAAACAATAGGCCGATGCATCCATCGGACTTTAATGAATAGTTGGGGTGGGATTGGAGCCCCTCGACCTGTAAGTTGCAGTTGTGGATCCAAGGATTTCGTGCGAATCGAGCTGACCTGCCAAAGTCCCGTTCTCGAAGGATCAGAACTGGCCATTGCGATAATGAAAACAAGGGCTTGTCTGAAGCTTCACTCAACAGTGCTGTTTTCCAATGGGGCAGCAGGGTGGGAGAGGGGATGGGTGGGAGGATATAGGGTTCTCGGGGCGTTCGTTAGTAGTGGGTTCTTCAGTAGTTCCGCCAGATGCCGGGTGCCCATAGAATAGTAGGGTCGATGCGGAGGAGTTGCAAGTTGCTGGATCAACGCTTCATTGGTTGAATCAGCCGAATAAACCACTAGTGCCTCTACTGGCTATCGACCTGGAGGGGGTGTTGGACAAGATGGTGATGGATAAGCTATCGATGGTGGCAGTACATGAGCTAGATCGACTGGATCTAGCCGGATCTTCACCTTAGGATATGCTTCTCACGCTACTGGTGACGGATCAGCAGCTGTATCTGCTAAACCCCACCCAAAACTTGGTTTATTCCCCTGGGGAAGGGGTAATTGGCCCTCAAATTCTATGGGGTGCTGCTGCGAAAAAAGGCCGGCGCATCGGTCGGATCGGACCCTTCCTCTTTTCCTACCCAATGAAACCATCGATGGGTGGATAGAGGTGATCCATAAAACCCTACCCGCCCGCCCATAGCCCCCTCCCATAGCCCCCTCCCATAGCCCCCTCAAATTCTATGGGAGGGGGCTATGGGAGGGGGCCCCTATCAATTCTATGGCGATGCCCTTTAGAATAGTAGGGCAGCTTTCTGTCTTTCTCTCTCTGCTGAACCCTACCTGATATTTGATGAAGGCGGACCGAAACCCTGGAGAATAGGGAAGAAACTGGGTCAAGGCCTACCTCTGGGCAATAGAAGTTCTTGTCCCCTCGGGGCCTTACATACAGTCTTTTCTTCTATCGAATCCTGGTTGCATGCATCGAAACAAACATTTAAGTCGACCCATCATGAAACAAATCGCTAGCGGTTCCCCTCCGAATCGATAAGCTAAAGTCCCTGTTCTCGGATCCTCTCCTCGTCCCCACCCAGGTCTTTCTTTATCGATACGAAATAACGTTTCAGCGTTTCAAGGCTGCCAGGAGAGGGAATCAGGGGTGGGGCCCGGGAGGATAGCCGGATAACGGGTGGGTGGGTGGGAAGCAATAGGAAAGCTTTCTTCGCATGTTCCTCTCCCGCCGGTCGAGTGACTTCCTCCCACGAACGATCCTTCCTCATGAGAAGGCGGGCTTAGCTCAACAGTCGAGTCACTATTTGATTTGACCATTCCCTAGAGAGGCGGCAATCAACGGGCATCGTATTGGATCGGCATCACATGCAGGGGGTAGGGCGATGTCTCTTGATCCTGGGGGTGCTAGTTTAGCAACCAGAGGGAGATCTGCATGCATACCTTCCTCAAGGTCCCGGGCCAACTGAACCCGCAATTCAAGGAGGGGAGAGGAGAGGGAATAAGGCCCTACCATTCTATAGGCAGTCGCAGTTTCTAATCCGTTCCCGGTAGGCACGCACAGTCGAGCTAACGTCCCTTCGGATGGTGCCTTAAGTCGATGCATCGGTCATCCCTAACCAAAAGCAAGAATGAATACTGGAGCCCCCACCCATCCCCGGCCCCTACTATTCTATGGGGTGCCCACTAGAACTATAGGGATGTTCTTTATTCATGTATTAACATCAACTATAGATAGTAGGGCCCTTAGAATAGTAGGGCAAATCCCCAACAATAGATATAACGGATGCACTCGACCTTCGAACCAATGGAACTGATCGCCCACCATGGGGTCTCGTCGCTGCCTTTTCGCGGATCAAAGAAAGAATGCCTTCTAAATAGTAGGGCTCGCTAATCCCTCTCTCCCTCACCAGTTTCAGTCGACCCAGAAGCAATGATCGTTAATATGTCTATAAGATGCGGTGAATCACAAGCTAAAGTCTCTATCTCCCGGCAGAGGGACGAATGCCCTATTGAGATCGATCAAAGCTTCTAGCAAAAAGAGAATAGAGGGCCGAACCTCATCTCCCACCCATCCCTGGGTGGGTGGTATAGTTCCCTACTTCCTTCGATTGATTGTTCTCGGATTCCAAGTTCCAACAGCTAAGAGATTGGTCGAGCACGAGTGGTTCGCTGCGCCTAGATTAATCAGAGGTCGATTTCCCGGATGGGTGCCCCTACTATTCTATGGGGGCAAGCAGAACCCATAAATCGAGTGCCAATTCAACTAGTTCACATACTACCCCTCCCCCTCTTCTCGATAGGTAGTGAAGGGCGGAGATAGATAGTGAAGGGGCGGGGGAGTGCCTCCCTCCCGAGCATAGTAATACTCGCTCTCCCCCATATCCATAGTTCAGAGAGGGGGAGGGGCTCTCCCAGCTGCCATATCTATCTAGAGGGGCCATATCTGGTTCTCTCCCTGCCATAGTTCACATAGAGGGGGATCCCCGAGAGAACCCATATAGATATAGAGGGGCTGCTCCCCTCTCAATTGAAAGGAAAGGCATCCGGCTGAAGGGCCGGGCTCGATAATGTTTGTGGCTCGAGTTGACCTGTCACTCTCAAACCTCAATCTATGCTGCTTTCCTACTTTGAGACCTCGCTGCAACCATAGATCTATAGCGTACGCAGTCATTCTTATAAACGTAATAGCAATAGTGACGTAACAGCGATGGTGAGACAGCCAGCCACATGATCATTTCACGCCATCTATATCCGGCCCCGACCGAGTCTATGGCCCTACTATTCGCCCTTTCTAATATCCCCCCACCCATGTTACGTATAGAATCTATTCTTTCTCACCCCGGCCTATTCTTAGCCACTATTAGAGGGGAGGGGCCCGGGTGGTGCTTAAGAAGCGGGAAGGTGGCCCTACTATTCTATGGGGCCGTTAGTTGCCCCGCCCTATTCTGTAGGGTAGGGGTGATTCTATACGTAACATGCTTCCCCACCCTGCAACACAATAGTAGGGAGAGAAGGATAAGAGTGCTCCAAAGAGTTCACTTGACCTATCGCCTTATGCCTAATGCGTGAGTTTTAGTTAGAACTTGGCTTGAATCCTACCATTGGTGCGGATGCAGGACTGGTCGGGGTACCTGAGATGCACCCCGACGGTTGGTATTCATCCCTACTCCCAATTGGACGCGGAAATAAGCCCTACCACGACTGCTAGCTGAGACCATGGTAATGAAATAGTGGAATACCATTGAGGTACCCACGAACAGGGCGATACTGAATGGGGGTGGAATAGCCTCTGTTCGATGTCTATGTGTAGGTGGAATGGTTCAATCGGGATGAGATGATAGGGGTGTTCAGTGTAGTAAGTCCTGAAGCTAGGCTATGGGGCCTGGAGCCCCTACTATTCTATGGCAGGTGGGAGTGATCCCGTACTGCCCGCCTTAGAATAGTAGGGCTCCGTTACTTAACTAATAAAGGAGGGGCAAGCATTGGATCCTGCCCACCTTCCTTCAATCTCTCTATCCATCCAACTATCGGGGCCCATTTTTTTCTAGGGCTCCGAGAATGAATAAGTTGTGGCTTATGAATTCTCAGTGAATGTCATACTACTACATTTTTTGCAACCCCCCTTCTGCACCAGAAGAAATAGTTTCATAGCTGCACTACCATCCTAGTGGGTTCGATAGTTTCCCGTTTCTAAGATTCTATACGTCCCCCTACTATTTTAAGGGCCATGGTAGGGGCCCACCCCAACGGCACTTTCTTTCCTGCTAACATTGGATTGTTCGGCTTCATTCACCCTCCCCTACCCCCTACTATTGAAAGGGGAAGGGGAAACTATCCTACCCCATAAAATAGTAGGGGCCTAGAAAATGGTAGGGCCTCTGCACCGGAGGTGGAGGATGGGCCCCTACAATAATATACCTCTGCACCGGAGGGGGCCCCTTATAATAGTAGGGCCCTCAACTATCTCAACTAATCAGGGAGCCCCTCTTTTCTATAAGGGCCTTGACTGGAGGGACCTAACTAGAAAGGAAGGTTGGTTACCCGACAATGATAAGTTGGATTGTAAGGTAGGGGGCATCTATTCTATAAACCCCTGGGCCCTACTTAATTCATTGCTCTGAAAACAGCCGTTTCAAGGCAGGCCCTACTTAATTGAATTGCTCTGAAAACAGCCGTTTGCTTCAGCAGAGGAGCCTGCCTAAAAATGATATGGCCCTCCTTATTCTAGTTGTTCCGGCCACCCCGGAGTGAATAAGGGTGGCACGGAGTGAAAGTTCGAGTCTTTCTGGGTAGGCTCCCCCTCTCTTTCTGGCTCCCCCTCTCTTTGCTCGTGCCATCCTGTGCTTCCGGGCGGGCCCTACTATTTTAAGGGTAATTCCAGAAGCACTATCCTGAACCCCCTGCTTGGGAATCAACTATAGCTTAAGCCTCTGCACCACTGCACCGGATGGATAGCCAGCCTATTGCCTCCTATCAGAGGCTCCATCCCAATATCAGAGTTACGCTCCATCCCTCATACTATAGCCCTCCCCCCCCCTCTATATAATTGAGGTTATGACTCACCTGAACGCCCTACTATTCTAAGGTTATCCCGCTACCTCCCTAGAGAATTTTAGGCCATGAAGGTAAGGTTAGCGGTATACCTGCCTATAGAATTTTAGGGCCTCAAATTCTCTAGGGAGGTAAGGTTATCCCGCTACCTGAATGGAATGAAGGTAAGGTTAGCGGTATACCTTCATTTCAAAAAGGTAAGGTTAGCCCGCTACCTGAATGGAATGAAGGTAAGGTTAGCCCGCTACCTTCATTTCAAAAAGGTAAGGGAGGGTTATATATCATTGCCCACACACGGAACTATAGTGAATTCAACTATATAAGGGGGGGGAGGGGGGGGGCGGGGGCATGTTACGTATAGAATCTTGCCTACTATTCTATTATTTGTTTGCCAATTATCTCCTTATAATAGTAGGGGGGCCTGTCTGCCGTCTCCTTCGATCCTTTGTGAACCGACTGAACCGCATCTACCTCCACTAGAATCTCTGCTGCCATAGAATAGTAGGGGCCTGCACAATGGCATGTACTAAACCTGCGGTGAGGTTGCACTCGATTCTATACGTAACATGCCCACCCCCAACTATCCCCGTGCAGGCGAATAGGCCGGGGCCATAGCCCTATATTATAAAGGGGCCGGGGCCCTCAGCCTGCCCCTACTATTCTAAAGGGCCGACCTACAATTCTATGGGGACCTTCCCCTACTATTCTAAAGGCTCGATTCTATACGTCCTAGTGCCATGGTAGGGGCCCCCTTGATTGAAAGTAGGCAATTTTCGCCGGGGCGAGCCCATAGTAGGGACAAGCGGGATGGAAAAGTCATATTTCCAACTTATCGACCGAACGATACGGGGCGCCCCGGGGTAGGCGGGTTATTATTATATACGTAACATGCCCCAAGATAGGTCCCACCCACCCCGGGGGCCCTCCCACCCCCGGCTGCTAATAGAGTTCAATATAGTTCGGGGAAAAGAGTGAATACCAGATTTATGTGGGGGGAAACTATAGTCGCCTTTTAATGACCCTTATGATGGAAACGTATGGATGCCCGTAAAACTCTTGCCTTCCCATCTCTAGGCTGGATTGTCTTTCTGTAGGGGAGAGGAGCCTTTATCTGGCCCATATGATAAAGGGGTAAGCCGTCCTTCCCGTATGGATCGATGGCAGGCTCGATCGCCAGGTCTGGATGCATGGGTGAGCGCCCCCTACCCATATAACTGGGTTGCCCGATCGAAGGGTAGTTCGTAGCCCTATCTATATAACCGGTCATTTATGTTCTCGACCTACGGACAGGTCATTGTCGAGGTATCTGGCGTGTCGTCCTGATCGAAGGATGGATCATGGGTCGAGTGCCCCTACCTATATAACTGGGTTGCCCGATCGAAGGGTGGTTCGTAGCCCTATCTATATAACTGGTCATTTATGTACTCGACCACCCTACCTACATAGCTGGGATCGAGGGAGAGGTCATCTAATGCCCCTGAACCGGGTCGAGGTCATTTCCTCAAGCTCGACCTCGGGATAGGTGTCGAGGGGAGAGGGCACATTTATGTACTCGACCGCCCTACCAACAACTAAACTATAGGGGGGCCCAGGGGGGCAATATAGCTATTTTCTTTGCGGGAGGTAGAACTATATAGAGGGGGGGGGTAGGGGGGCCGGGGATCGGAGGTTTAGGACATTTAATCAGGCTGGACCGAGGGTTCGCTCCGATGGTGATCGGTGGTTGTGGATGCCATGGATCAAAGGAGTTTTGATGGAGAGTGGGAAATACCACTCGGTCGGTCGATATCTGAATGCCGGTTGAGACATGTCCGACCCAGTTATGTAGGTAGGGCTCGATCTGTCGTATGTTTCAGCCCCTCCTCCCTCTAAAGTGGCTCGATCAGAGTCGTTTTGATGCAGAGTGAGAAATACCACTCGACCTATTGATTGCCCCTATCTATACAACTGGGTCCGGAGGTCATTTATGCGCTCTCCCGCACCATTCCCCCCCACCCCGGGGGAGAGGAGATGGTGGCCTAGACCCAAGCTGGAGAAAGCTGGGGATATTCTAGAAGGAATATCGATGGATGCGTCCATTTGACAGGGACATGATGGAGATGTTACCAAACATGATCCGTCATGGAGTTTATGTCATTTAGTTCATGATGGATATGTTACCAAGGATATTAGGCCAAGGAGCATGCCCCAATTATAGTTCACTTTCAATAGCGGTCGAGTCGCTCGAATTGATGCCCCTACTATTCTAAGGGCCCTACTATAGATAGGCCGATAGGTGACTATAAAAAATATCATCCGGCCGGTCGGATCTTATATCCGAGAGAGTTTATAGTTCCGCAGCACACACTCAGCAGTGTGAGATAGTTGCCCTACTATTCTCAAGGGGGTCCCGTTTCTCGCCCAACGCAACTATATGTCGCAGCCGGGGTGGGGGGTGGGCTATTCGGTTGCCGACCCCGACCATCTCGTCGGATCGATAGCCCGCCAATCAGAGGTGAGCAATCAGAGTTATTCTATTGACTAGCTATATCTTTACTTTAGTTCAACCAGCGGCATGTATTCGCGGTTCTCCCCTTCCGGCCCCTTATAATAGTAGGGCTCCCCTTCCATATTAAATTGCTCTCCCTCCCTATAGCCACAATATATGGTAGAAGGGGCTGGCCCCGGGTGGGGGGGCCCCTACTATTTGCCCGGTGGTTGTCGGGCCCCCCCCACTACTACTAGATTAGTATTAGTGGTAGTGGGCGTGGTAGTGGGCTCCCTCGATCTGGAAGAACTGAGAACTGGGCGGTGGCCCCCAGGGGAATTGGGTGGTTCCTCTGCAGGGTGCCCTACTCTCTATTCTATAGGGGGAATCGGATTCATCATATTATCAGTAGCCCTACTCTCCAAACAACTATATAAAGGGGGGCGCCCTCCGCAGCCTCTCCTCCCACCCGATTCCCGGAACAACTAGAATTGCCTAGGAGTGGGAGGGCCCCGGGGGAGCAATAATAGAAAAGAGGGGCTCCTCCCACCCAACGTAGTTCTCCTCCAGCCATAGAATAGTAGGGGCCCGGTTGCAACTAAAGTGGTTCCCTGGCTAATCTACCTCCCTTAGGCTATCCACCCACCCCTGCCACCCTCCCGGGCACCTTCAACGTTATCTACCTCAATTATATAGAGGGGGGGGGCGGGGGGGCCAACTATAGCCGGGTGGGTGGGAACTATAGGGTGCCCGGGTGGGAGGACTATATATAGTTGCCCGGCCCCCCCCCTACCCCTACTATTTTAAGGGTAAGGGCCACCCAACTATTATAGTAGCGTGGGTGGGAGGAATAATAATAATAATATAAAAGGTCTGGCACTATCGTTCAGGAGAGTCATAACCTCCCGGGGGGCCCACAGCGTTCCCCACCACCGGCGCTTGTCCTTGTGATCCGGTGGTTTATAACCAAGTTTGTAAAGAGTGAGTACTCAGTTCGCCACCACCGGCCTGGGGTTGGCCTACAAGAGAGCACCTCTCTATAATGGGGGGGTTGGGCCGGCCGGTCCAGAAAGAATGAATGCAGGGCTAGTAAGTACTCCTCGATCCGTGTTGTCGGTACGGTATATACGTAACATGCAGGGTGGGCTAGGGGCCAGTGCTAGTGTAGGGGCTAGTGGTAGGGGGAGGGGATGGGGCAAGAGTAGGTGGTAGGGGGAGGGGCCAGTGCTAGTGGAAGGGCCAGTGGAGGGGGAGGGGCTAGTGCAAATAGTAGGGGCCAGTGCTAGCCCTTAAAATAGTGGGGGGGGGCGAGGGCCTAAATAAACTACAGGCTTCTAAGGATGAGGGTTTTCCTGGAGTAGGCGGGTTTCCGTCCAACCTCCACTCCGGGAGAGGGAGGATCCTTCCGTTGCCCTGAACTGAACTAACTGGGGGGGGATTCATCCGTATACGTCTATAGAGCTGGCTAGACTAGAACTATATGGATATATGGAATGGAATAGTAGGCGTAGGCCCTCGCCTCGAGTAGGAGGGTAATCTCAGAGCGAGAGTCTAGACTCTATCCTATCCTTCCGAGCCTAGCCTAGCCTATATACAGGGGCAGGGGTAGGGGCTCCTCTCCTATCTCTATAGATCTATATCCCCTGGGGCTGTGGGCACTATATAGACACAATACAGTTCACAGATATATCCCCTCCACGTTCACTATATCGAGTCAAGTTTGTCTAAGTATGGGGGTGGGAAGGGGCCCCTCCTTCTCCTCCCTAGGAACCATCCAGGCCGAGACGATAGCTTCGGGAATAGTTTGCCCTGAACTATCTATATGGGGATAAGGCGATACCATATATTTAGACCGATCGATACCCAGTTCAGTTGGGTCTGGACCGGAACCAACTATCTGAACTCTAGTCTAGTCAAGTCGGTCCTCCGACTCTAAGGGGTATACTCTACTATACTATGCTCTACTCTCTACTAGAGTAGATAACGACGGCCTAGCCTACTATATCATCATAGCTAGTCGGTGGAACCGAGTCTCCTACCTACCTAACCTACCTACTCTAGGGGAGCGGGAAGTCTTCCGTGGCATAGCTGCTCTGCCCGGTTGAGAGAGCTACTGTTCCGTCCCATCGTATTGGCTTTGGGAGAGGGGCAGGTGGGGGTTGGAAGGCTGCTCCGTATGTGGGAAGAGGGAGAGAGGGGCGGGCAACTATATAGCTCACTCATGTTACGTACATAGTATGGACTGCATCACTATGAGACTAGGCAACAACTATTAGTCGGTGTCGGTCGGGAATGGACTGCATCACTATAGTCTCAGTCGGGATTTAAAGGGGGTGTGGAAAGGGGGCGGGCGATCTTTTTGGGGTTTTTGCCGTTAGGGTCTTTTCGGGGCCTAAAAAAACCAACAATAGAATAGAGGGCCGAACCGGGCCCCTACTATTCTATGGGGGAGGTTGCAGCCGGGGGGGGCGGTAATAAACTGGATTTTGTGGGTGGCTCAAATGAGGTGAAATACCTCCACTTTTTGTGAAAAAGGGGGTTCAAAATGGCAGGCAGTTTCCCTAGGCCCCTACTATTCTATGGCCCGGGTGGGGGGGGCTATATCTAACTATATTAGCAGCCGGGGGCCCCCCCCCACCCCATATAGAGATTAGATTAGAGAGGGGGCCCTCCAGATGGAGATAGAGGTAGTTG
>MU216762.1:31000-58911 GCA_018584345.1 Thuja plicata | reverse complement strand
TAGTTCCCAACCCATCCCTTCAGCCCTACAACTTATCTATAGGGGGGTAAGGGGGACTTGCCGTTGCCCGGAGATAATTGCCGCCCCAGACAGATGGAATCTGGGTAGTCCTAGCGGGGAAGGATATAAGGGACTGCTATGGGCGAGATAAAGACATTGGGGAAGAGATAACAGATCCCAACCGGGTGGAGGAGAAGTCCATGTCTCCCTCTATCGGATGTAGCCCGGGTGCAATGTCTCCCTCCATCAGATGTAGGGGTGCCCCTACTATTCTAAGGGAAGGAATCATCGGGTGGGTGGGAAGCCCTTACCCTTACCCTTACCCTTATAATAGTAGGGGTAGGGGTAGGGGGTAGGGGGTTTCTCGGATGTAGTTAAAGAACTTCCCTTCCGATTACTTCTCCTTCTCAGAGTTGTTGGCAGCTGTTCATAGGGAAAAGGCTAGGAATAACCGAGGAGCAGATCCCTCTTCATGTCTGCCCACTGAGGCCCCACCTATTACACAATCGGGGCGGATGGCTCAATAAATCTTTTCTCTCCCCGGCCTTAGAATAGTAGGGCTCGCCCGCCTTAAATAATAGTGGGCTCCTCTGATCCGGAAATGCCAATCCATCTGATCCGTTTCGCCCTAACCCCGGAGTCCGATCGAAAGGCAGGAGGGACTGGGGACGAAAGAGACTTCTATAGATGCGTGTACTGAAACAACTATATCTGTTCTTTCCTTACCGAAACCTTCTAATCAATCCTCCGAAGGCGGGGGGTGATGCTATGTTCGTTCCCCGGCAGTCGAGTGGCTGAAGCCTTCTCGCTCTGCTCCTGAAGAGCAGTTGTTGATGAACCCGAGGAACCGGTAGGAATGCCGGGTTGTTTGTTTCGAATCGGTTCGGGTTGACAAGCACTCGACCATCCAACCTCCGAGAGATCAAACTACTTCTGATTGATCCCCGCCCTAGCAGGAGTTGCATCTGAACCGGATTGCCCGAACCCAAGCGGGGAGCCTATTGTTTCTTTAGGCAATCCCTCTGACTTCGATCTAGCTGTTTGGGCCCATCCTGCTTCATCATTGAGATCGCCTATAGATAGTAGGGCCACTTCGGCTTCTACACTACAGATCGCCTATAGATAGTAGGGCCGCTTCATTAAGGCAATTCTTTATCCGGGGTGGGCCCGCCCTAGAGTTCCCCCCCATCCCTGGCCCCTACTATTCTATGGCTAGGCCCCCTCTTTCTTTATTCTCAAAACTAGGGGCCCCTACTATTCTATGGGCGGGTTCTATCGGCCCGGCCATCTAGATTCTATACGTAACATGCCCCCGGGAGAATTCAATGGCCCCTACTATGGGTGGGAGCCCTACTATTCTATTATTCCGGTGAATGCAGAGGGTTCCCCCTACTATTCAATGGCATTGCCGGTGAATGCAGAGGGCTGCTATGGCAATAATAGGCGAAGGCCATATCATAGAAATTATAGGCCATAGAATAATCTGTTGCCAGGGGGAATAATCTGTTTAGGGAGGCCATAGCCCATAGAATTTGAGGGTAGGGGGCGGCCCCTAAACAGATTATTGCTAGGCCATAGAATTTGAAGGGCCGTCGCCCGAATGCCCTACTATTCTAGCCAAGGCATTCCTCCATATAAATTATAGGCCCTCCCTAGCCGAACATACTTGGTGGCCCCTTTTTAGATTATTCGGGAGATTATCGTAGGGCACTAGCAGGTTATCACTTGCCTGAATGCCCTACTATTCTAAGGCAGGTAAGGTCCTCCCTACATCTGAATGCCCTACTATTCGCCAAGGCAGGAGGCCATTGATCATTTTTCTCGCTCATATGACTGCCTACAATTCTATAGGGGGTGACCTGGAACCTTCTCTTTTTTACCATCTCTCCAAAGATTTGATTGAACAACTATATGGGGGGGGTGGGGAGCCCTCAACTTCTCATTTCGAGGGGACCCTACAATTTTATAGGACGTATAGAATCTTAGCCCTTAGAATAGTAGGGCCTTTAGAATAGTAGGGCACTGCCCAACTCGATTCTATACGTAACATGCGGGAAAACTAAGATTCCCTCTGCACCGGCCCCCCCTCTATATAATTGAATTACTTGTTCGACGTAGGAGGACAAGGAAGGCGAAGCCCTACACTAACCCGCCTGCTTTCTCGGGGGGCTCGCTACGCTAAACACTCGTGCCCCCCTCGACTGACCCCGGTTATTCCCCTTGCTTTAGTTCTATAAGTATCGGCCCTACAATAATCTAGAAGGGGGGGTAAGGGGGTATCTGCCTCTTCTTGCCTGGATAGATTGATTCGACTGGAAGGAATATGAATCGTATAAGAAAGGTCCAGAGAAGAAGTACTGTCCTCGTCTCTCGGTGAAGAGGCTCGCTACGCTCTTTACTCGTCCCCCCCTGAAGACCCGATCCGCTAACTAGCTTTCTTCCCTATCTATCTAGCCTAGGCTTCGTCGAGCGTTCAAGAGGGCTAGATAAAGGCTAGAGAATTGAAGGGCTGGGAAAGAATCAAGGGAAAGAATCGAAGGTCGAAAGAAAGAATCGAGGGCTGGGCTCGCATTACTGTCACTGTATCGCATTACTGTCTCGCGTCAAGGAAAGCCCGCCACTATCCACTAATGAGCTGGGGCTTGTCGAGAAAGAATATATCTAAACCCTCCAAATAAGTAGTAAAAGAGTGGATCTAACCCCTCGAAAGTAAGAAATAAAAGCCCCACTGGATAAAAATGAGAGATTATACTCTACTGGTCACCTGGCCTACTGGTCACCTACTCAACTGCTCAGCTGCTCAACTGGCTCTTAAGCTGCTCCCCTCCTGATCAATAGCATTATATTCTAAGACGTGAATGCCTTCTCCTTGTGTTCGTATAGTTAGTTGCTATACACTGACACTTACCCTCGCACTTGCACTCGCACCCGGTGGCCAGCGGGTAATGATTCAATCGGTGTGTTCTCGTCCGTCTAGTTAGTTGCCCATCCTACCTAAGGAAATCGGTAGAATAATCTAAAAGGGGCCCTTCCCCTTCCCCTTAAATAGGCCGGGGTAGGGGCCCCCCTTCGCCTATTCTTTTTGAAGGGGTGGCACCAATCTTGTCTCTTATCTTCAGGGATACTGGCTAGCAAGCTTGTCTCTTATCTGATTGTCTCTTATCTCTTATTGGCTGTTCTCTGAGCAGTTGTTCTCTCCTTGATTTTCTAACCATAGAGAAGTTGCTCGCTCTAGAACCCGATTCTATAAACCCATAAGTAAGGGTTAAACATAAAGTAAGGGAGGGCCTGCTCGTCGGTATCCATTCGGTGTGTTCGTCTAGTTAGTTGCTCTATAACCCATCCTACACAGGCACCGGCACCTGAGGTAGTTGGTATAGCACGCGAAGCTCCACCCATCAGATCTACCGGGGCAGCATTGTAGTGTCTACCAAGCCTAGATAGATTTATTTTACTGGCAGGAAATGGCAATATGTTACCCTTCATAGAAAGAGTAACTGAGCTTACAGGCTAATCACTCGTGCTATGAAACCTTCCGCATTAGGGCTTGCCTGTATAGATTTCTTTTTATGTACTGGATACCGGGCCCGAGGAAGGCGTAGCTTGCTTGGATAGGATATGGATTTTCTTTATTGGGCAAAGAAAAGAAGCATTCGTAGTGATGAGGAAAGGAAAGAGACAGTCTTTACCGATTGACTCAGGTTTTAGAGCCACTAGACTAGACGAACACACCAAACCCGAACCTTTGGCTACACCTTCGGCCACACCTTATGATACCGATCGATTGATGGAACTGACTTGGCAGGTCCGGTCCATGGTTTCGCGTCTAACCAAGCCCCAATGAATCAATCTATCCAGTCACTATTGCAGCTGCCCCGTAGAGCTGGTGTGTGGGGCTTTGCATGCTGTACCAATACCTCTGGGAGCTGTTGATGGAACTGACCGCCGAACCGATTGATACCGATTTCTATACCAATTCTTGACCAATAGCCCTAAAATAGTAGGGGGATGACAGATAAAGTGCTTAGAAGTCTATACCGGATTCGCTAACTCTCCGTGTCGATTGAAACCTACTGCATGGTGAAACGCGGAGGCAGTCGTTGGTTGTGGCGGCTGGCTGTTAAGCCGACTAGCCTAGGAATCAAGAGAGGCCGAGGAACCAACCTGTGAATGCTGACGAATGTCGGCAATTGGAACTGCGCTTTCCAACACAGGATTCCCAATAGGATACTGCGAATCCTACCTTTCCGGCCTTCGGGAACAGAACCCCAGGGAAACCAACCCTGAGGGTTAAAGGCGGAACAATGACTCCTTGTTCGGGGAGGACACCCTTTAGAATAGTAGGGCCCCATAGAATAGTAGGGCCAAATGCGCTTTCTCTTCGCAAGGGGAGGAACCATTTCGCAAGGGGAGGACCCGGGAAGGAATCGCAAGATCGCTCGACTGGAGAGGACTCATTTGTGCCCTATAAATTCTATGGGTGTTATCCATAATTACGGCGGCCCTCAAATTATATGGGCTGTCACTAACTGCTGGGCATCTATCTCTTATCGCTGCTGCCCACGACGTCGAGAGACTCGAGGGACCGTAGCATGCCCTATAGTAGAGCACATAATTTGTGAATTACGGCTCACCTCACTATAGCAAGGTTGCATTCTGGCCTGATTGATTTAAGTTGCATGCAAAAATTCCCTACTATTTTAAGGCGCTCGACCCATTCCAAGCATGCATCGCTGCTTGCTGTGTGAGGACCTTCAGGCACATTGTTGCCCCGGGGACAATCTTTATTTTGTAGTTTTCCCTTTCTAATATAGGGCTAGGGCGAGGCGCCCTACAATAATATGAAGGGGGCACTCGGCGGCCCCTCAAATATTATTCGGCGCCTATCAATTCTATGGGCTAAGATGAGCTAAGATCTTTCTCTATCTTTGTTGCCTCTATACGTAACATGCCCAATAATCCCCCTTGGGCTTCTGCACGGTGAAGAGACGCATAAGAGATAGGTCAAGAGATAAGAGATGGGTTGAGATCGTGCTATGCATTCAATCAACAAGAGCCGCCCCCCCCTATCCTATCAATTCTAGGCTATGGCTCTAAGGGGTTTTTACGTTCAGAGGCAACCGATTAGAGAAGAAGTAGGGCCCAACCGTGCAGGCCTTCCAACCTTCGCTTTAGGGTGGGAGGGCCGGGCGGCGAACAACTCTACTTTGACTTGTGGCCTTTATCCCTTAGAATAGTAGGGGCCACCCTGCAGGGGTGGGAGGTAGGAGATAGTGGTAAGCCAGGTCCATCAACCAACGGCTATAGCTAACCTTGGTATGGAACGATTCTTCTATCCAGGGTGCCCAGCCCCTATTCGACATTCCGGCATCATGCCTGCATGACTCTCGTTTTGGAGCGGCAACTAACCAATCAGATGTTCAATGGTGATTATAATGATCTAACTACGTGGTGGCACCGGGTAGTTGGCGTGGAAGCATGTGGAGTGGCAGGACTGAACCAACAAGGTGGGTGAATGGGGGAATACAAGTGCTTCTATTGCTTCCTTTGTGGACGCCTGGCCCGCTGCATGCGATAGAGAGGATATGGCATCACCATATGAAATAACATGTAGTAGGGTAATGGCGTTTCCTGATTATTCCTTCCCCCCGAATGGATAGTATCATGGATAGAGGCAACTAGCGTGGCACCTACCTATATTCATCTGGGTCTGGTAGCGTATCAACCGGCGGCAACCTTAATGGGAATGGGGCTGCGACCCAAAGGATGGGCTAATGCCTTTCAATAGTAGGGGGCCATAGAATAGTAGGGGCGATCCTAGACAAAAAAGATATACTCACCCGGCACAATGGAGGAGAGGGCTTTGGCCGGCCGGAAAGAAAGCACAATGAGAGATTTCTATCATTAGCGAAACGGGTAGCCATCTCTGCCCATTCTGTGGCTGAGTGAAAGAATGGCAGGGGGTGGGGCAAGATCAAATTAAATTGTATACGTCACATGCTCTCGACACATCTGGATGGGGGTGGGCCCCGCTCTATCTCCTCCCACCCTGCTGCCCCAACTATATTGAGGTGGGCTAGGGAATCTATTTCTCGGACAAGAGAGACGAATAGGAAATTACTTCGCTATTGAAAGGTGGGTCCCTACACCCTAACCTGTGAGTGACGGGTTTCTCCAATACCCATCTCATCCCTTGCTTGACCCCGGGAGCGTGTTGTCTCCCTAAAGTCCGTTCTTCCCATAGCTTGGTCATCCCCGGGCCCCTAAAATTCTATGGCAGGGTGGGTGCTTCAGCCCTATCTACCTATCTGATGGCGCCTCCACCCTTCATAGTTGTTGTAGAGAAACATAAGTTTTGCCCGCACCAACTGCGGATAGATACGACCGGTAGGCCATAGGTTGATGCCTCCTTCCAGTTCCCTCAACATCAGCAGTATTATGCCCGCCCAGATCTATTAGTGCACTCACTTCACTCACTATGGATTAGACTGGACTTGATCTATACGCCTCACCAACAAATTATTATTAGAACCGATATACCCCTTAGAATAGTAGGGGCCTCCCACCCACAACTATAGTAATTGGGCAATGGTTCGATTCTTCCTGGCAATATATAGAACAAAAAGGGCGATCATGGTTCGGTTCCTCCTCGTCCATTCGACCGATCCCCTACCCTATAGAATTGTAGGGGCCATAGAATTGTAGGGGCCCTCTTATTCATCAGCCTGCCCCTACGGGCCGATAGTTGACCGCATCTCGATTCCCTTTACCCGCATATAATAGTAGGGGCCCTTTACCCTTTACCCGCTAAGAAAAAAATAGGCAGATTATTGCCCCAACTATCTGCCTATTTTTTTCTTAGCGGGCCCTATCAATTCTATGGGTTGCCCCCCTTCTATATTATTGGGCGGGGGTAGGGGGTCCCCCTACCCCCTATATTTGAAGGGGAAGGGCCATGGTAGGGGCCCACCAATAATCTGAAGGGGGCAATAGTAGGGGGTAGGGGCCCCCCTTCTATATTATTGGGGGGCGCCTTAGAATAGTAGGGGCCCTCCCATGTTACGTATAGAGAGAAAGGCCCTACTATTAGAAGTTGTTCTCGCCGGGCCCCTACCATTCTATAGGGAGTCACTTTATCTTCCTCTGCACGCACCACCCTGCACAAATCCACCCAACTAGAGTTCCCCCCCTCTATATAATGACTCCCACCAACTATTGATCTCTTTTCATTTCTAAGCTTACTCCCCATAGAATTTTAGGGCTATGGGAGGGATACGTTCCATCCCCAAAGAGGACTAGTAATCTACCTCCGTGTGCATGCATGCACAGGGTGCCCTTTCAACTATTGCCGGGCTTCTATTATATTGCCGGTGCAGAGGGCAACTATATTCGCCCTACGGGGTTAGCACAGGGAGGGCTGCTATGGCCCCTACCCCTACCCCTACTATTCTATGGGTTGCGCCCCCTACCATGGCCCTGAAAATAGTAGGGGGACCCCCTACCCCCTATTATAAAGGGTAAAGGGAATCTGAACGAATAATCTTAAAGGGGGCCCCTACAAGAATCTGCCTATTTTTTGCCCTTTTATTCTCTAGGCGGGCAGCCACCAACCATGTAGGGAAGGAAGCACCGAAGCGGCGAAGGATAGCAGGAGGGAACCAACCATGGAGGGAAGCAAGCACAAATTCTATTATTCCCCGGCCGCCCCTATAGAATTGTAGGCAGTCTACGGAGCCAGACGAATGCCCTTAAAATCGTAGGGGGTTAGGTAGGGTTCCTTAGGGGCCCCTACAATAATCTAAAAGGGGGGCAACGCAGTTGGGTCGAAGAAATAATAAGGGGCCAGTCTACGGAGCCAGACGAATGCCCGGGCTCAAGGTAGGGTGGCGGAGGGCCCTACCCTGAGAATAGTAGGGGGGCTGGGGGAGTTTGCTGGGTCGCTTGAACAGTCATATTCGCGAGACGTTAGGGGCGGCCCCCCCGCCCCCCCCTCTAGATAATTGAGGTAGATTAATTGAGGGCCCTACCCTGAGAATAGTAGGGGGGCTGGGGGAGTTTGAAGGGGGTAGGGCCATATTATATACGTCTTTCTATAAGGGGGGCCCCTGCTGTAGAATAGTAGGGGCTGCAGGGCCCCTACGGCCCCTACTATTCTATGGCAGGTGGGAGGGCCCCTATTATTCTATTCTCGATACGAATAGCCCTACAATCAACAGCCGCCCCCTGCACCATCATTATATTGTGGGCATGTGCCCAACTATTATTAGCCCCAGCGCCCCAACTATTATTAGCCCCAGCGCGCCCTCCCTTTCTATAATGAAGGGGGCGGGTGGTTTTGAAATAGGCCTGCCTGCAGGGGGGTAGGGGATCCCTACCATTCTATAGGCTAGCCCCGGCCTATTCTATGGGCTCGATATCTACCCGGCTAACGCGTAAACCATAAAGGTAGGGTGGGGTGGGCCATTAGATGGAATGGGTAGTGGTGGGTAATGGGTAGAACCAATAAAGGTAGGGTACAAGCTCAAAGTAGGGGTAGGGGGTGAAGGAAGGATCCTCTATTCTTGGGGGTGACCATAACCAGGGGTAGGGGGTAGGGGTAGGGGATAGGGGTAGGGAGACCGCCCCCCTACTTTCGTGCACACGAGGGAAACAAATAAGAGATAATAGGCATCTATACGTCACATTTGCCAATCTATAGCCGTACTAGAGTTAGGCCCTTTCAAATAATAGGGCCATAGAATAGTAGGGGCCCCCCCCACCCAAACTCTAGTTCCGGCCCCCCCCTCTAGATAATTGAGGTATATAGTTGGAGGTCCTTATTAATTAGCTTGTTAGAATACGGGGGGGGTAGATTGAAAGTAGGGGGTGGGGAGAGGGGTAGGGGTATTACGTATAGATGCCAGTGATAGCTGCATCACCAACTAATGTATCAGTCTTATTACGTATCTAATCGAGTAGAGTGAGTGATCGCTGGGAGCATAGCACTTCCTTCCCCTCTCTTGCTCTCCCCCTCCCCTGGGCGAATCAGATCCTGGCCAAGAATTCATCAATTACTGATTGCCGACTAACTCCGTTTCCCAGAGAATTTGAAGGGCCAGAACCGGAGAACGGGATGGATGTAGCGGATCACTTGTTCTCGCCTATCGGACAGAAAGAAGCAGATCCGACGCAGTTGCAACAAGCGTATCAAGCATCAATGGTTCAGCAGAGATCGGTGACTCGAGAAGAGCCCTTCAACCGTATATCGTGGGGTTGTTACGTCATATAATAGGAACCGCGTTCAGTTGTTGGGCGGGTGGATCGTAGCAAGGACGAACCGTAATGGAAGGGGAGCCCTACTATTATAAGGGGCGAGCCCTGCATTGGGAAGGGAAGGGCGCCTCGACTTTTCCGTTCATAGATGTGCCAGCCCCACCGCTTACCCAACCCTCCTTGACTGCTGAAACGCGCCTATCTTTCCGGGTCCCCTATCTTCCACCCAGGGTGGGTGGGCCCTATAATTCTATGGCCCTACAATAATCTGCCTATTTTTTTCTTAGCGGGCCCTATCAATTCTATGGCGGGAGCCCTTACAATCTATAGCGGCCTCGACCCTGCCGAATAGTAGGGTCCGTTCTACGGAACTATTTATTAATGCCGATGTTGCATTCCTATCCCCGAAGTCGAGTGTTCATTCCTCCACTACGCCGTTTCCTCGAGATACGCCAATCCCTTCCACTGATTCAATTGACTGGCCCTCCCGATCAACCAAAGCTGATGCAGGAGCAGGGGAACCCATAGCGAGTTGGAGACCTGGCAATGCCGATTCCGGCTAGCAAGCAGTATTTGGAGATCGTCCCCCTCTCATCCCTTCCGCTGATGTCCCGGGTCCCCCACCAGCCTTTAGAGCTTATCCTCTCCTGCGATTTGATCCCCTACTGCTGGTTCTGGGTGTGATTCGGAGGGTCGTCTATTAGCTCGACCGCATCTCCTTCCCCGTCCATCGATCCGCGAGAAAGGTTGGTTGGATCGGTTCGTCGAGAAGGGAAGGCCCTAAAATTCTATGGGTTGCCGATGAACGGAGGGCCCGGCCCTTATAATAGTAGGGCAATCCCCGAGACCGTTCGACAATAGCCAACCGGGACAAAGGAGGAGCAAGTAAACCTGGGCACCGCTGCCCATTATAATAGTAGGGCCCCATAGAAACTAGCCTATAGAATGGTAGGGGCCACCCAACCCATGGAACTATAGCTTCCCGCCCACCCGGCAGGTTCCCTCCCTCCCAACGAACGGCAGATTCGCTGGGAACATTCGCCCCCCTGGGGTTCTAGGCAAACCCCAGCGAACTCTAGTTGGCCCCTACTATTCTAAGGGCCCTACTATTCTAATGGGCGCAGTTGGGTGGGTGGGAGGATATAATAGTGGGTGGGAGGCCCTATCTACCTATCTTGGGTTGCCCGGAGACTACCCGTGCAGCCCCCCCTTCAGATTATTGTAGGGGCCCGGGCAATAATATAATAATAGGGTCCTCCCACCTGCAATTTGAGAAAAAAGGGGAAATAGTAGGGGCCCTGCAGCCCCTACTATTCTATGGGTTGGCACGAGTCCCTTTCTACCCCATAGAATAGTAGGGGCCCACCCAATCTATAGCCTCCCACCCACCCTACTATCTCCTCCCACCCACCCTGGCATTAATCAGCCTGCTAGAGGTTGCAGTTCCCGCCCCCAAGAACAACTAATATAGGGCATGTGACCCCCTACCCCCTACTATTATAAAGGGTAAAGGGAATCTGCCCTTAGAAACTATAGGCGAAAGATTAGTGCATGGGACTCTTTTTTTTTCAAACAAAACTATACCTACCCCTACTATTTTAAGGGGAGCCTTTCTATAGTTGGGGTTCGACTTTTGCTTGTTGGTGGGGTGGGGGTCAATTTGGTTTGGCCCTACTATTATAAAGGCCGGAAACTCTCTATAGTTGATCGGAGGTTCCTGGAATCCAACTATTGGAGCTATCGGAGCAAGGGGGAACTAGACTCCACGAACTAAACTCTAGCCCCGGAAAGATGGGTTCAGTGGGGGCTTCGTTGTCATTAGGTACGTAGGCGAAGTCATCGGGTGGGCGGCCCCTACCATTCTATAGGCTAGTTTCCGGAACTCTACCTTCCCCTTTCAATAGTAGGGGGTAGGGGCCCTCCCACCCAAACCTATCTCTCGGCAGGCAAAGTGCCCGAATCATATCATTCTCACTCTACTCAATCAAAGCCCTACTATCTATAGGGCCCCGGCACTCAACTATAGGCCGAATCGGCTGGCCTGGCTAAAGAGCCCTCAGAACGGAGAGGATAAACTGGACTATCGGATCAGGGAACCAACCATGTGCCCTACCATTCTAGAGCCATAGAAATTATAGGCGCGTAATCCCCACTAGAACTATAGGCGCCTATAGAATTTGAAGGAGCTTACGGCGGGTGGGTGGGAGAAAATAAAGTTGGGTGGGTGGGAGGAGATGGCGGTTGATCGCTCCATCCAGAGCAGGGGATGGGACAAGAAGGGATGAGCAGCAATGATCGCCTATAGTTCTAGTGGGCAATTCTATTGAACACTCAAGCCTAGAAAATAGTAGGGGCACTCACCTGACGACTTATTCTAGCCCCCTACTATTCTAAAGGGCTAGCAAGCGGCATTAATGAACTGATTAATCTTCCCTTACTCTAGCAAGTGGCATTAATCCGGGGCAGGCGCCATTAATCCCGGGTGGGAAGAACTACTATAGTTGTGTAGGGTGGGAGGAAGATAAAGCGGTGAGGGTCGGATCCGATCCAGGCGTATCGAGTGGAATAACTATTCATTCATCTCCCTTCGGTGGGTGGAATGCATATCTGCCCATTCATCAATCCCGGATACATAAATAATCATTGTTGTTTCGTAGCGTCCAGCCCTTCATACGTATGTAATCTACTGTCCGACCATCCCATCCCCCGGCCTACTATCTAAAGGGCCCAAACGACGCCATCCGGCAAAGGTTGCTTCATTCATTCGAGACACTCCTACCACTTCATTCCCACCAGAGCGGGATCCGGAAGCACGAGGTAGTCCTCGTAAGCCTAGCGAGAAATGCCCTTTATTCGGGGTTGCGGGTGGGATACGATAGATTATCATGGAACTCCTCCCTTCCGCCTCCCCATTTCTCACTATAGGAAACGACATCGGCTAGCCTACTCGACTGATTACTAATAGGGATGCCAGTGAATGCCTCCCGATCCACTCGACTGCCTCGGATAAGGGATTCCTGGCCGAACGTTAGATAAGATTGGCGAGAAAGGAACTCGATTGAAAAGGAAAGCCAGATTCCAGGGGCCCGTAGTCGGTTGAGGGACTTGGATGGACTATTCTATGGCAATAGAATACTAGTTAAGCTTAACTAGTAAGATATTGCCATAGAATAGTAGGGCCTCACTTCGTTCTACAATTTATGGGGGGGTGGGGGCTTCGTTGATTCGCCTATAGAATGGTAGGGCACCGCCAAGGCCTTATATATAGGAGGATTATACCACCCGTGGATATATAGGAGGATTATACCACCCGTGGAACTTGCTTATACGTAAGATAGCACCCAATTTGTATGAGTATTATATCTCCCTCCCACCCTGTGGGGCCTAACAACGGCAATATGAAAGTGTGGCGAGAAATTAGGAGTAGGGGGCTCAATGAGAGTTTGGGATGGGTGATATTATACGCTAGCCTATAAAGTTGTTCCCTTTACGTATAGAATGGCAGAGGGCCCCTACCATTTTATAGGCGGGTGGGAGGGTAATTAATGGATTATAGAATAATGGCAGTAGAATAATGGCAGAGGGTGGCTCGGGTGGGAGGGTAATGTCTGTCCCCCGACCGATTAGAAATTCTTCCTCAGGTATCCGACCCGGATCCGGGAGATCAAGAAAGAGAATTATTGCCTGCCTCTACCGCTGCCGCCGAATTATAGAAAAGGTGGCCCTCCCACCCAACTCGAGAGAAAGATTCTATACGCTCCCAAATTCCCTCCCACCATACTGCTCCCACCCATGACCACCCAGACCATTGTTGAGGTGAGATGGATACTATTCGGCTGGGCCGCCCTCTCCCTTTTCTTATAGGAAAGCCCCAGATAAAGTGGACACGCCCCTACTCCTAATTTCTGCGCTTAGCGCACTTTCTATTATTGCTTAGCGAAGCTCATAAATACAATTAGGAGTAGGCCCCCGGAGTAGGGCTTAATGAAGCACCCGGGTGGGAGGAATATATGGCTAGGGAGGTAGAAAGGACGATCTCGGAATTGAGGTGCCCTACTTACTATATTGGTCTGGCTCACATTACTGCCTATAGTTGGCCGACCAATGGGAATCTATTATTCCCTGGGGGGAATGAATAATTGCCCCAACTTCCTACTATTAAGGGTTAAGGTTTGCCCAACAAATAGCACAACTATAAAGGAAGGGCCGGGTGGGAGGGAATTATAGGGCAATCCCACCAACTAGAATTGCACCCATCCCGCCTTAAAATAGTAGGGGCAAGTGAAAGAACTAGAAACTCTAATTACAAGTGAAATAAACTCTAATTACAAGTGAAAGCAAGAGGATGGATCCCAATTCTATGGCCGAGCCAGTCACCTAACAACTAGAGATTCTCCTCTTCCTTCGAAACTCGGAATATTTTGATTTGCCGTATTCCTTCTCAGCCCACCCACCCCCCTTATAATAGTAGGGGCCTATCAATTTGGGGGGAATAATTGCCCTATAAATTGAAGGGGGGAATTCATTCTCTTGATGGTGAGCTTTCGCTCTTACACTAGGGCCGCTAGCCAAGGGTGGGAGGAGCATATTCAGATTGAATCGGTGGGAGGGAAGGGAACAAGTATAGAATCGGATGGGTGACCCACCTTTCTCTGGCTCCTCGAAGATAGTTCTAGTTGATGCCCCTACTATAGTTGATTCCGGCTGGTAGTAAGAAAAATGGTGGCCATGTAGGGAACAGAGAACCTATCTATAATTGCCCTACCCTTCTTAATGGTGCCTATCAAAATAATGGGCAATAATATGAAAGTGTGGGGTGGTGAGCATGGAATATTGTGTGTTCCTCCCGAAGTCTAGTAGCAGGAAGGAACAGAATAAAAGCTAGTTCCTATAGTAGCTTCAGTATATGCCTATTATTGTTCCCTCCCACCCCTACGGCTAGGTTAGGGAGGGCGGCGATGTATAGGCCCCCAAGAAAGTGTTCTATTTGTAAAGGGGCGGAGCTATTGTTCTAATCCCTTCCCGGGTGGGAGGGAACTAATAGTACGCTCACTCGGTATAATTTGTTTGGCCATCGGATAGAAGGATCTTTATCTCCCCTTAAAATAGTAGGGCCCTCCCACCCGCCTTTAGAACAGTAGGGCATCCATCGAGAAAGGGAGGGGCGATCCGAGCAGCTATAATAGTTGTTTCCGATGGCCAAACAAAGTGGAACCTCCTGCCGCCTCTACCTTGGATCGATCCGGCCTAGCGCTTTGGGATGGGTCTATTGCCTGCCGTGGAATGTACTCGACCGGCATCAATAAAGTCGGGTAATTATTTGACCTGGGAGGACAATTATTTATCCCTTCCCTCGGACTCATAGTTTTATATCGAGGAGTTGGCATGTTACGTAGCATAATCAACGAAGATTAGACGGGAGCCCTATATTAGAAAGGGTCTGGGGGGTGGGAGAACTTTCTAGTAGTGGCGGGCCTATTATTCTAAAGGGCCAAATATCGCTTTCAAATAGAGTAGTGGGAGGGGCCCGGTTGCGCCATATAGTTCCACCCGATATAGAGAAATTCCATCACCCTACTCCGCCCCGCAACTATATAAAAAAGGGCGGGGGTAGTGGTTCTGCCCTATATTATAAAGGCAGATAGGGCAAATAATAGAAAGTGGCCTATAGAAGAGTAGGGGCTCACCGATAATAATTATAGTACAAGGGCTGTTGGTTCGTTACAGCTTCTCCTACTCGACCGGCATCCGGTGGGATAGAGCTACTTTCTTTCCTGTCCTTCATTGGCTGAAAGCGTGGTGCAAACTGAACTACCGATTCTAGTGGGCTGAGGACTTCTTCGTTC
This sequence comes from Thuja plicata, assembly GCA_018584345.1. Classification (NCBI taxonomy): domain Eukaryota; kingdom Viridiplantae; phylum Streptophyta; class Pinopsida; order Cupressales; family Cupressaceae; genus Thuja; species Thuja plicata. Next base: position 43,813 of record MU216762.1, on the reverse strand, counting down.
GGGTGGGATCATTCCCCTCTCTCCCTACCGAGATCTAAAGTCTATTAGGGACGATGCCCCTACTATTTCTAAGGGGTCGGCCATAAAACAACTATAGGCAGTCATGTGAGCCAGACCTGTAGTTTATTTAGGCTCAATTCCGAGATCCAGTATTAGCTAAATGCTATTTAATTCCCTCCCACCCCTCGGCCATAAAAAACTATAGGCAGTCATGTGAGCCAGACCGATAGATATAGTAGGGCTCCTCCCACCCACCGAATTATAGTCGGCTAGCGGGAAATCTATAGTCCCACCCACCCAGGCGGTGGGAGGGAATTCTAGAATCTCCAGCCTAAAATTCCCTCCCGGCACATTCTAGATAGCCGTAGGGTGGGAGGATATAGGGGGCATATCCAACCTCCCATGTTACGTATAGACAAAAAGTTGATCAGCAGGTTCAATTCCCTCCCCCCCGGGGGGGAATTCTGGCCGTGGGAGGGAGCTATAGTTCCGGGAGGATTCTAATTGCGGGTGGGAGGGAGCCCTTAAAATAATAGGGGGTTCGGGAGGGGGGGACTCGATAGTCGGTATATTAGTTTACGGGCCCCGCCCCTTATAATAGTAGGGCTATGGTAGTCGGGTGGCGATTCTATTGCCGGGAGGTAGATTAGCCCTACCCCCTATATTTGAAGGGGAAGGGGCCGGGAGGTAGATTTTAATTGCTCCCTCCCCCCCGCCCCCCCAATATAGTTTAGCTTACGGTATATTAATGTTCCCGGGTTGGGTGGGAACTCTAGTTGCTACTAGAGTTCCCGGAGGGTGGGTGGCCTCCTCCCGGGTGGGGGGGATTAGCCGGGTTCGCGACCGACCATATTCGTCTTGGGTGGGAGGGAGATGTAGGGGGTGGGTGGGAGGAGGAGACGCCTTAGGGCCCTTAGAATAGTAGGGGCGGGCGGGTGGGAGATATAGGCTGGAACCGGGTAAACTCGGTCAAATGCTTATGCAAATAAAAACAATAGGGGCCACTATCACTATAGCCCCCCTCCCACCCCGGGCTCTGGCACTTTAATCTCGAACCGGTGCATATACAACTATATCCTCCCACCTTAATTAGAACCGTAAGGGGGGGGCCGCTTATGGAACTACTTAACCAACTACTGACCCAACCTAAGAAACCTCCGCCTCTGATGAATAATAGTGCCAGAGGGGCTACTGTCTCTATAGGTTCAGGATCTCGATCTGCTACGGGGCTAACTGGTTCAAGCTAAGCAACTGGGTCCCTATAGATAGTAGGGCATCAGCTCAGTCAACTAGCTATACTTCTGGATATACTGTTGGACCTGGCCAATATATAGATAGGGCTCGTGCTGCCACAACTATCTCCTCCCTCCCACCCCTGCTGGCGGTAGAGAAGCTGGTGCTGCTGCTGAGTATGGATCCGTATCTGTAACATCCGGATCTGTATCTTGAACATCCGGCTCTGGATCTAGAGTCTCTATATCTGCTGCTGGTGTTGCTACCAGTCCTGCTGCTGGATCTGCTGGTGCTGGATCGACTGGAGAATCTGGAACTGCTACTGATGCTGCATAAACAACAGAGTCAAAAGAGTCAAACTCATAAGCAACTGGATCCCTTTAGAATAGTAGGCTGGATCCCTTTAGAATAGTAGGGCCCCTACCATTTCTATAGGCTGATGCTACTGGGTCTATTGCTGCTGGATTGACTGCTGTTGGATCTGGATCGACTTTGGGAATAGCCCGCCCAATAACAACTATGATGGCCCCCCCCCAATAATAATTGAGCAGGCGTAATTCATCTGCGAGGTAGATCCCCGACTATTTGCCCATTAGAATAGTAGGCAACTCATGTTACGTATAGAATCTTGCCAACCTCGAGCAGGCTAATGAATGGCAGGGTGGGTGGTAGCTGGCTAAGAATAGTAGGGGCCCCCTACTATCGAGCCCATGTTACGTATATAATCTGGCAATAAAGATTAGCAACTCAACTCAATCCCCCCCCCACCCTGCTGGCATAGAGGGAATAGTATAGTTCAATGGCTTCGGGGAAATGGACAACCGGTCAATTATACCCCATGAACACCCGGAACTTAGAGCCTTAGAATAGTAGGGGCCTCCCACCCGCCCTTAGAATAGTAGGGGAGTGCCGAGTGAGGAGCAAATGCCGCAATCGGTCCCAGCCTAGCTAGTTACAGGTCCATATCCATTTCCCTTGCGCCGTACCCCATCATTGACCCTCCCGGTTCTGGACACCTCCGTATTGCAGGGGAACACCTTAATTCATTAATGGTTGGATGGTCGAATCTTCTTTTATCTGTTCAAGCAACAGCCCTAAAGAAACGGTAGGGTCCGGTTGGAGGTCCGGTTCGAGATCCCGCGGCATCCCTTCGCTCGGGACCATATCCAGCCCTTGTACCTGTTTCACAGCCGAATTCATTTTAGGGGGGGGGGCCCCTCTTTTATATTATTCAGGGGCGACGGAGACAAACAGCATGGGGGGAGTAATGACCACTCGACTCCCGGGAGAGGGACTTTAGCAATTTCTGTATGGGGAATCGTGCTGGAGCATAGGCATGGACAGCTAGAGAATAGGCATGGGTTGCGGCATGAAGAGGGGCGTAATGGGTAAAGGCATCGTAGTGTCGGGGTGGGCCCCTACTATTCTATGGTGGAGGCCCTTCCCTTAAAATAGTAGGGGGTAGGGGGGGCCGCACGCGGATTCACCAGCACTACCTAAGCCTCTATTCCCGTTCTAGAGCCAGTAGCATTCCGGAGATGAAGCAGAGTTCTCTCGATCGAAAAGAGTTCTCTGGTGGGAAATGACCGAGAGAAGAGAAGCTTCCTGTTCAATCAGACCGGGATGGATGAACTGCCCAAACCCGAGCCTAAAGAAAGCATCGCCCTTCTCTCATATTATTGTCCTTCTTACTCCGCTTCTCAATGAGTCCGATTTGATCCGGTCAAGATCTGGTTATCGATTCCCTTTCTTTTCTTGTTCCTAATCCGCCCTAAACTCTATTTCCGGCCGGCCCCTACTATTCTATGGGAAAAGATGGGAGCAATAGAACCCCCCACCCAACCCCACACACGGGGTCACCATCTCGCCTATAGAATGGTAGGGCAGATCGGGATCGGAACCCATAGCCCAAGGGGGTTGGGTCGATCCCGAGCGAAAAGAAGGGTTTGGGCATCCATCAGAGATAGGGGTAGCCGGAAAAGAACCTCCCTCATGAGCGGATCCAATTCCAGTTGATCGAGTTCCCTTCAAATAGTGGGGGGCCGAGTGAGGGGGAGAGGAGATAGCTCTCGCGGAGGTAGCGGCGGTCCCTAAAATAGATTATTGATGAATCCCCCCCTACCATTCTATAGGCTCCCGGAGGAGCCCTACCATTCTATAGGCGGGGGTGGGATGAACCGTGATATATGATGCGTCCCCAGTGGACTTGGTTGACCCAGAAGCGTCTCAGCCACCGATGTGTTTCATCCAGCCGAGGAGTTTACTAACGAGATTACTTCAAAACTCTCTCCCTTACCTTGCCTAGAATAGTAGGGCATTCAGGTAAGCGCCTTACCTTCATGAAATGAAGGTATACCGCTAACCTTAGAATAGTAGGGGCTTACCTTGCCTAGAATAGTAGGGCATTCAGGTAAGGGCTTACCAGACGCCCTACCCCTACTATTTGAAAGTTAGGTAGGGGTTATGAGGTCAATTTCTCAAGGCCCCTATAGAATAGTAGGCACAGTCATATGGAGGCGATAACAATTCGCCCTCTCGCCCTCTCTTTATAGTCGTCCATGTTACGTATAGAATCGAGTGCAACAACCTTCTATCTATAGTTCCTGCCCGACTATAGAATAAAGTTGAGAAAAAGAGAGAAGGGAACCTCTATAGTCGGGGTTCCTCTCTTTTTCGGGTCCTGCCTTAGAATAGTAGGGGCCCCATAGAATAGGGCGGGTCGATTCTCTACGTAACATGCCCAACTAGAATAGCCGGGGTGCTTCAGCTATAGATGCGGGTTGGGCGGACTATAGAAAGTTGTGAACTATCTATAATTGCCTATTATTCTATTGTTGCTGGTTGGGGCCCGGAACAACTATAGTAGTTATTCCCCCAGTAAAGCGGGCCACCTTTCTGGCATGTTACGCTGGCCGACGATTGAATGAAACGAAACTTCTCTATCGCTCTCGGCCCTATAGCATCTATATTATATACGTCACATGCCCGGGCTCCCACGGCAACTATAGTTCCGGTGCAGAGGGTGCCCTCTTTCTATAGTTGCCCCTACAACAACTATTGAAAGGGCAAGTGAACTATCTAGAATTCCGATGCGAAAGTGAACTATCTATAATTGGCTACTATTCAATTATAGGGAGGGACTCTAGTTCCGGCAAGAACCGGAGGCTACCGCTTCTATCTATAGTTGAGCCGTTCCGTTCAGAGGGAGTACTTCTATGGCCCCTACTATTATAAGGGCTATGGCAGGAGGAGATAGATGAGAAGTGGGCCCCGAACTATAATAACGCAGCTCCCTCACCTTCACTCCGTTCAGATGAGGGATAACCGTAAACTGAGTTCAGATTACGGGATAACCTCACCTTCACGACTATAAAGAGAGGGCAGGTAAGGACTAACCTCACCTTCACTTCGTGAACCTTATTCTATAGTCGTTTAGCCCGTAACCTTCATGGTTGTTCAGGATTCCGTGCCGAATTCTAGATAGTTCCTGAACTGGTTGTTCAGGATTCCGTTATCCCGGGCTATAGAATAAGGTTGAATTCAGCCCTTAGAATAGTAGGGCGCCAATCGCTTTCTTTCAATCTTAAGCCGCCTTGTCGTGATTCCGGATATCTTTCAGATTTATGGCTATTCTATACGTAACATGATGAGGTGCTTCATTGCCTCCGTAACCTTCCGCGGGAATGAATGAACCCAACCTTCTATAGTTGGTGAACCGATATATAGTAGAGGGCTTCCTCGCTTTCTTTCGTTTGAAGCTGCCCTCGCTCCCTATTCTGAACAACCGGTGCGTTCGTTTCAAGAGTGCGTTGCTGACTTAGTATGTTGGGGAATTCCCCATCCTTGTGTTTCCCCCTGCTTTCAATCGCCATCAATCTGCCCATAGAATTGTAGGGCTCCATTGACTTCCTTAGTTTCAGCGAGTGCGTTCGTTGCAACCAACCTCGCGTTGTTAAAGTAGGCATGTGACGTATAGAATCGCGGGTGGGTGTTCAATACGTGCCCTTACAGCATTCCCCCCATGTGCCCTACTATTCTAAGGTTAGCGGTATACCGGAATTTCATTCAGGTAAGGTTAACGGTATACCGGAATTTCATTCAGGTAAGGTTAACGGTATACCGGAATTTCATTCAGGTAAGGTTAACGGTATACCGGAATTTCATTCAGGTAAGGGCCGAATCGAGAATCAATCAGAACATTGCATCCCTTTCTTTGTACCCTGACTTTTGGGAGTGTGTCACAACCGATCCTATCTTTGCGGGGTACGCGCACTGCCCTTACTTACCTCGCTTAGTTGCCCTACCATAAACTATTGTGCGTGGCTTAGTTGGGTTCACAACCGATTTATTTTCCATTATCCACCCATGTGGAGTATAGAATGGGTGCTGTCTTTCAATCTTTCCATCCCGCTTATATCGAAATGAAGATTGATGGCGATTCTATACGTAACATGCCTACAATAGAATATGATGGGGGGCCGCACATTGGTGGGGTGCTCCCTATTCTTCTGCCCTCGCTCGCGTTTATCGAGTGCTCCCTATTTTGTTAAGAAAGCCGAATGATCTATACGTAACCCCTGTATTTTGGTGACCTTCTTTCCCCTCGCTCCCTATTCGGTGGTGTGGTTCCTGCCCTCGCTCCCTATTGTTGTGTGGTTACCTTCGAACCCCTATTGTTCCGAATCGATTGATCAATGGTGTTGTGGTTTCCCCGCCCCTCATTTATTGCCCATAGAATTTTAGGGCCCCGGTTACTCGAATAAAACCTCGCGAATTCTAGATAGTTGAGAACATGCCGAATGATTTATTTCCTCACCGTTTATTCTGATGCTGCCCTTAGTTGGGCTTCCTTCCCTGTGGTGTTGCACCCCTGTCAATCTTTCTACGGGGTTCTCCTCGCCACCCTATAGAATGGTAGGGCCCTATTAGAATAGTAGGGCATTCAGATGTGGGCCCTACTATTCTATGGCGTTGGGTATTCTTCTGCATATCCGATGTTGGTACCCTTGTTTCATATTCTCCCGGGCCCCACCCCGCCCCCCACCCCCCCATAGTAATTGTTGGAAGAATTCTAGATAGTTGCCGAATCTGGCCCCGGTTGCGACCTCTCAATCGCCCCTCTTTTCTATTATTCGTTCCCAGCCTCATAAAAAGTAATAAGAGGAGGGTGTCTGTCTAATATTGCTGTTGATCGATTTCTATTCTTGAGGAGCCCGCCCCCCTGAAAATAGAACTATAACTAGAATTGGGCGGAAACTACAACTACTATAAAGGTTGTGAACTATAGAAAATTGCCAACTCTCTATAATTGTAATGGCTGGTTGGAGTTTATCCATCCGCCCCTACTATTCTAAATGGGCCGTAGTGAACTCAATCGACCTTTTCTCTCACATCGGTTTGCTATTCTCTCACATCGGACGGGGAACTCTCTATAGTCGTGGGAGGAGTCCTAAGCGGCACATTGAACATAGCCCAGGGAGATCAAGGAGGCAGGGAGAACCCCCACCTTCTATTGGGGCCCTCAGAGTTCTTTCTAGCCCCCTATAGCAGGGAGTTAGCCGCCCTCTGAATAATAGAGTTTGGCGAGAAAGGATAGGTCGAATAGTTATCAGGTCGAGCATTCCGAGTAGTGTTCTCCCACCCACGATTATAGATAGTTCAGGGTCGAGCATTCTTTCTTTCCTGCCTGGTAGGGGCCTTTAGAATAGTAGGGAGCCCTACTATTATAAAGGCTCGATTCTATACGTCCTATAAAATGGTAGGGGGCCCACCCTCCCTACAATTCTATGGGCAACTATCTCCTCCCCCCTACCATTCTATAGGGCCACATAGATTGGGCGGGCCCTCCCTTCATTAATGAATGTTACCCCCTACCCCCTACCCCTACTATTATAAAGGGTAAAGGGCCCTATCGATTCTATTGGGGAATCTGCCTTTAGAATTATTATAGGCCGGCAACGGCTAGCCATAGAATAGGCCGGGGCCACCCCCCCCCACCCCCCCATTATAGTTGTTATATTGTGGGCATGTTACGTATAGAATCTGGCCGGTCCCCTTAGAAATAGTAGGGTCGAAACTGGCCCTTTAGAATAGTAGGGCCACACTGTTAACTACCTGGCGAATAATATCTCGCTCCCGATAGGATAATCGGTATAGGCTGATCGGTCCATGGGTAGGCTCAGTACCTGAATGGGATATTCTAGTTGGGTGGGCAGGGCCCCTACTATTGCCCCTTTTTCTATAGTAATTGCATGTGGGAGCAATAGTGCGTTTTCAGGGTCAGCACCCGAGCCCAGCATTTATGCCATTGCTTCTATGCCATCACCCCCCGCTATCGGAACCCCTCAAATTCTATGGGCGGGGTGGGTGGGCCCCTACTATTCTATGGGAAGGCCCGGGTGGGTTGGGGATAAGAAGGGTTGGTTGATATGCAGGGAGATCTAAATCCTGAAGCCCAAGGATAGATAGGGGCCCACCCTCCATAGGTAGGGCGGGGACTCGACAACTAATCTCCGTGCATGCAGAGGTGGGTGGGCCCCTATCTATCCTTGGGAAGAGCCAGCACGGAAACAGATTGACTATTTCAATACAAATCTATTCGACGTGCCTACCTAGCCGTTGATGAGGGAATAGAACCTATCCCACCTATTGGGGAAGAATTCATTCTCCCGCGCCCCCCCCAGTTATATAGGTAGGGCTGCCCTCTGCACCACGAGCTATTAAGCCTAAGCTCGGGAACTGATGCCCTAGAGCCAACACCAGCGTTCATTCGACCGGAAGCACAGGAATTGCCAGATCACTCAACCTCGAGATGTGGTGAATCGCCCGTGACCTTGCTGGGGAGAGAAGTTGGGAGATAGTATTGACCGCACTCGGTTTTATTGGACTCGATCTTTGTGCCGCCCCTACAATTCTATGGGCAGATGATTCCTTCGTTTTTGGGCACTCTGCATTAGGATAAAACCATAGTTTGAGGTAGACTCGCCGCCTTGTTGTGCCGGGCGGTTCTGAAGGAAGGTTCTTGTTTGCCAGTTTTTTGGTCCTGGTGGAATGCCGGCAGAAGAAATGGTTCAGGAGAAAGCTTTTCATTCTGGTTGTGGGAGATGGGTAAGCAACCTAAAGAATGGTAGAGAACGCAGGACAACCAACCTTATTAGCCGCCGCCCATACGGACCTCGTTCTGGAAATGCAGGAAATCCAGGCAGGGGTTGTGAGAACGTCGAACCCAATAGATGTTATAGTAATCTAAGCCTGGCGCTCCACCGAAACATTAGATGATCGTTTTCTCCCGATGAACCCTGGATCGAAGGCAATCCGTCCGTCTGGTTGGCAAATGATGGGTTCTCACTCCCTTACTAATTAGAGGTTAAGCGCGGCGACTTATGGTTGAGTAGGTTCGACGTTTGATCGGGTCCATCCGCTTGTTCTCCTGCTTGATTCCCCGGGAGGATGCCTACTGTCGCCCGCCGTCAGGTTCTTAGGCGGCAAATTAGGCCGGGATGCCTACTGTATTGGTTCCGATTGCCAAGTATTCTCCATCAAAGGGCGCTTATTCGGGAGGACTACCAGGCTGAAATAGTAATTCAACTAGTGCCGGGAGAGTCTATCCTGCGCTCGATCAGAACTTCCTTACTTCTATATCGCTCAAGGCTGCGTCCAGCCCCGCTCAGATTTATGGCTGGATCGGATTATAAGTCGCTCGACAGAACCATATCTCGAGTCAAGAAGGTTGCCCCGGGAACGTTTCCATGTAGATAATGAGTTGTCGGAATCATTTAGGGAGATTCGCTGCTTTCCCCGCCGGGCCCAACTAGAATAGGGTCCCAAGGCAGGTGAATAGGTGAATGATGGTTTTTCGCATTACTAATTAGTAAGGTCGCGTGAACCTACCTACCTATAGTTCACCCTAAGAACGGCGGCACTTCATTGAGTCGCCAAACATGGCGGCTATTAGCTATCGCCGCTCAGGGCCTTAATAGGGGTGGGAGGGCCCCTACTATTCTATGGCCCTCTATTCTAATGGGGCAGCAGGGTGGCCCCGGCTGCTAATATAGTTATAGTAGGGGCAAAAAAATGATAGTTAGCTACCACCGATACATGATGATAGTGAGTCACCAACACATGGGGAACTAACCACCTTAACCACCCAACGTACGGTTTAGTAGGCCATCCTTACTACGGTTTAGTACGGTTTAGTAGGCCATCCTTCTTAGGCATCACTTTCTCCCGTTGATCCAATTGTTTAAGTCTATCCAGCAGCAGTCCTGAGCAATATGTTAGTGAGTAGATTCGGTTGATTCAGCAATTGGTTAAGCCATTTATGAAGCATAAGTGGATTCTGTTGATCCAGCACACGTTTAAGCACACGAAGATCGTTCTCGAGCCTGACATTCGTAAGCGAGATGAAGAGTCTGATGTTAGGGAGGAAGAGCCTGGAGAAGAGCATATGATGGGTAACAACCCCCGAATGGGGAACTACCATCACATGGATAACCACCGGTCCTTGGAGAAAAATGGGAATTTTCGTCGTTGGACTTACTTGCCGGCTAACGTTCATGTGCCCAGCTGCTATAGTACAAGCACCCCTTCCAGTCCCAGGTCGAGAGCTAGAAGCACCAGTTTAAGTAGCAGCATCAGTACCAGTCCCAGCAGTAAAAGCATAACCCGCCCAGTCGATGAAGCAACACCAGTGGCAAAGGCAGGTACAGAGCCAGGTGTTCCATACCCAACATCTATACTACTAGTAGATTCTTATGTTGCTTATGCCCTCTATCTATATGGGGATCCAGCCCTACTATTCTAAAGGGATCCAGTAGCATCAGCCTTTACTATATTGGCGAGTCAGTCCAGTTCCTGATTCTTATGTTCCAGATCGAGATACAGTAGCAGAGGAAGCAGATGGTGAGTCAGTAGAGCGAGATGGATATTCTGTCTTTCTAGATCGATACCCTGGCAGCCCATCTCTACCTAGGGGTTTCAAAATAGGGGGCCCAGCAAGAGCAGTTCCATACGCAGCATAGCTTCCAATAGTGGACTTAGCTAGTGATCCAGTAGTTGACCCGGCAGTATACGAGTGAACACAAGCATCAAAGGCAGAACCAAAGGCAGCTAAGGCAAAGACATAGCTTGTTGGGACAGAGGCAATGGTTTATCCATATATATTGATACTCGGCATCCCTTATAATAGTAGGGCAAAGGCAAAGGCAGCTTCAGGACAAGAGGTGAGGGCAGTAATTACCGCTCTGGATCCAGTGCTAGATAAAGATCGAGAAGCACCAACTAGGCAGAGGCAGAGGCATATCTCTCTATATACAATACGATGCCCCGTTAATACGATACGGTGCCCTGTTGCTAAGATGCCTCCTCCATTGGTGGTTCAACATCTCGATCTTGTAGGAATGCTCTTGGTTTCGGAACCGGATCAAGAGAAACTGCTGCTACCATTACCTATGCTTCTGTGTCCTATACCTTAACCTCTGCTGGTTCAACTGCTGCTTTAACAAGGTCAAAAGAATAACCCCGCGCATTCACCACTGCCCCTACTATTCTATGCGGCCCCTACTTATCTATAGGCGACTGCCTATAGAATGGTAGGGGGATCTTATACTCTATCTCCATCCCCCTATAGAATTTTAGGCTGGAAGTGGATATGCCTAAGCGGGTGATGGCGCCTCTCCCACTGCTATTGGTGGGTTTGGATATGGCACAGGAGCTGCTGTTTGGACTACTGCAATTATGTATCGATCTGCTGGCTAAAGGTGACTTGTACACTGACTGTACCGCTGCTAGCTTAGAAGCTGGTGGATCAACAATGGTAACTTGAACTGGCGAAGATGCTGGCTTTGTTGGGGGTGAACCTACTGCTTTTGGCTCTACCTGAGAGAAGTAAAAAAGCATATTTCTATTGATTGGAAAAAAGGAAGAAAAGTAAACAACTGATTCCCCATAGAATTGATAGGGCCCGCTAAGAAAAAAATAGGCAGATTATTGTAGGGGCAACTCGGTTAGCTTCCTCTGCTTCCGGTGGTGGTCCTGCTACTGGTGCAGATTCTATATATATATATATGGAATGAATGCTAGGCTAGGTAATGTCTCTACAACTAGCTCTGCCTTAGCCGCTAGGTAAACAATTGGCCCTGAAACGGGTGGCCCCTACTTATCTATAGGCGACTGTAACCGGAATAGATCCTGGGCGAGGTGGTGGGAAAGCTGCTGGTACTAGCACTGGAACCATAAGGGGCGCTTACGCTGGCACTTAAGCTATTATAGGCTCCCCAAACAGGAAGGGTAGCCCTACTTTTCTATAGGCAGGAAAGCCCTACTTTTCTATAGCGGTTTGGAAGGCAGGGTTCATATCATATCTGCCCGGTGTTGATCTGCTGCCGTTGCGGGTGCTGCCCCTTTAGAATATAGGCCGGCTGTTGGTTCTGGTGGTTCGTGCTAATGATGGTGCCTGCCGTCGTTACTGCTTCCAAGGCTGGTGCCACGGTTGTTGCTTGCATAGGGCTGGCTGTAAACACTTCTTCTGCCGGTGGGGACCGCCTTTGGGGGTTTGAGGGTGCTCCCTCCCCCTGGCACGGAACTGGGCGGGGGTCAATATTGGTTGGAGGCTTGCCCCCCCCGCTTATTGGCTCGGTCATCAATAAACAGCTTATTTGCTATCAAGAAAAAGAATGAATGGTGAGGGTTTTTAGCAGGAGAAAAGAATGGATGGGAACAACAAATGGCCCCTATCTATATTATTGTGCCGTGCCCCGTGGTTCACTTCACCTTTTGTTCTTGCAGGTGAAAAGAAATAAGAACCTGGGTGGCCGCCCGCTGGGAAAGCCAGACACCCCCCTACAGGGATAAAAAAAGGGAAAAACAAAACGAACCGTATTGGCCCCGCCCAATGCCGAGATCCAATTCCCGAGTCACAAGGTCAAGCCCAATCTATCTACTGATGGTGGGGGTAGGCCCTATTTGAATATGCATGCTTCTGCATAACGGCCAAGCAAAAAACAAAATCTATTTGAAATAGCTCGATTGCTCCTACTCGAAAGCGGGTGTTTTTAAACCGGGCAGGTGAGCCTAAAGAGATTATTGTAGGGGGCTAGAGGTTGGGTGGGCTCTCAGGAGGACTTATCCTATATCCACCCACCCCGTACATTAATTAACCCGCTATCCGGCACCCATAGAATTTATAGGGCTTCGGCCCCCTACTATTCTATGGGCTATACGTAACATGCCAACTATCAATGTTGTGCAACAATAGAATAATAGGCAATTCTATGGTACTAATTAATTGACTGATTAATGGCAGCCGGGTGGGAGGCCCCTACTATTCTAAAGGGGGTGGGTGGGAGGCCCCTACTATTCTAAGGGGAACAGGTAGTCGGTATCTCGCCCTCCGGGAACTATAGTTGCCTTTAACCCCCCGGGCACCTCCTATCTGAGGCATCTACCTCCACTATAGTTCCCACATGAACAATAGAATAATAGGCAATTCTATTCCGGAACTCTAGTTTTGTCCCTCCCACCCTCGGTTAGTCCCAACTTTGGAACACTCATTGATATATCCTCCACCAACTCTCCTCCCAC
>MU216762.1:0-15577 GCA_018584345.1 Thuja plicata | reverse complement strand
ACTCACGGTTGTTCAAACCCCCAACAATAGGGAGGGGTGAACCGGACATTTATGAATGCCAATCCCCTTATCGAGAGTAGGGCGATCGGTTGCATTATCTTGAAACGCGAGGTTGGGAAAGCAGCCACTTCTCTTGAAACGAACGGTTGTTCAAAGATAGGTAAGGTCAACAACAACAACCGATTCAAACGCGACTCAACGGGGGATGGATCTCATAACAGGAAGGTTGGAAGCTTAATAAAGGTAAGGGCAGTGTTTTCCCGTTCTAGTTAGAGTTCCCGGTTGTGACATTTCATAGGGAGGGCACGCACTCAACACCCCCATTGGAAGGAACTTCAAAGATAGGTAAGATCGCGAGGTTCACCAACAATGAAGGTTACGTTATAACAATAGGGAGGAAAAATAGGGTTGGTTCGAAGGGAACTTATAACAACCATCCCACAAACAATGAAGGGAGAATCGCCATCTGAAAAACGTAGGGCGATGAGTTGCCCCCTTTAATAGTAGGGTTGTTCCCGTCAAGGAGTCAAACATCCATCGCGAGGCACAATGAAGGAAGGGTGAAATCCCGAACTAATAAAGGCGCAACGAAGCTTGCTCTTTCGATAATGATCTTGAAACGCCAGGATCGATCGGTTGCTTCCAACTAAGGGCAGTGCCCCCTACAATTCTATGGCAAGGATCGATCGGATAACCCCGTAGAATCAATTAGGGGTAACGCAAAGCACAATAGGGCCACCCATGTTACGTATTGAATCTTACGGTTGCAAGCTTAGCTTGAAACGCGAGGGACAAAGAAAGGACACCACAACACAACGCGAGGAACGAATAGGGAAAAGAGAGGGGCAATCAAAGCAAATTAGGGGCTGCGAAAGATTGATTGAAAGTTTCAATGAAGGCAGGTTGTTGAACCCTTATAAATAGTAGGGGGGCACCCCATCAAATTTTAGGGGACTCGAGGGCCCTTTACCCTTTACCAGGTGGGTTTTGGCTTGAACAATGGAAGGCCCAACGAACGGTTGTTCAATTGAATAGGGTCCCGCGCATGGTTCACCGTGGTCGAGTGACTTCATAATCCACCTGCCTTAGAATAGTAGGGCACATGGGTGGGAGAATATGAAACAAGGGCAAATACCAACGCGAGCCACTTCTCGTCGAAACGCGAGGATCGCACAACACCATTCCCAAATCGGAAAGGCAGTTCAAAGGGAGGGGTGAGGAATATTCATGAAGGCGGTTGTTATAACAACGGCAGGGGGAATCGCCATCTTCTTCGATATAAGCTTGCCCGAGCCCTACTATTATAAGGCATCATGTTACGTATTGATGACAGAATAGCGCCAGAACAGATATCAATGGAGTGCCCAACCGATAACAAACAAGAACACCCAACTAAGGTTACTGCACGCACTTCCGAACCCGTCGAGAGAAAGCGAGGGTTCAAACGCACAATGTTGAGTAGGTAGCCAACGAACGGTTGTTCAATCCCGTTCTAGTTAGAGTTCCCGTGAAATTGAATAGGGAGGGCACCAACATGAACAAGAGGGGTGAACAGCCCTATTCTAACATTGGCAACGCGAGGTAAGATCGGAGAACCCCGTTAACCCCGCACCCCGACCTCTATAGCAGCCCTATGCATGCACAAATGGGTTCATCGTTGAACCATAATGTCATCGTTCCATACGTAACATGATGAATAGCCATAATAGCCAACTAAGGTTGCTTCCAAAGAATAATAGGGAGACCCAACCCAACTAAGCGAGCAAAAGGAAGGACACTTACACATTTATACGAGCGAGAGGCCAATTCACAATTCTATGGGCGAGAGAGATAGAGGGCGGTTACTAGGAAGAGGAGCAACAGAGGCAGAGGTTCCCTAAAATTCTATGGGAGGGCCGGGGCATTCAATACTTCATTGAACAGGAGGAAGGAGGTCGAACGCGATGCTCATTTTTCTGGTGTGCTGCTGATGTGTTGCTGAAGTGCTGCTGCTGCTGCTTAAATCTAATTAGTTAACACACACAGGCCACATCACCACCATTCAGATGTGGGGGCACCGGGGAGGGAGGCACAGAAGCACGAGCGAGCGCAGACAGAGAGAGAGGCAGAGAAACACACAGCTCAGAGGCAAAAATAAGGCACAGGCAGGCAGAGAACAAGCTCACACAGAGACAGATACTATGCTTACACTCAGCACTCTTTTTGACAGTCATTCTACTCACTATATTTAGACACACTCCACACTCAGATACTAACCTTCAACTCCAAACTCATCTTTATGCTCATTATACTCAATACTCTATTTAGCTACTTGCAACACTCGTTACTCATCCAATCAGCCTGCTCACTACTAGATTTAGCTACGGGAAGCAATGAAACTGGGAAGCAATGGAATGAGAAAGTTTGATGGGAGGAACTATCTCTCTATAGTTCATTCAACTTGGTGCTCAATTTTTGTTTGGAACTTATAGTCAATGAAGTGAGCGTAGACAGACAATGTTGGATAACGTCTGTTGCAGCAGGGTGGTGGTGGGGCGCTCTTTGTTGTAGGTGAGAAAATTGAAGAAGGTAGGTGAAGTTCTTCCCTATCCATTAGAAGGGTCCAGCGCAGCTCTAAGAATAATGAAGAATAATAAACCCGATTTATCTAGTAGGCCGCTTCTCGCCCGGTCTAGGCGGCTAAGGTGGCCCCCTAATATGGTAGGATTTCGGATCAGTGACGGGCCCTACTATATAAAGGGCGGGGTTGGGGGGAGATAGGGCTACTTTTTCTTCTTTTTCAGAATGCACGATAGATCTTTAAAGAAGCGGACGTCGATATCTGGCCCGGGGAACTCTGGAAACATGGTGGGAATTCGTGCTTTAATTTGCCCTTGTTTTGAGGTCATCCCAACCTTTAGAATAGTAGGGCGCCCATAGAATTTATAGGAGTGAGAGCAAGGGCAGTTTTGGCGTATACGAATAGATGGAAAGCAACAACCCCAGGGCTGGGCGCATTAGTGCTTACCACTACTCTTACTCTTTTGCAAGAGAAAGGTGAAAAGATTCGGGCCACGTAATCCTCCGTTCTAAGATGCCGTCTTCCCGGCAGCTCTGCGTGGTAGAAACTGATAGAGAAGTAAAGTTCGCGCATGTGTTATAGGAAAAAATTCTTCGTATCCCCCCTCGATTCGATGCAAAGGTGCCCCCTACTGGGTGGGTGTGCACCTTCAAAGATTTGCACAAGCTACTCAAACGCGATGGAAACGTTTTGTAGTTGTGCGGCATTCGGCTAAAGTAGGCATTGAACCGACTGAACCTCCGAAAGGTAGGGCCCGTAACCCTTCCCTTCCCTTAAAATAGTAGGGGGTAGGGGGCCTGCATGCAGGGGTAGGGGGTGGGTGAAATATTATATACGTAATATGCTTGCTCACCCCGGTACAATAGTAGGGGGTAGGGGTTAGAATAGAAACCCTCTCACACTATTCTATACTACACATGGGTGGGGGGGAAGGGAGATATAGGGGTGGAGATACGAATAGTGCCGATGAAGGGGGGAGGACAATAATAGTGCCAAAGAGGGGGGGGGGACACTATAGTTCCGATAGCCCTGCGAACCCGTAACGAAAAAGGGGGGGGACACTATAGTTCCGATAGCCCTACTGATTCCATACGTAACATGCCCACCAATTAATATAGAAAAAGGGGCAATAGTAGGGGGTAGGGGGTAGGGGGAACCATAGAATTTTTCTAGTCCCTACCTACCCTTTTCTAGAAATATAGAAGGTGGGTGAACCCTTCATTTTTGCCCTTCATTTTTTCTCACCGAGGGTGGGTTTTCTGGTGCATGCAGAGGAAGGAAGGGGACTTTGGTGCCACTTGGTGCATGCAGAGGATTAGGGTACTTTGCATGCACGATGGCCACCTGCCCCCCCTACATAGGCTAGGTTCAGTTGGGTAGGTAGCTTGGGGAGGGAAGTAAAGAAGTATGTAAACATTCTGTTCAATGTGGGTGGGGGGGCCCCTAAACTAATCTTCCTTCCGGGGCGGCTGGGAGCTCATTGAACGAAGTGACAGATAGGTAGAGCCGGGCCTCCCACCGGGAAACTATGATTCCCCCCCCCACCCGGCCCATAGAATAGGCCGGGGCCCTCCCACCCGGGCTGAATTAGCTCTATATCCTCCCACCCGGGGTGGAACCCCCTACTATTTTAAGGGCTCCCTCCCCCCCCCATAGAATTGTAGGCCAACGGCATCTACCGTAACCGGCCCATAGCCCTACAACTTATTATAAGGGGGTAAGGGGAGGGGCCCACAATAATATAATAGTAGGGCGAATAATTGGAAGAGAGGGGCACCCACCCCTAGATTAGTTGTTGGGAGAACCTTTTGAGGAGCAGAGCCCGTTCCAAATGCAGTACCTTCGGCGGATCCCATTGACCAATACTCATAATCAATTATTGCATATCCACCAGCATCACATCAATGGCAGATCCAGATGCATTTGACCGATGAAAGCAGCAGTGACCATTGAACCAGCTTCAGCACCATCAACGGAGCCTGTGCCAATGCCAATCGTTTCAACTATACTATAAGTGGATTCATGTGCTTTCCATTCCCCATACTAACGTTCCAGTATCTGTACGCGCTACCTCGCTGGGAACCTCACCCCGCCTATAGTTTTTTATGGCGGATAGGAAGCGGGCTTATGAATTAATATGGCATGTGCAGTCCTCCTGGTCGTGATAGAAGCGATCCTCTCTATGAACCGCATTGGCCCTAACAGGCGGGGGTGGGGACGGATACCTACATGGATTAGGACCATTACCTTGCCCGGGTGCAGATCCATTTCCAGATCCTACTATAATAGGTGTTTCAACAACTATAGTTAGTTATTGCGTTCCTATAGACGTAATTTCTACATTCCCAGTTGTTCCTAGATACGGCTGGTGTAAGGCTCCATGTAGTTCCAATATTTGGTATACTACAAGTTCCATACCCCGCTCAGCCCCTACTATTCTATGGGAACCAGAAGCATAAGAGGCCCCTACTATTCTATGGGCCCTACTATTCTAATGGGGTGGCGGGCCCTATATCTATATCTCAGGTGCGGGAGAGCCCTAGAATTTTATGGAGCATCCTCGCCTCCTTTAGGGTCAGAGCCAGAACCATTCATTGGCCCCACTATTATAAAGGCAAGTCCAGGTACAGATAGAGATACAGATCCCGTCCTAGCAGCATCACAGGTAAGCACAGAAGCTAAGGCGGGGGCAGCATACCCACTTGTTCGGAATTGAGACCTAGCAGAAGGAGTTTTCTATAAAGACTCCGCGACATTAGTAGCAAAGCAAATAGCAGAGGAGCAAGCAGATGCAAAGCCAGCGGAGGTAGTAGTTTCGTCTTCTATGCCTTTGCCCCCTATCTATAATGGGGCTTTGCCTTCCCGTCACCAATATCCATACCAAATATATCCATATATAGTGCTGGTTGGAGCAAGGCCGGGAGCGTATCGATCTCCGCGGGGATGACCTTCGCAGTCACTGAACGACCTTACCTGGGTCACCACTTTATATGAGGAAAGGCCAGAGATAGCCACCCACACACCCTTCCAAAAAGAGACAGTCTAACGCCATTCTTGCAGCTCGGCGAATCATACTGGGCCTTTATTTACACCCTATCGTAGTGCCCCGGGCAATCCCTCCAATGTTTAGGTATCTGCATCAAGTCTTCGATTCGAGCGGCCCCCCTACAATTCTAGTTGCTAGCCCTACCCTAGAACTTCTAACTAGCTATGCACCTTTGTAACGGGGTAACCTATAGCCTGCTTGCTCTGGTACTATTGGTGGTGTTTAAACCGACGATAATAGTGGTTCCGGATCAGCTGCAACTGGAGCTATTGGTAGTGCTTCTACTGTTACCTTTGCAATTGGTGCTGTTTGTTTAGATGGCGATGGAACCCGGTCAACAACAACTAGCTTTGCAACAGTCCTAGGGTAACACCCTTAGCCTTAAAATAGTAGGCATCGATCGGAGAAAGCACACATGGGAAAGGAGCGTAGGGAAGTACATGTTGATTAGGCGCAGGATAAAGCAAATTAGCAAGGACGAGGGAAAGCACATATTGGTAGCAGTGGACAGGGGGAAGATACATGACAGGAAGCACACACCAATGATGCTGATGATTCCGGTGCCACATCCTAATGCAATCCATGCGCCGATGCCCATACATCCGATCTGAGCTGCCCACCAGTCTATGCTATGTCAATTTTTTTATTAAACCACAGGCTACTGTCCACTGGTAGCTTCACCCCCTACTATTATAAGGGCCATGCCACCCACCGCTCATATACATAAAATTTGAACACATCGCATCCCTCAGCATCCGAGCCTGTGGTGGCCGCGGGGGTGGAACCAAGTGACTGAGTGGACCCATAAGCCTCGGAACCAGCTATCTATAGATTCAGTAGCTCCTGTTTTGATTGATCCAGTCAATAAAAACTGTTCCGGAAAAGGCCATCGCTTCGCAACTAAGCATACCTTCCAATTCCATATCGAGATTCAGTTGCCCATATAAGAAAAGGGCCACCAGCGGTGAAGGCAGCAGCGATTGAAGCAGCACTGACCCTATAAAAGAGTAGGGCAAAGGTGTAGGCCCCATTAGAATTGTAGGGCAGGGAAGGCCGCAGCATTGGCGAAGACAAAGGTAGGACCATAAGCGAGAGTAGCGGTTTACCTAGTCTTAGTATAATATCGCCCAGTTCCAAATGCACCAGCATATCGCCCAACATCCCTTCCGGTGCAGTCGACGACGGTTCAGAATCGCGTATACAGAGATCGATACCCAAAGCTATCAGTTTAAGTCCCAGCTTCTCCCCTACTATTCTAAGGGTTCCAGCAGCACCTGTAATTTAATCTCCCCTTATAAATAGTAGGGCATACCCATTTCTAGTAACAAAGTGAGTAGCTGGGGTTGAACGCTGTTCAGGGTCACTAACGTATGTGATATAACGTATATGATAGTGGGCAGTTCCTCATCATGCATGGTGATAATGCCCACACCGCCTACCTTTAGTAAGCTCTGAATAGGCACGCGCTTCCAGATGTAACGAATGCCCTTTATAATAGTAGGGCTCTCTCTATAGACGGATGGATCACTACAGATCCGACAAGCGCATCCATCTAGATCAGCTAGGGAGTGGCAATGGTCGAGAACAGAAAGCAGCAATTTATTCTATAGTATAGAATCCAGGCGGTGAACCAGAGATATCTTCGAGATTGAACCGCTTCACCGATACAGTAGGCATTGAACCTAAAGGCTTCACCGATACAGCTAGAATTGGAGAATGCTGAACCATATTACCCGTCCCCGGGCATTGGACCCGCTTCATTACGTATGATTCTTCCCGCCGGCTTGCTGCTGCGCGGTTTTCTGAGAGATCAACATTATGGTTTAGAGCCTGCTGATGTAGTGAATTGGGGGGAGAAGAATCGAACCATGGGAAGGAAGCGCAGGGCTATCACCTTCTTTCCAAAAAAGAGCTGATCCTGCTGCTTAATAATAGTTTGCCGGGCAATCCACAATAATATAATAATAGGGCTCGTCGATTTTATTAAGTAAGGGGGGGCGGCACCCCCGGCTATATAGAGATAGGGCTCCCCTTACTGATTAATAGGGTGTCCCCCTTCTTCACACGTTATGCACCGCTTACGTCTATAATCATCGGGCAAAGGCGAGGCCCTACTATCTATAGGCCGTAATCTTCATGCCCTACCCCTACTATCTATAAGGTAGGCAAGGATTCCGCCATAAAAAACTATAGGCCGTAATCTTCATGCCCTACCCCTACTATCTATAAGGGAGGCAAGGATTCCGGCAATAATAGAATAATAGGGCCATAGAATAGTAGGGGTGGGGGGGCCTGGCCCTACAATTCTAATGGGATTAGTTTAGGGCTACCCTTAGAATAGTAGGGCTCCCCGGCATATCCATTCAATTAGTAGAGTGGGAGCTTATCACTCTTAGCGGCATTATCACTATCATCTCAGTTGAACTATATAAAAAAGGCCTCAGTCGCATCTATAACTCCATCTAAGCGGGTGGGGGATCCTACTCTTAATCGGAACTTAGAACCTTCGGAACCATAGCCCCTCAAATTTTATGGGGAACAGCAAAATCAGAAGGTGTAGCGGCGCTGGCATTAGGTACAAATATATAGATGGGATCAATCAATTCTTAGTAAAAGGTAGACCATCATATAGAGGCCGCAGGACCAGAAGCAGCTATTTGAGCGGCCCCGGTAAAGCCGCTTATTGGGAGAGTCGAGCCAGACATGGGAGCTATTTTGCCACCATCCTCCCAGTAAGCTCTAGAGAAAGCGAATCCATCTCATTCTAATTGATAAGGTGCCCAGGGTTCGCCCCAATATTTCCATTGGTTCAGTTCCCAATCCTATCTCTTACCTCTGGCCAGTCAGCATTTCTCAAAAAGCTGGACGACTAATTATCTTCAGGCCCTGCCTGAAGATTCAAAAAGTTCAGAAGCGTATCAAAATAGGGTATTGAAAAGAAAAGAGAGAGTTTCGGGGCAGACCATCAGAAGGCGGAGGTACGATTGAAAGCTCAGGTGCGTTTCCGAGAATCCAAGCATCTCGAAACCATTCATCTAACCAATTGATAGGAGGCGGCCAACTCACTATCGTCCTATAGATAGTAGGGGCTCGATCGCTAAGCTGGGCCAGTTATTCGTTACTAAGATCCGTAAGAAGCAGCCCCCCCTCGCCTATACTAGGCTGGGTTTTACCCCTTTCCATCATTATGAGCAGAACCGGGATCAACAGGTGCATCTCGAAGAGAAGGTGGAAATATTAACAGAAAGTAATAGTAATTGGAATCTCCGGCAGCGGCGCGTAACTAGTTGAAAAGCAAGATTGGGATCACCCATTTGAGGAGGGCTGCCCTACTATTCTAAGGGGTTGCAGGAGCGGAGGCAACTTACTCATAACTCTAGTTCACTAGTAAACGGGAATCTCTCTCTTGAAAAGCTGGCAGAGTGAAAAGCCTCAACTGGCAACCGGGCATTCGTTGCTCCATCGTACACTAGCTCCAATCCAAGAACCAACCGCTAAGCGTCTTATTCCATCCCAGTTATTAGCTATAAGTAAGACCTTAAAACACCTGAATCAAAGCCATACCTACCATTTCCTAGCAATAGTGGACGTTACCAACCATTTACGCACGCATTACGGAGGGGCCTTTCTTATAGCAGAAGCAAGAGGAGAAGAATTGAAGTGAAGCAACCGTTAGAGTAGGAGATGGCAAATCGTAACATCTCTTTGGCGGTTATAACCTTCAACTAATGGTTCAACATCTTCTTGGGCAGTTGAAGCAGTATTAGAAAGCTCAGTTGCGTAGTCGGTTGCATTCACTATAAAGCTGGAAGGAGAATTGAATCAAAGCATATCGCAGCACAATCAGTAAGTCTTTTCCCTTCCAATCCTCTTTCATCTTGAGAATCTCCGGTAGAGGCAGCTATCTCCACGGGTAGGCCTATTATTTCGTTACTCAGGTCGGTTCATCCATTGCATCTATATAAGCGTCTTTCCCGGGAACTTACCAATCATTATCATTCTCATTTGGGTACATGGGTGGGTGAGACATACCTTGACGAGTTGGAGGTTGTTCTCGGTGGAAAAGCTATACTATAATAAGTGAGCCTATAGAATGGTAGGGGGGCAAATTTCTATAAATGCAGCAGGATTCCACCACCACCACCACCACCACCACTAATAGTTGTTGTTGTTGTTGTTTCCCAATCATTTGATTTCGTGTGCCTGGGATGAGAGATTCTGAAGTTTCATGGGGAGGCCCTTTATAATAGTAGGGCTAAAGCATAGAAAGGAAGTACTGAACAGAGGCCCTACTATTCTATGGCCGAAGCTATGGCTTTTGAGTTGAGTGGGACGGAAAAACTAGAATTGATAGTAGAAAAGCCAGATCGAGTTGCCCAACTATAGCCCTAACTATAGCCCGACTATAGACAAAAGGGCTATAGTTAGGGCCATAGTGAGGGCTATAGTTCCCTAAAATTCTATGGGACTCGAATTTGAAGGTGGAACAACAGAGTGAGCCGAAACGGTAAAACCAATTCGTTAGAAAGCATCAGGACCAGGATGAGATGCACCAACAGAAGACACCAACCCATTATTGAGAGCAGAGCCAGGTGGAAAACCGTCTCTATTTGGTGTACGTGAGCTCGCTCGACCGATCGGAGTTGCATTTAGTTACTAGTGCCGGGCAAAGCTAAGCAATTTAAATAGAAATCACCTCAGTTGCAGGGCCGAGCATGAACTACCAATTTGAATATAGCTCCAGGGATTATAGCTCCAACAGGAAAGACTAGAAATAAGGTATATAAACCAAAGGCCCTACTATTCTAATGGGTATCGAAGTGGAAACCTAAAAAGCATGAGTGCCTATAGAATGGTAGGGGCTATAGTTGAGCCTTTTTTCTATTCTATAGTTGCCCTATATATATCTATGGGCGTAGGAGAATCGGTTCTATATGCGGGTGGAAGATTTGGTGCATCAACGGGAGTACTCACGAAGCGGAGAAGATTCTTCCTGTTAGCGAGGTCAACATATAAATAAGAAAGCAGAGGATATAGCATTATCGGGAGCATCCTTGTTTCGATCGGGTGTATAAAAATGAAGTTTTCAAGATCAGAAGCAGTCACCTCCGCATCGTTGCATGTCTCAGAGCAGCTATCTCTAGTCGCATATATCTCCGATTGTACCTATCATCCCAATCGCCAATCGTCTATATAGGGCCTGGCCCTAGGCGGAGCTTTCTTCTATGGCAAGCAAAAACTTCATAATATGAAACAAGAACGGAAGCAGATCCTAGTGAATCATCAATACGAATTGCCTTTATTATATTATAGGGGCTCCCATAAGCGGGTTCTTCTCTCTTCCCCGTCTCACTTAGTAGGCGGGGTCTCATTTCTTATCTCCCTTGGTAAAACATATCTATTCGTTGGCAGTGTTTTGAAACAGTGTTATCGAGGCTTAGGTACCTTGGTAATGGAAAAATAGAGCCTATAGATAGTAGGGGAGTATGCGAGGCAAACAACCCACCCTATCGGAGAACCTGGGCATGCATAGTTCCCTGGGAAGGATGGAACGAATGCGGGTGGGAAACACAACTCTCTCGAAATGAGTTTATCGAGAATAGGAGATATACGTAAGCTTAGAAGGGCCAATAGCGGGGTGTACCTTAGAACGGAGATACTTAGAATGGAGAGGCCCCTACCATTCTATAGTTGGAACGGGCACTAAGGCTTCATTATAATAATATTCTCTTATCGGAGACCCCATAGAATTGCCCTTTTTGAAGACCCTAAAATTCTATGGGCTTCCGGTTGTGCCGGGTAGAAATCTATAGCTCTGTTCTGTTCTTACCTCGATTCATATCCACTTCAGTCGTATCCCGGTGCTCCGACTATATAGATATGACGGCCTACTCTCCATATATAGCTGTGAGCGATCGGGATATACTATAGCAGCCGGGGCCCTATATATCTCTCTGGGGGCTCGACCAACAGAACAGGAGAGGATTCTATACAATCAGAATTCCCCACAATAATCTATTTGAGGGCCGCCCGCCCAGATCTCTTCTGCCGGGGGGTTGGGGGCCAACTAGAACTATATAGGGATAGGGGTCGAGGACTGGGAGATGGAGATGGCTCGACCGACTTCAGACTAGACTATATACAGGAGATAGATGGCTGCGCTCGACTTTTTCCGGCTTCAGACTATATACAGTACAGGTCATTTAGTATATGCGAGTTGGGGTCTATATGTAGGAGAGGAGGGCGAGCGCATATAGACTCGATAGGCCCCGATGAACCCTACCACTTACCCTATCTATCGAGAGGAAGGCGGCTATATCTAGTTCGGTTGGGATAGATATACGGGGCGCATGGCATTAGCATAACTACTAGAACAGATGGATGCCATATATAGATAGGGGGACCTCTCCCGCCCATATATAGAGAGGGGGCCCCTATCTGAATGAACTATGGTCGACCGGTAGGGAGAGGAGGACAAGGGTCTTTTCTCCATCCAGCAATAGAGCGAGCAGTCAGCGCCCTCTACCGAGAGCGGCGGGGACTTCACGGACTTTAGGCACTCCCCCGACGGCCTACTATACTATCTATAGCCGGAGCCCTATAACTATACGGGGAGTATAGCCTAGCTCCACCTACTCTCTCTAGCCCACCCACCTACCCGGGCGCATCGCTAGGGAGGCCCTATATCTCTATCCCTCTACTCAACTCTCGACTGAGATGGGATATTGTATATCTATATGGCAACGGCCCTATATAGACAACTCGCTCGACTGAGATGAGTAGGGCATCACTCGAGAGATCGAGGGAGACTAGATTCTCTATATCTCTATAGTTGGCACCCCCCCCCTATATAGATCAGATATATGGCATGGCGACGGCCTACGGCCTACTATATAGAGATAGCTGATAGCTGCATTTATGCGCCCCTATATCTATATATACAGGCCGGGTTGGGGTCGAAGAGGTTGGGGAATAGATCTAGCTGCCCCCCTATCCCTATATAGATAGAGAACTATAACTGTCGGTTGAGCACCCTTATTAGAATAGTAGGGCCCCCCCTTCATATTATTGGTGGCATCCATCCCCCTCTCTATATATGGGGCACTCGCCCGACGGCCTACTCTCTATTCGACACCCTATATATCTATATGGCAACGCCCTATCCCGGACTGGACTGCCTATATATATATAGATAGGGGCGCATAAATGATATATCTATCCCCCGATGAACCCCGATGAACCCTATAGATATTGGTATTGATATTGGGGAGGGCGAGGCCCCAGCCCCATATATAGATAGGGATAGGGGGACTCGATTAAATCCTCCACCCCTTAGTTGTCTAGTCATGTTCTCTCCATCTGGGGAAAGGAAAGCTCTTCTCGGCAGGCCGGTCCTCTCCTCTATATACTAGTTCCTCTCCCCGAGCCAATAGCCAATATCTCCCATCCCATATAGTCATTCTGGGCTAGGCTACTGAAGTTGGATAGGGTGATATGGGGGGAGGGAGATAAAACAATCCCCCTACGGGCGGTTGGGCCATATATAACTATAGCCTCCTAAAGTCGGTCGAGTAGGCTTCTTCCCACCCGGTCCGAAGGTAGCCGGTTGGCGACGAAACAGACAGAAACAATGACCCACCTTCTCTTCTTCACCACATCACAGCTCCACTCCATACAGAATAGAGGTCCACTCCATAGAGGTTCCACTCCACAATTCCCACTCCATATAGAGGAGGAGGGCGAGGCCCCAGCCCCATATATAGATAGGGATAGGGGGACTCAATTGATTGATAAATCAATCGAGGGGTGGGTGCTCTCCCGTAGTTCCGTAGTTTATAGCTGGGGGAGAGGGACTCGATTGATTGGGGCCCTATATATACTGAACAAAGGGTGGCATCTAATGTTTGCTCGACTAGGGCAGGGCTCGACTGAAGCCCTATCCATATATGGGGGCAATGTTGGAGCACCGGATGCTCCGCTCTGCTTGATGATATATATATGGGGCCCTATCCCTATCTATATGGGGGGGCGGGGGGCCCTATCCCGACGAGTGCCTGGAGATCAAGAGATGGACGAGCGTATCCGGAGTGAATTGTTTTCATTAAGGCTTCGAGTGCCCATTATCCGAGGATAGCTCTTACCCGGATCGGTAACACTGTCGGGGACCCTACCCTCATAACATAGGGGGCTGTTCCCATTTCATTCATGATTAGCCAGTTATCTGAGCGGCGGGGGACTGTCCCAGCTACGGACGGTGAAGTGCCTACTGACTATACTATACTATCGCCCCTATATATCTATGGGCCTATCTCATATGCTCCCGAGAGAACTACCCTAGAGATTTCAATTGAGGGGGGGGTCTTTTGGCGCATAGCGCATATCATACAGGATAGAGGGGCATAAATGCCATATATAGGGCCCAGTCAAGGCCTCCCAACTGGAGCTGGAGCTAGAGATAGGCCGATAGATCTATGGGAAACCATCCTGATCCTAATCCTATCGGATCTAGATTATATACGTAACATGTCTATGTCTATGTCTATAGCGATGTGATCATCTAGCGATAGCGAGGGCCTATCTATACCCATATGCAATGCCCTATGAAGGCCTGAATATGGCGTTCGCCCAGATCTATCTATCGGGCCATCTATCTATACAGTCTTGACTGGGGGAGGGTCTCTCTATATATAGGGTAGGGGGCGACTATCTAATCCTAATCATCTAGTCGGCACCCTCTATCTATCTATATGATGGCGACCCCTATCGGGATAGGGGTAGGGGGCGACTCTCTATACTATGGTCCAGCGGCAGAGATGGGATATGGGCCCGCCCCCGCCAACTAGATAGGGATAGGGATATATATCTGGATAATACCCTCCTCCCCCAGCTCTGCTCTATATAGTAGGCCGTCGCCATACCATATACTCGGCCTTGACCCCCCTCTCTCTATATGGGGGATAGAGGGGGTCGAGCGTCTAGCCTAAAGTTAGTTCCTCATTCCTCAACCTTTGGTTATGATTAGATTGGATTAGTCTCAACTCGTAAAGAGTTAAGGTCGAGCGAGGTCCGTTGATACTAAGGGAATTAACCGCATCGTATGTCTTCATTCAGAACGTTTCTCGATATAGGGCAGGGCTTACCCGGGCAGGGCTTACCCGCTTAGTCCCCATCCAGAACTATAGGGGATCGATCAGGAGAATAGATCGTTCTTCTCCACCTCCACTTGAGTTGAGATACGATGTCACTTGAGATATAGCCCTATCGGTCGATGGCATTGATGTGGGGAGGGCGAGTTACGGAGGAGAGATAGATATACCACTGCGCAACCCAACCAGGTTATACAACAGTCGCATCTATGCAATCACCGGCTTGAGCATTACTGTAGTGCAGTTAGTTTATGCTCGGTTGCCAGATAGCAGACTATCTATCTACAATACATAGTCATCCACCAGTCGATGCCCCACCCAGATCTCTTCATGCACCGGAAGGGCCTTTGGGCACTCGATTTATCAATCGAGGTACCCTTAGAATAGTAGGGCGGCAACTAGACTATATATGATATGGCTCGGCCTCCCTCCTTCAAGAACTATAGATGTAGATATCGGGGAACCCCTTTAGAATAGTAGGGCTTATCCCACCCTGCTGCCCGGGAACCCGGCAATTCTAATCCCACCCACCGCAAAGGTAGAGATGGGCACATGCAGGGTGGCCCTTCCCCTTCCCCTTCCCCGGCACAATAGTAGGGGGTAGGGGCCCCCCTTCTATATTATTGTAGGGGTAGGGGTTGGTCCCTTAGAATAGTAGGGCTAGTTTATAGTTCGATAGCCCTACAATAATATACCTCAATTATCTAGAGGGGGGGGGCCCCCCAACTATAGATAGTAGGGCATATTATTTATCGATTCCCTTTACCCTTTACCCTTTAGAATAGTAGGGGTAGGGGGTAGGGGGTAACATGCCCACAATAATAT
>MU216760.1:112973-126682 GCA_018584345.1 Thuja plicata | reverse complement strand
CGAATCCGATCTGGACCCCTTTATAATAGTAGGGCACTCCCACTCCCACTCCATACGGAGAGGTTATGACAGCAAGCAGCCATTCGTTTCTCTGAGAGCGAGTCGGGGTCCTTAAAAAAGAGTAGGGCAGCAGGTTCAATCTCGATAGACAGATCGATCTGATAGTCATCCATCTATGGTCTATAATAAACCCTACAAAATCTATTCCCACCCAAGGCCCCCCACCCCCCCCCTCTTTCTATAGTTGCCCTGGGTAGGTAGGGGATGGCCAACCCAACCTATTACTGATCTAGCTGCCCCCACCCCACTATCTATAGAGAGGGGTTAAGTGAATGAAGTCTAGTCCGAGTTTCACCGGTGATGGCATCTCCCAACCGGTGATGGCATCTCCAAGCTATTCGTAACGGCACAAAGGATGGGATTAGGGAGATCGATCCGGAAGCGGTGATGGCCTATGCTCGGGAGGCCGAGGGCCCCTCTCTATCTATAGATAGCGAACCATTCGATTGATTGAGAGGGCCCGCCCCTATCTATATCTATATCTACAGATCGATCTCCTAAATCCAATCCTCTATCCCCCTCCGATACAGCACCTTAGTCCATCAGCGAAGCGGATCGTCGACTATCAGAGATTAGTCCCGTCGGCTCTACTCTGTATACCTAAACTTCCAGCTCTATATACCTCAACTTCCAGCTATATAGGGCGCCCAGATCTCTATGGATCGGATGGGGTTTCTGCAGATCAGATCGAGGATGGGGGGAGACTGAGACTCGCGCCGACCATCCCATCTATAGTTCTAGTTCCGGTTCTAGTGCTGCTCGGGAGGACGAGGGGGTATAGACTAGATAGGCCCCTACCTATATCTCCCCTCTATATCCGCCGAAGGGTCCCCGAGGAGCACCCTCCCCTATAGAATGGTAGGGCCCTTTAGAATAGTAGGGCATTCAGATGAGTGGCTGGGTCAAAAAAAAATGGATAGTTGCCCCCCCCCACCCTCAACATTGAATAGTAGGGGCAGGGTTGACCGATAGTTGGTGCCGGGTAGGATAGGGTTCATCTGCAGGGGCACCCCGGCACTAGTTATAGTAGGGGGGGCTGGACGTGAGACAACGGAGCACTGGTCTCATCCCCGTTCATCGGCGGCTACTATAGTGCCGGGGTATCACGTATATAATGGTGTGGAATCTCGCCCGCCGCCTATCTCAGTTCATGCGAGCCGTTCACCTGCCATTATAGTTGCTAGAATCGCCCAGCCGGTCCTCCCTGGTCCCCCGGCTGGGATGAGTAACGTTGCCCCAACCCCTAATGTTACGTATAGAATCTGCCGGCAAGAAACTCTAGGCCTACCCCCTACCCCCTACTATTGTGCCAGGGCCCTACTATTCGCCTGCACGGGGATATTCTATACGTAACATGCCCACCCCCAACTCTCTCTCCACCCATCCCCACAGAGGCTATAGAGGATAGGGCCGCATCTCTCTCCCGATGAACCACTCTTCCGACTCCACGAACGGCTGATTTTTCCGATATAAACTTCGGTTGGATCGCCCGGGTGTTCATGCCCTACTATTCTAAGGGCGGGCCGGAACGGGTGGGAGGCTTGCTTCACGATTGCCCCTCGGCGGATCACCCTACGGGCATTTGTCTGGCTCCGTATACGCTTCGCGATAGTTTCTTTCGATTCCGAGGTTTTACGGGAGGAAGGAAGTGAAAGTGAGTGAACCCGGTGGCCCAGTCATAGTAGGAGTGAGGGAGGATGGGGCTAAACTATCTCTGTCCAGTTTGGGTTGTAAAGTGAAGATTGGCCGGTGCCCCGTAGCAGTGTATTGCTCCTCGTCGAGGTAATGGCAGAAAGAATATTGATTGTTCGGCGGCTCCGATGGCAAATATTGATTGTTCGGCTCCGATGGCAACTATACGGGTGGGCGGGAAACAATAGTTCCGGGTGGGTGGCCTTTGCCCCCCACCCAACCCCACACACGCGGATGGTTCTCAGAGCCCTACTATTCTATTATTGGAGAGGCCGGTGTAAGAATGAGATCCTTGTTCACCGCCATAGAATTGTAGGGGGCCTCGACGAGCTTCCATCCCGACGAGCGGTAAGGTTAGGCCCACGGGAGATTCATTTCAGGTAAGTGAGGACGAGCAAAGCCCCTGCTACTATAGTTCCCTCATGAACACCCGGGAGTTAGCCGCCCTCAACTAATACAGCTCCCCAGGAATTTATCTAGAACCGAGAGCGCCTCTATTTTTGAGTTGACTCCCCCTCACTCGGGATAGCCGACCATCCGCCCGTAGGGCCGTGGGTTAGAGGCAAGGAGAATAACTTCATCCGGAAAGCAGACCGTGGGCCAGCCTGCTTTCACCCCCAGGCAAGTAGTTTATACTGTGCCCCTGCCCGTGGGTGAGAGGCCCCTACTATTCGCGAGGGGTTGGGTCCTTTGTTTTAGACTGTTACCGCCTATAATTTCTATGGGAGCATGCTTTCTTCATTCGTTTCTCCCCTACCCCTACCCCTACTATTATAAAGGGTAAAGGGCCCTATCAATTCTATGGCGGCCCTATCAATTCTATGGCCGTTTCTTACCGGGGGTGAGGATAGGTCTTGCCCATGAACACCCAATCTCTCCGGTTAGAGGACTAGCTAGTCTACTCTTCTATTCCTCTGCGCCGCTGTAGTGGGCTACTATACCACCCATCAGAGATGGCCCCATAGATCCATAGGCGCCGCCTTCCCTACAATTCTATGGGGGGTCTATTCAACTTTCTCACCACCCATCAGAGATGGCCCCATAGATCCATAGGCAGACTGAGCCATCAGAGATGGCCCCATAGATCCATAGGCAGACTGAGCAGAGCACCTTCCTACACCCCCTCTAGTTATTCAACGGCACTTTTGCCCTATATAGATTAGTTGAGACACCCCCCTACTATTCTAAGGGCAGTGAAGTGGCCCCGGTGGCTCCTGTAGGACGGGAAATGGGAGGACAAGATCCCATAGACTCGATCGAGGAGTAATGTCCATCCTTGTGTTCAGCTAATACACCAGGTTCAGGATGGAGCCCCAAAAATTCTATGGGTAGCTGGCCCCATTGCCTTATAGATAGTAGGGCTGTTGGCTGTTCACCCGGAAGGCTGGCTAGTTCAAATACACCTAGTTTGGCTGTTCACCCGTGGGGGCAAGTCCCTAATGTAGTTTGGCTGGATAGGGATAGCGGAAGGAAGTTACAATTCTCTCTCTGTTTAGTGTCTCCCTCCTCGAAAAAACCTCCGCTCCTCTCCCGGGTGGTCGAGTGGCTCCGCTCCTCCACATCCTTTGAAACTATCCGGAAGGAAGTCAACTCCATACAACTATCTAGAATCGGCAACCTTTCAACTTTTGCCCCCTACTATTCTATGGCAAAAATAGACTCTTCTGGAACTTGAGTTGGAGGTCCTCTCCCCCCCACCATAGAATAGTAGGGGCCCACAACCTCTAGCAGGCTAATGCCATTGGGGTGTGCAATTGGAGATAGCTAGGCCCCTACCATGGCAATAGGACGTATAGATCCTGATCAGCATCCCTACTATCTATAGGCACCTGGGTATGCCAGTGCATGCAAAGGGGTGATTGTATTGTAGCCGGATAGGGCCCACCCACAATTCCGAAACGTTGATTCCCTAATTGACAAAAACCCTATCAATTCTAAGGGCCAATAGCCAGCTTTCATTATTCTATACGTAATATTTTCCCCCCTACTATTCTATGGCGATTATTCTCGATTCCCTTTAGAATAGTAGGGGGTCCCCCTACCCCCTATATTTGAAGGGGAAGGGCCATGGTAGGGGACCCCTACCCTACTATCTATAGGCTATCACGATTGGTTATAGGCTAGATTGGTCCGGGGGCCCATAGCATAGAATTTTAGGTTAGGGTTAGGGATAGGCCCCCTACTAGATGCCATATTGTGGGCATGTTACGTATAGAATCTTAGAATCTAGGATGGGAAGCAATGAAACGTTGGATGGCCCGGCCTATTCGTTAGTCCTCCCTCTTTTCTTCTTTTTTTCTTGCCCCCCCTCCCGGTAGGGCCCTTTAGAATAGTAGGGCATTCAGGCGAGGGATAACCATGCCGAATAGTAGGGAGTGAGCGATCTCATAAAATTGATTTCGGGGAATAATACCGCCCTCAATTATCTACGTAACATGTATCAACCTTATCCCTAACCCAATCCTACTTGATGTAGCAGGGTGGGTGGGAGACAAAAACAACTACTATAGTTGTACAGATAGAATGGCAGGTTTACCAACCAACCCACCACCCTGCTTCGGTGTGACCGGGTGAACTGCGCCAACTAACTAATAGTTGTTTCTCCAGCCATAATGACTCTGCGCACACCACTCTTCTATTCCAACGGCATCTACCTCAATTATATAGAGGGGGGGGGCGGGGGGGCTAGCAGGCTGATGCCATGGCAGGTTTACCTCCAACTATTAGCTTAGCCCCGACTATGGTTCTATTGGGTGGGTGGGATCTCCCATGTTACGTATAGAATCGAGCAGAATAGTAGGGCGGAACAACTATAGTTGCCGTTTCCCATCCTGCTAGATGGCTGCCCTACTATTCTAAAGGGGGCCCCCTACAATGGCAATAGGACGTATAGAATCGAGACTCATATGAACGAAGTGAACTTTGAACTGAGAAAGAAAGAAGGAAGGCTATTCTTTATCGGCTAGGGAGTCAATCCACTTATCGAATCACGGCAACTATAGATAATTGTCGCTCGGTTGCCCAACTGAAGCGGGAGAGGCTAGACTATAAAGTCGTAGCCAGGTAAGGGCGATCCAACCACAACTATAGATAGTTGAATCCCATCCCAACCAATACCAATCATAGGGTCGACGCTCCCCACCAATGAGAGGGAAATCATTTCATCAGCTACTTAACCCCCTTAGAATAGTAGGGCACCCACCCCGGCTGCTAGTATAGTGACGGGTGCCATAGAATAGTAGGGGCAAAAATGATGAATGGATCACACCGGATAGGAAGGAAGGGCAAGTTTTGATGGGTCGCTTGAATAATATGCCCGACTATAGACAAAAAGGGGCTATAGTTGGGCCAGTCATATTCACCATGAAGACGAATGATCTTAGTTAGGGGCGGGTTAGGAAGGAGAGGGGGGCGGGTCCCCATAGAATAGTAGGGCACAGTCATATGAGCCAGAGCCCTTACACGCCCTATAAATTGCCCATTTTTTTCTAGGCGGGGCGTGCCGACCTCAAACATATTATTGTTAGGCCCCGGCTTATTAGAATTCCCCTACAATAATAGAAAATAGGGGCAAGGCAACCATAGATAGTAGGGCAGGGTCCCCATAGAATAGTAGGGCCAGTCATATGAGCCAGACCCCGGCCTATTCGCCACTACCATAGAATAGTAGGGGCCCACCCGCCATAGAATAGTAGGGGCTGCTTTTTCGTATTCTCTAATGCATGCCATCCGAGTGAGGGTGTTATTGTCCCATCCTTTATTGGTTGGTTCTCGCTGCCCGTACAATTTCTAGGGGTTCTCTGTTCAGTGAAAAGGTAAGCTATAACTCTCGAAGGTCGATCAATCCACCGATCTGCCCTATAAATTATATGGCCCCCTTCCAGAGTATTTGTTGGATTGTAACTAGAATAAGCTAAACTAAACTAAATAGATGGGGGGCTTGGGGGCCCCCCCACCCGCAACCGGTCCTTCATTAGCTGGACTACAATAATATACCGATACTAGAACTCCCACCCATGAACCGCACCCATCCCGGAGAATTCATTCTAGCCTTTGTTTCGGTTACCCGGCTCCTTCATAGCTCAACCTAAGGTGGAGGAAGGTACCCCATAGAGCCCACCATTCTATAGGACGAGGTTATCGCTTACCTTCATTCCATTCAGGTAAGGGAGGACCTCATCTTGGCTAGAATAGTAGGGCATTCAGATGAGTTTGGGAGGCAGGGACAACTATAAAGAGATGTTGGCAGTGGGCTGGGGAGGCAATAGAATCGAGAACCGGACCATCGAGATAGGAACTCCCCTTAAAAGAGTAGGGCTTCTACTGTTACCGGACCATCCTTCGTTACTTTCATCCGGGAGGCCCCCTTTGATAATAGTAGGGCATAACTATCCCCATATAGATAGAGGGCTAATGGGGGGTGGGGGGGGGGAGGGGGGTATGGGGCCCCTACAATTCTATGGCGAGAATGAAAGCCCATAGCCTATTATTCTAAGGGCCTATTATTCTATTGTTCCTGTCCAGAGCCATAGAATAGTAGGGGGATTGGCCTATCCTGCATGGGCTCCAGTTCGTTTAGCCGGAAGGGAGTTAAGGGAGGAAGGCACCTTATCGACCGGGCAAGACTTTCTACCGGAATACCAAATAGAAGCTGGTAGGA
Organism: Thuja plicata; assembly: GCA_018584345.1. Lineage (NCBI taxonomy): Eukaryota > Viridiplantae > Streptophyta > Pinopsida > Cupressales > Cupressaceae > Thuja > Thuja plicata. The sequence continues at coordinate 120,270 of MU216760.1, read as the reverse complement.
AAGAAGGTTAATCCGGTCCATCCTTCACTGCTCCACCTTAGAATAGTAGGGCACCCACGAGGAAGAGTTCCCTACTATTCTAAAGGGAAAGCAGTTAACCCGGAATGCAGTGGGAGGCCCAGAGAGAGTTGTGGTCCCGAATTAGAGAAAAAAGGGCACGGTTGGGCCCATGCCCATTAAATAGTAGGGGCCAGTTAGGTCCCTCGGAAGAACAGCTCCCGTCCTACCTATAGTTCTAGTTCGTTCAACCGTTGGTGCCTCCCGGAGGTTCAGGATGGGGCCCATAGAATTTTAGGGCACCCCCGGTGGGTAATGGTTCAATCAGCAGTTCGTTCGGAAGTCAGGGAGAATGGTTCCTCCTCCGTGTGGGCAAGTTAGGGAATAATATAATAGTAGGCACCCGCTTCACTGCTGGAGCTATAATGTCACTTTATCCCGGTGCAAAGGAAAGAATCTGTTGGCGAGAAACCTCCCTCCTGTTTTATTGCCCATTAGAATAGTAGGGGCTCCAGCGCCACCGCCTCCTGCCCTACTCTTTTATAGGCCCCCGGTGAGCCTATAAAAGAGTAGGGCTCCTTGCCTCTGGGTCCCTACTATTCTAATGGGCAACTCCCCTTCAAATAGTAGGGGGAGATGGGCTAGCTAAAGACTAATAGCTGGCTGCCTTAACCCCCGGTTAGCCTTATTTGTTTTCACCCATCGGAAACTAGGAGATGGTAACAGCATTGGATTGATCGCTAGTCGATGGTGCATTGGATTGTGCCGGGTAACCGGTGCAGAAGGGAGGACCTAAACTTCTCTTGGTCGGAATAAAATGAAAGCATGCTCGAGCCCCTTTATATATTGGGGGCCGTTGCCTATAGATAGTAGGGCCGGGGGTGAGGCCTATCTCCTCAACGACAACCTTTCTCGACGAGTTGCCTATAGATAGTAGGGCGCCCTACTATTAGATTATTCCCTTCCCGTAGGGCTATGGAGGAGGAAGGATGGGAGTGGGCCTACAATTCTATGGGCCCTACAATTCTATGGGGGAGGATGGGTAATGGGAGGAGCAGTTATAGCCCGGCATCAGTGAGCCCGTGATGCTCTCCCTCTTTGTTTGTTTGTGATCGCTCATCTAACGTAATATAGACCCTCGGATGGGACAAAAGAAGATTCTATACTGACGGCTGGATGAGCACCTACTACGTAATATAGTTCACCCTCGATTGATTGTTGAGAAACATCCGGAATACTTTCTTGCCCCGATCCTTTGTTTTCTACTGTTACCGGAGCATGAACTATACCTTCCAACCGTAGCTGGCCCTACCCGAGTAACGAGGGATAGTTTAACCGGAGATCCAGGCCCTACAATTCTATGGGAGGCTATAACGGCAGGCCCTACAATTCGATGGGAGGATGGAAGGAAGGTATACATGGATGTGACTAGTTCATTACCTCGACTAGGGAGGAGCCTACCTGAGCTTTCATTTTCCCTTTAGCATTTGTTTAGCTCTGGTCCGAGCGATAGTTTAGCCAGGGGCCCCTACTATTCTAAGGTTAACCCCGTAATCTGCAATAATCTGAAAGGGGGCAAATAGTAGGGAGTTTACGCCCTACTATTTATAAAGGCCCGTAATCTGCAATAATCTGCCTATTTTTTGCCCTTTTATTCTCTAGGCGGCCCCCCTATATTTCTAAGGCTAAGGCTAAGGATCTGCCCGACTATAGACAAAAAGGGGCGGGCAATAATATAGAAGGGGGGCAACAATAGAATAATAGGCAATAATCTGCCGACTATAGAAAAAAAGGGTTGCCCTTTTATTCTCTAGGCCGGGCCGGCACAATAGTAGGGGTAGGGGGGCCGGGGTAGGGGTAGGGGTAGGGCTCAATCTGCCCCGCCCAAGAGGAATTCTATGTTCTATGGGCATTAACCAGATTCTATACGTAACATGCCTACCCCTGCAGGGGTGGGTGGGAGCCCTATTATTCTATTATTGATAGAATAGCCCTACAATAACAACTATTCTTTTGGGGGTGGCCCGGTATCTCGAATATTGTGGGCATGTTACGTATAGAATCTAGAATCTAGTCCCCTTTTTTTCTACCCATAAAATTGTAGGGATCAGCGTCTCATTGAACAAGCTTGGCAGAGAAAGAGTGCTCCGCTGATGTCCGATGTTGGTCATCCTAAGCAGTGCAAAGAAGCTTCGCCCTCCCCTTCTACCTATTAGGTCGGTCAATACCAAGGAAACGAGATCACTCTTCGGAACTTTTAAGTGGGGACCATTTATGCATTAACTATCTATTAGGAATAGACTATTTGGCGAAGGGCCAGCTCCGGAAGCAGATGCAGGATCACCACTATGATAAGCTAACAACGCGCCTTAACTTGTCGATTAGGTCACCTGCCAGCATGCTAACTCGTAAGCATTGATCCAGGGCCGGGACATTACTATGCCATGGGTACGGGACCACGGTTAACCCTCTCCAATCGGATCTAAGGCCAACTCCCGCGCAGGATAAGGAGATAACTATACCTACCCAACGAGGCCTAGGAACAACCGGACACACCTAGGCTTATTAATCACCGTACCGAGGTGCCTTCCCTACTGCACCATTTAATCTTACCCGCAGCAGATCAAATAAAAGTTTCAGAGCCTATCCCTGTTCCAGATGCATATCCAGTTCTAGGGCCATGTCCTGTTCCAGCCGCCCATCCTGTTCCAGGGCCATCAGTAACAGAGGTAGCCCCTACTATTTTAATGGGCGGAGGTAGAGACTTCTTTTTCGGTAGCAGAGTAAAAGGTAAGAGCAGAGACAAAAGCAAAGCCCGCGCCGCAGCAAAGAAAGCCTTCCAATCGTTTCAGGAGCAGGGGTGACAGCACCAGTTGCCCTACTATATATAAGGGGATCCAGCCCTCTATCTATATGGGGAACCGGTTGCCTTTATAATAGTAGGGCAAGATCCTGTGCCATACACGGATTCACCAGCAGCGAAGGCAGAACCAGTTGTTTCACCGGTTGCCATTATAATAGTAGGGCCCTTTAGAATAGTAGGGCCCCGCAGATAAATAAGCAGTTCCAGATCCTCCAGCATCAGCAGCAGACCCAGTAGTATAGACAGCCCTACTATTCTAAAGGGATCCAGCCCTCTATCTATATGGGGATTATGCGGTTTATTCGGTAGATTATGAGTTTTACTCTGTTGGTTATGCAGTTGGTTCAGCCCTTAAAATAGAGGGGGTTCAGCAGCAGATCCGTAAGAGTCAAAGGCAATTGTTGATCCCATTGATCGAGTGATTCAGTTGCCCATATAATAAAAGGGCCAGTCCCAGCTTTCCTTTGAGTTTCATAGCCTGAGCCTGTTGCCCTTTACCCTTTACCCTTTACCAATAATATAATAGTAGGGCCCGCTAAGAACAAAATAGGCAGATTATTGTAGGGGCCCCCCTTCTATATTATTGTAGGGGGTAGGGGGCCTTAAAATTCTATAGGGGACCTTGATTGAGTGGATCCCGCAGATGTAGATCGAGTAACAGTTCCAGGTAACCCAGCATCTTAGCCAGGTCGATAGCCAGAAGCATCAGTTTAAGTCCCAGCGATTGCGGAGCTAGTTGCAGTAGTAGCCAAGGTTAATCCAGCAGTTTACCTTCTGACCCAGAACCCGCCTTTCAAATAGTAGGGCGAGTGGAGTCAGATCCCGTTGGAGAGCCATAGCTCATTTAAGAGCGATGATATTGAGGCCCCCTACCATTCTAAAGGGCAGCCGGTGCAGATTCAGTTGATCCGAGACCAGAAGCAAAGGAGCAAGCAGCATTATACGCGAAGCAAGCACCACCCCCTACTATTCTAAGGGGATAACCAGCACCAATAACGGTTGACCCAGTAGCTTACCTATAACCAGTACATTCGGTATATAGATATAGGTAGCAGCCGGGCGGGGAAACGAGAAAGTTGAACTGGTCGGGCACGGGTAAACTCTTAAGTGGACGATTGGCCGAGGTGAGCCCTTTAGAATAGTTGGGGCCCCTTTCTAATAGTAGGGCGTTCAAGCAGCAGTTTAAGCAGAGAAAGCAGCAATAGATCTATACGAGCTGATAAATCTTCGCTTGAACAATAGAATAATAGGCAATTCTATGGGGAATCCTCATCTGGAGAAACAGAATCCCCCCTTGCGCTCAATTCACAGGCTCATAAGGACCCGCATCTGCTTCAGGCTGAACCAGCATCTAAGCACGCAGCGAGGGTGGCATCAGTGTATCTAAAATATCCACTTAGACCTCCAACTATAGAAAAAAGGGCAATAGCTTGTTCCATAACCAATATGAGAACCGGAGCCCGGTGTTTCGGGTTACCCATTTATCAAAGGTATAGACCCAGTTCCAGCTCCTTAGCTAGCATAAGATTCACCATCAGCATCTCGCAAAGCAGCATCCTTCCGCCTATAGAATGGTAGGGCTTCATTTAATGAAGATTACGGGCCTATCCTATCCTAGCCTCAAATTTCTATGGCTATGGCTATGGCTATGGCTATGGCTTAAGATCGAGATTGATATTTAGTTACAAGTCCTCTACAAATCTAGTACCAGAGGCAGATACACCAGCGGATAGAATTTCAGTTCCAGTTGTTAACCTTTCATCAGCAGTTGATCCCGAACCAGCCTCAAATTCTAATGGGCCAAAGCGATTAGTCGCTATTATAAAGGCCTATGCGCATCAATTCGATCATTACATAAGGTGTAAACCCCAACCATGCACGTCGCACGATCGATCCATCAAGCTATCACTTCATCTTTCCACCCCAGATCCTTTCGAATTATACCTTTCTTCCAACATTGATCTTTATTTCTGTGAACCCACAATCCCTAAGGGCTCTCTGAACCCTCGGCTACACTTGAACCTAAAATCTTCCCCCATAGAATTTATAGGGCAAACTTCTTTTTTAAGAGACGTGTCCCTCTACTTTTATCCCCTTCTCATCTTCTTGGATCGCATTCCTCCCTTGAGCTATCCCAGGATGCCCATTGTTTAGCTACTCAATGCCGCCCACAAATGAATTCGAATGCTCCTTTTATAGGCCATGGACCTCATGGAAATATGCTAATCAAAGTTGCCCTTAAAAGAGTAGGGGGCCAACTGGATCCACTTCATCATTGGTTGATCATAGTTGGCCATGTCAACTGGGTCATAATCATCACTAACAACCACCTCGATTTATGCCCGAGTCTCTGCGTTGTGGTCCCTTTTCTTTGATTCACAACTCCATAGAATAGTAGGGCCCATAGAATAGTAGGGGCCACCCTGCAGGTTCACATGCAGGGTGGGGGGATTATAGGGTTGGGTTGGGAATAATAGTAGTTGCCCCAGGCCACTGGACTTCAAGCGGATGAGATGAAAGCCGCGGCCTACCTAAAATTCTATGGGCTATGGGCTCGCCGACCACTCACTAGCTGTTGGGGACCAGCCACCATTGGAGGAGGTAGCAGCTGTTGGGCATTAGAGAGAGAGAGGGGGGTAGCAGCTGCTGGGAGACCGGCCACCACTAGGGAAGGATCATTCATGACCAACCGAAGCGGCCCCCATAGAATTGTAGGGGCTCCCACCCACCCCTACGCCTATAGAATTGAAGGGGCCCGCTAGCCCTTTAGATAGTAGGGGGCTAGAATAAACAAATAGATACCCTCTTTATGGCATCTGCCTGCTAGAATAAGCAATATTATTCTAAGGGCCCTACAACTTATTATAAGGGGGTAAGGGGTTATAAGGAGGAGATAGCGGTAAGGAGGGGGCAACCAGCTAATCTACCATCTCGGTGCAGCCCGCTATGGCTCCTCCTCTGCACGCACCACTCACCTATGGGTTGGGTTGGGAATAATAGTGAGAATAGTAGGGGCCCCCCAAATAAAGAATTGTTGTGGGTGGGAATCATAGGGCTGAAAAGTGATTCTCGCCCATAGAATAGTAGGGGCCCGTATAAATAGTAGGGGGTAGCGGTAGGGCAAGATTCTATACGTAACATGCCCACAACTAATCTACCTGGCCCACCCCCCCCCATATAGAGAGTTTTGGTAAGGGGTGGGACTAGAGTTGCCTTTCAGTCAAAATTATATACGTAACATGCCAACCCCCTACCCCCTACTATTCGCTTCCTATAGTTCCCACCCACCTCATGTTACGTATAGAATCTTGCCCCCCTTTACCCCCCCTATTGATCCCTTCTAATAATAGGGGTAGGGCCCCCAAAAAAGATTATTGTAGGGCTATCGGAACAACTATAGTGAGTTTCCCACCCCCGGGTGGGTGGGAGGAAAGGAACTATGGCATCGGATGAATAGGTGTGGATGATTGCGTATCCATCCATGAGGCCAACCCGTAATCTGAACGGAGTGAGGGTGAGGTTCGAATCCTCGGTGGAAGGAACCATAAAGTTGGGATGCCAGCAGGGTGGGAAACTATAGCCCGTAGAATAGTAGGGGCCCCCTACAATCGCCAATAATAGAATAGGGGCCTCCCCCATAGAATTGTAGGGCCCCCATAGCCTCCTCCCACCCACCAACTTTGAGCCCCCTCCATCCGCGGGCTAACCAGTGGTTTTGGAATCAGAGCCGTCCGCCCCAGTCGGGTGCCCTACCATCTATAGGAAAGGATCATCGCCCCCCCATAGAATAGTAGGGGGGCCCGCCCGGCAACTATACCTTCTTCCTCTGCACCGGGTGGGTTGGTTCATCCTGCCATTCTATCTCGACTGCGCCCATAGAATAGTAGGGGCCCCTTAGCCTCTTCCTCCCGCCAACTATATCCTGCAGGGTGGGCGGGAATCATAGTTCCCCTGCATGTGAACAGGGGCCTTACTATCTATAGGCTAGTTGCCCACCCAACCCAATCAACAATAATCTGGGGGGGCCGGGGGTAAGATTGCCCCTGGCGAATAGTAGGGCCCCCGGCCCCTACTATTCTATGGCCCTCTATTCTAATGGGGCAGCAGGGTGGGCGGCAATAGTTGTTCTTCTTCCCACCCAACTGCCCCTGGCGTCTCCTCCGGCCCTTTAATAGTAGGGGAATTCCCTCCCGTTGCCCACCCCCCCCTACTATTTTATAGGCAACAACTATTCAAACGATGGGTTGGGCCCTACTATTCTATTATTCCCTACTATTCTAAAGGGGCCCTGGCGAATAGTAGGGCAACGGCCCTTAGAATAGTAGGGGCCCAGGGTGGGAGGGCAGGGGTGGGTGGCCCAGGTAGATTAGTTGTTGCTTCAGTAGATGCCTAAGAAGGTTGCCTTCCATCCTCTGATTGATGATCCTCTGGTTGGGG
>MU216760.1:94724-112923 GCA_018584345.1 Thuja plicata | reverse complement strand
GCTGGAGGTTGGGCCTTGAACCGTGAATGAAGAAGGGTGAGGGTTTGGCAATTATCTAAAAAAGGGCGGCCGTATTAGATGATGTAGTAATAGGTGGTTCGGGCGAATAGCCTATTGGTATTAGTCTGGATTTGGAGCAAGTATTGTTTGCAGATGAAGTGGCTGCTCAGGGGTGGGTGGCCCTTAAAATAGTAGGGGGCGCGGTTGCTACTCTACTGTAGATTATATACATAAAGCTGGTTGCGATAAGATGGAGTGACTTGTTGAGCTCTGCTGGATTGGATTATGGTGCAGAAGGGGACGAGCTGTAATGGGTTAGCCCCTCTCGGGCGGTATATACAAAGTAGGCCATGGGTGGATCCAAGTAAGGGGAAGTGAACGAATGGAAGTAATGAATGTGCCGCTATCCCCAACACCCAGTTGATATTCCGTTCCGTAGATAATGAATCCACAACCCTTACACGCCCTATAAATTGAAAGGGGGGGCTCTCCATCGACCCCATAGCTACGACCTCTCCTCGACCCCAACTTACTGAGGTACACGCATGCGATTGATTGAGGATTGGTTCTGCCCGGGAATGGATTCAGAGTTGGGGATAAGAGGATAAAAGTGAGGCGATGCCCTACTATTCTATGGGTCGAGGAGCTAACCAACTTCCGATTCTCCCTCTCCATACCGCTTATTCTACGCCCTAATGGGTTCGGATGGGACCGGTTGCCCTTCCTTTATTTTAGCTGGAATAATAGAATAATAGGCCCCTTCCCTTATAAATAGTAGGGGGTAGGGGTAGGGCCCATAGAATAGTAGGGCGTTGGTTCGGGATCGAGTGGATCCTTGAGACCCGCTTTCATTGCTCCCCTTGCCGATGCAGAAGGCCTTAATCAAAGGAACAGAGGCGAGAAAGAAAGTCAGACGAGGAGCTAAGCTCGCCTATCGTTTCTTTAGGGAGCAGCTATCCCCCTTACCCCCCTATAATAAGTTGTAGGGCGTTCGTTCCTACAGGATCAAACCCACCCAATAAATCAAACTACCTGCCGGATCGATCAAAGCAAGTCGATCCGAGGCAAGCGGAGAATTATAACGGGTGCCCCTATTATTCTATTATTCTCCCCTACTATTCTAAAGGGCCGGCCTATAGTTTCTTTAGGGAGATTCTCTACGTAACATGCCCACGGCCCTACTACTATTTGCCCTACTATTCTATTATTCCGGGAGGGCTGTTCCCAGGGCACCTTCCCTTAGAATAGTAGGGGCCACCCAGCCTTATTTTAGCAGGTTGATTAATAGGACGGCAATAATCTGCCCGACTATAGACAAAAAGGGGCTATAGTCGGGCGATTATTGCAGATTACGGGCCTTTAGCCTTTATAAATAGTAGGGGTAGGGCCTCACCAGCACTCCAACTTGCCATATTACATATATATAGATCGGTTCCACATGCGAAATGCCATTAATTAGAACCACCCACCCCCCGAATAGGGCGATCCTAGATCCGCCTCCCCCTCCCCCTCAAATTCTATGGCTATGGCCCCCTTTTAGAAACGTTGGGCGATCCAACACTGCACCCTTCAACAATAGAATAATAGGCAATAGTAGGGGGTAGGGCGGATCCAACACCAATGACGCATTCACCCATCCCAACTCCCACCCTACCCCCTACTATTGCCTATTATTCTATTGTGGAAGGGGAGAGGGAAGCGTCTCATGCCCTACTATTCTAAAGGTGCCCCCCAGATATAGATAGGGCCTCGGCCTATCCAATACCATCCCGGGCTGGTATTGTTCATCGGGGCCAAACCCCATCAACAAAGTTGCGCCCTATTGTGGCGGAGGGAAACCAATTCTGCATGCAGGGGCCATATTATATACTACACATGGGTGGTAGGCTATAGATTGGGGCAGCAGGGTGGGCCCTAAAATTCTATGGCGTATAGAATCTAGTCCCAACCCTACTATTGCCCCGAATTGAGCACCTTTCCTTTGACCCCCTACTCTACCCCTACTATTATAAAGGGGGCCCTACTATTCTATGGCGGGGCCCCTACCCCCTCTATTTTAAGGGCTAGGACGTATAGAATCGAGCCTTTGCCCCTCCCCCCCTACTATTATAAAGGGCAGAGGTAGATTATTGTATTGTAGGGCGGCCCATCAAATAGTAGGGGAGTTTCCCATCCTGCTAGATGGCTGGTGGCATGTTACGTATAGAATCTGCTGGCGCAGAACCCCAACTATAGAAAAAAGGGCGGTGCCCCTATATATAATTGAGGAAGATTAGTTGGGGTAGAATAGTTCTTGCCCCAATTAATATAGAGGGGGGGGTGGGGGGTGTGGGCATGTTACGTATAGAATATGGCCGGTCAACTATATATAGTTGGGTTCATCAGCAGGCCATATCAATTATAGGCCCACATCTGAATGCCCTACTATTCTATGGGGAAGATGTGGGCCCTTCTTTATATAGTTGCCCTACTATTCTATGGGCCCCTCCCCTACTCTTTTAAGGGCCCTATATTCTAAAGGGCCCTACTATTCTAAGGCTAAGATTCTCACCGTAGGGGCCATATTAATATACGTAACATGCCCACCCCCGGATAGGTGCCCCCCCCACTATAGAGGATAGGGCCATAGTTTACCCCTCTTTCTTTACATAACCTTTGGCCCTCCCTGGCTGGAGTTCAGTAGTAAATCAATCTCGATACCGGTTCAATAGCCACTATAGCCCCTGCAGGGCTAATATGAGGTGCAGTAGGGGCTTGGTCAGCTAAGCACTGTTTGCTCTTGATTTCTCCCTGCTGCGGGCCCCCCCTCAGATTCAATTGTGGGAGGTAGATTAGTTGGTCCTCTACTATTCATAGCGTTGGTCCTCAAGTGAAGATGTGGACTGTTCTTCTTCACCAATGAGCACTTCAGCAACAGCACATCATCAACACATCAGTTCGTTCGGGGAGGTAGCCCTACTATCTATAGTTGGTAGGGTTGGCTAAGACTAGATTCTATACGTCCTAGTGCCATGGTAGGGGCCCCCAACCAACTATCCCCTCCCCAACCAACTATCCCCTTAGAATACACCCCCACCCTGCATGCAGGGCTAATATGAGGTGCCCTGTAGAGAGTAGGGGCTTGGCATGTTTGCTCTTTATTTGTCCCACCCTGCATAGGGGTGGGGGGGTGAGGTAGATTAGTTGGTCCTCTACTATTCGGGTAGAAACGTAGGTCCCCTACTGCGTAGATTAGTTGGTCCTCTACTATTCGGGTAGAAACGTTGGTCCCCGCGTTGGTCCTCTACTATTCGCCTTGCCCTTCCCGGCTTACCATCTCTCCATTGGCATGTGACGTATAGAATATGGCCATTGGCAGGGATAATAGAAACCGGGCAATCTACGGAGCCAAACAAATGATCTTAGTGCCGCCCCAACTATATAAAAAAGGGCAGATTCTTGTGGCGGCCCCGGCTTATTATAACTAATGGAGTTGGGTCCCCCTTTATAATATAGGGCGCGAATATGACTGCCTACAATTCTATAGGGTGACCCACCCATTAATTGAGGAGCGACAATTCTATGGGAGACACGACCATAGAATTGTAGGGGTGGGAAAGATGATCCTACAGAGTCGGTCCAATTCATGTTGATCCCCAGTACTATGGTTATTAATGATAGAAGTGCTGTATAGAGTTCAAAGTAGTAGTACTATGATTATTAATGATAGAAGTGGTGGATAGAGGTTCAAGTAGTAGAGTGAGTATGGGTGGGTAAGGTAGGGAAGTGAAGGTGGTAGGTAAGGTAAGGGTAGGTAAGGTTGGGTAAGAGAAGGCCCCTACTATTCTAATGGGCGTTCCTCGATCTCTGAACCGGGGGGCTTGTATGTCAACTAGTGATCCCAAAGTTCATGTTCGTTGGTGTTACCCACCCGCCCCCCCAACTTTATAGAATTGCGACCCGGGCGATGAGTGATGAAGAGGGGAAGGGAACGTTCTTTCTGCAAGACCAGAAAGAGAAGGGAAGGGAACCTGCAAGATCAGTAATCAAAGAAAGCCAATATTAAGATAGGGCTTGCCCTACCTTTATTGTTTTTCGAGTTAACAACCTTTGCTTCTCCTTTACTCTATAGTTGTTGCCCTACTATTCTATGGGCCCCCCCTTCTAGATTATCGTCGGGTGATATTATTGTTCATCCCCCCTTTATAATATAGGGGCCGTAACCTCCCTATAGAATGGTAGGGGATTGGCCGGCTCCTATCCCACGTTGGGAAGGTCTTCAGCATGGGAGCTAACAGAATAATCTACCGCCATCCTGAACCTGCAGGGGGTCTCCATCCCACACCGTGGGTGAAGGACGGGCCCTACAATTATATGGAGGAGTTGGGCTCAGTTCCCTACTATTTATAAGGGCGGGTTGGGGGCAGTAGGGCACTAATGAAAATGAATTGGTAGGCTTCGGATCTGAACTCTATGAAGCTTCATAGTTCTATCCTTCTTGCCTCCCTTAGAATAGTAGGGCTAGATTCTTTCTTTCCTTTCCTCCAATCCTAGCCTACACCCCCGGTGAAGGATGGACCGAGGGAGAGAAAGTTGGTAGCCGGGAACAATCTAACTAGCCGAGAACAATCTCACTACCGGTGCAGAGGGGATAATAACATCACCAGGCCTACTATTCTAAGGGATCCAGTGACCAAGGAGCATAGTAGAAGGTAGAGACACCACCGCCATATAGCTCAGCAGTTTAATCCATTGATCCATAGTCAGTAACTCACCCATAGTTAGTAGTTAGAAAGCCCCGGCCCCAACTGCCGTACTCTATATCCTCACACCCCCTTAGAATAGTAGGGCGAGATAGATACCCTCTGCCATGTTTCAGCGCAGGGAATAAACAAGATAGAAACCCTCTGCCATTCATCTAGTCGGTATATAGTTGGAGGTCTCACCAGCAATTTCATTGTTCCATCCCCCCCTACTATTCTAAAGGGCGCCCCATAGAATTGTAGGGTACACGGGTTAGCGGATCTCCCAGATAGATAGAGGGGCCCCCCCACCCAGGGAGGCGGGGGTGGGGGGGGGATTTGCCAACTATATCTTTCCACCCGGCTATAGTTTGCCCACTACTAATCTACCTCCCGCCCCCCCTCTAGATAATTGGCCGGGCCCCTACTATTCTATGGCCCCTACCCCTATTATTATAAGGGTAAGGGGTTGCCTACTATTCTAATGGGCGAAGAGATTCCCCTTATAATAGTAGGGGCCATAGAATTTTAGGGCCCACCCTGCTGCCCCATTAGAATAGTAGGGCCCATTGGCGAATAGTAGGGCATTCAGATGTGGGCCTATAATTGATATGGCCTGCTGCCGGGAACTATCAACAATAGAATAGAGGGCCACCCCCCTATAGAATGGTAGGGCCACATAGATTGGGCGGGCCCTCCCTTCATTAATGAATGTTACGTATAGAATCTGGCGCCCTGGCCCCTTTAATAGTAGGGGGTAGGGCCTTAGAATAGTAGGGCACTTCTCTATCGCCGGCCATCTAGATTATATACGTAACATGGGTGGTAGGAGGGAATTCTATAAACGGGTGGGAACTCTAGTGGAGGTAGATTCTATGTAGTGGGAGGCTATAGTAGTTGACCAACCTTTTGCTGCACCATCTGCATGCAGAGGACCTAGAACTCTAGTGGAGGTAACGAGATAGTGAGAATACGGCACTTGCCAACAATAGAATAGAGGGCCTCCCACCCTGCTGCCCCAACCCCATAGAGCCATAGCCTATAATTTTGAAGGATAGGGGGGGTACCCTACTATTCTAAAGGCAAATTAATCAGCTTGCTAGAATAAGCAATCGTTGGGTCGGCCAAAGAAACTATAGGCAGTCATATGACCTAAACTTTTGATCCCTAGAAAAACTATAGGGCATTGATCCAGCCGCCCTATATTTGCCTATTATTCTTTTGTTGGGCTAAATATCGTTGGGTCGGCCAAAGGAACTATAGGGCAGTCATATGACCTAAACTTTTGTTTGAATCCTTCCGACTTTACCAACAATAGAATAGAGGGCCTCCGATGCCATAGAATAGTAGGGGCCCACCCCGCCATCCCACCCAGAGAAGCATCGAATGAATTGGTTGGACCCAGTGCCAGCAGATAGTCGATGTATCCCAATCATCAATCCTTGCTCGAGTGTCATCATTTCCTGGAATCTAAGTCCAGGAATATAGATAAGGGACGGTCTCCTTTATGACTCGGTAGCCCACTCGGCGGAAGGCCATGTTCGCACCGTCGAATGGAGTGTTCGGTCACGACCATCCTGTTTAGCTCGGTCCAGTACAATATAGATAAAGGGCTTATTACATAAGTAAGAGACTCGACACCCACCCAAGTCATTATAGTTGGATCTGTCCCGGAAGGGCAGGAACCCACTTAGGATGAAAGAGGGGCATTCGTTCGCCCTACCCCTACTCTTTTTTTAAGGGTAAGGGTTGCCCCCTACAATTCTATGGGGACCCGGATCGGGGCGGCCCATAGAATTTTAGGGCCTATAAAATAGTAGGGAGCGACAAACTGATGCCGGCACCACTAGTGGCGGAGGGAAAAGCAGCACCACACAGTCGGCTGTTCATGCGGGGACAGCAGCACCTGTAATAGCAGTAGCAGAGGTGGTGGGAGCAACTGATCCATCAATGGCACATAAAGGAGCCCACTGTTTTATCCGCATGCAGAGATGGTGGGAGCAACTGATCCATCGTCAATGGCAGAGGCAGGGACAGGGGGAGGAATGGGGGAGGGGTGAGCAAGATATGTGTGTAACCATCCAGTGCGTAGCCGTCCGCCACCCTGCATCGGGGAAAGCAGTTGCTTGCAGGAGAACCTGTAGTCGAGGGCGATGGGCAGCTCGGAGCGGCAAGCTCGTTGCTTTTGCGTAACCCACTAGTCGAGAGCCGAGATACCGGTGAGAGAGCGGGCTTGGATCAACAACCTTGACCAGCTGGGTTCCGGATGCCTATAGTTTATTTTGGCTAATAGTTGGATGGATTCCGGCTTACTCGATCCAACTCGACGTTGAGGGAGGGAGGCTACTATCTCCTCCCACCCGCCCTATGATTCCCAACCCACCCGGAGATAGGGTTGCTCTTCGAGTTAGTTCAACATCTATAGTCGAGCTTCCACATCTATAGCTCTCTCTTCGAGCTGCTATTCTAGTTTAGCCGAGCTGCTATTATAGTTTTTTAGCAATAATGGGGGCGGCTATAATCGACCTATAGTTCCCTCCCACTGCCATGGCATCAGCCTGCTAGAATAATATGCCCTATATAGATTAGTTGGGGCCGGTGCAGAGGTAGATTAGTTGCCCCTACTATTCTATGGGTAAAGTTCCGAGCTGCTATTCTACTTTAGCTCTTCGAGCTGCTTTCACTATAGTAGGAGGTGGGAGCTCAGCTATCTATTGCCCTACTATTCTCTGGGCTCTTCGAGCTCACTGGACAGTGCCCCTACTATTCTCTGGGCTCTTCGAGCTCATACCATTAGCAACGATACATCGGCGGGGAAGCTTTGCTTCGTTCCTCTGGCTGCTTAATATGGCCAGGAAGGAAGCTGGGGTGAACTCTCTGTACAGTATGGGGCCCCCTGCCCGGTTTGCCTATGTCCACGGTCACCCTGGGTATAACCTTCCCTCAGTCCAGCTCTCCCCCGCCCCAACTGTGCCTTAACCAGTTAGAGGTGCCCCCGGGTCCTCAATGCAATACGCTATTCCACCCCGGCTAATCGTTTGCCCATAGAATTGTAGGGGGGGGTGGTGGGGTTCCATCCATAACTCTCTCTTCAGCCCGGGTGCGTGGCACAGCTGGGACTGGGTCCCATCAGTCACTGTCCTTGGTTGGCATTCCAGGTATAACCACACTTGCCTGCAAAAAAGACAAACGATAGCCGGGCCCGAAGGCCTGCTACGGCAGGAGGCCGCCATAGAACTATCCCGCAGCAGCGAGGGTGGCCCCCTACAATTCTATGGGGCGATAGAAGCAGCATCAATCTTTAGCTGCCCTCACTTCGTATAGTCTCAGGAAAGGAGGTGGGTTGACTGGAGGTGGCTACTTTACTCTAGGTCATAGGTTTCCGCCACTTGCCTTAAGCCCAGGGGAAAGTACAAAGCGAGCTGCTATGACACCTATTTGCACCATACCCCTACTATTCTATGGCAACAATAGAATAATAGGCAATAATCTGCCTATTTTTGCCCATAGAATTGATAGGGGCGGGCCCTACTATTATATTATTGTGGTTTAATCAAAGAATTCAGTATAACTAATAAAGAGAGGGGCCCACCCACCCTGCATTAGGACGGGCAAAGAACTATTATCGCTTCGATGAAGACCCTCCCCCGGCCCATATAATAGTAGGCAAGCCGAGTGCAGCGATGAAGACGCCGGGACCCCTCTAGGTGTAAAGCTCTAGTTCGAACTAGCGGGTTAGGAGACATGCCGATGAACTGCCCGGTCCAACATTTGATAGGGTTCCGATCCACGTAGACCTATACGAGTGGGGATATGTAGGCATCATGGTCTTCATAGCCAGAGGATAAAAAGAGTGGCTAGTTGCTGGGTTGCTCGGGAGCTCGGACCAGAGTCTCATGGATTGTAGGAATTGGTGCGTCCCAATCGATATGAGTCAAAGTGGGTTGCTCGCTTCCTACCATAGAATAGTAGGGGCCCCATGCCATAGAATAGTAGGGGCCGCCCTACTATTCTATGGGCGATTGCATGGCTTCGATTGGACCAAAACCAATCGATGTATAGGTGGTAGGGTTTCGGTTAGTGGTTTGTGGTTTCACAGGTATGATCTAGACGACCACATTCTTGTTCAATGGCGCTCAATTGTTGTGCCGGTTGCCCAACCCTTACCCTTAAAAAAGAGTAGGGGCCCCCCTTCTATATTATTGTAGGGCCCATAGAATTTTAGGCCATTTCTGAGTGACTTTCCTATATGGCCATTCGAGTCGGATGAATAGATGGGTCATCACATCGGCAATGTGGTGCACTTCCGTCCCACCCAGGGCCATTCCCGGGCATGCATAAGGGCCAAGTGTTTGAATCCCTCCCCTTCGATCGGATCCCATCTATTCAGCTGTTTCATCCATTCCTGGGTGATACTACCACCGCTATTCCCATTGATTCCACTTCTTGTCGAGCGTTTTCCTCCCCCTCCCTCCAATGGGCGCTTCACCCAAAACTGTCGAGTGGGATCAGTTCGTGTCCCCTTAGAATAGTAGGGCTAGATGCACCTATAGGGGGGATGGAGACCCCTATCCATAGTTATTGGGATGGTGGGATGGCTTTATCACCCTGCTTCCATAATGGCAGTGGGGGGCCCCTACTATTCTCACTATTATTCCCAACCCGCATCTATAGAATAATATAATAAAGGGCACCCCGGCGGCATGTTACGTATAGAATCTAATCTCCTGCATGCACGATGATGGCCTTCCTTCCGCATCAGCGCATCCATACGTAACATCCCAATAATCCTCCTTCTCCAGGGCCCCTACAATTCTATGGGGCCCAATCCCCTACAATTCTATGGCACAGTTCACAGACTAAAAAGAATACTAACGACCATAGCCTTCCCGGAGGGAGAGCCAATGGAGGGGTGATAGTGGTGGGGCTGGGCGGCCATCAGGCTTCCACGGAACTCCCTTTGGAGGCCAATAAACAATTGCTCTCAATACCAGGATAGGAGCGCTAGTCAGAAGGTCTCCAATCGGTGAACAGGGAAGTGAATTGCTTTACTAACAAGTTGGATGGCTTGCTTGAAGGTTCCCTAAGCCTACTATGATTGATAAGGCTGTGGGTTCGATGGCGGTTTCGTTCGGGTCAAATAGTGTACGGGCCCAACCAATATTGGTTGGTTCCAGATAGCCTGCCTTGTTGTCGGAGGTTGCGAGTTTACCAGTAGCAAATCGTATAACTTCTTCTCGCTCTTCGAGAGTGAGGGATGATACGGCCCAATATAGTAAAGGCGCCCGCCCTTTCAAACTTCTAACGGTACTCTGTAGTAACCGAAGATAAAAACAGTAGACTGGTCGATGATTTGTAACTGTTTACAAAACATACCATCAGCCCGCGGCTCCTACGGTTCAACCTTTCCCTTCCCGGCCTACCCCACACACAAACCAGGTTTTTCCACCTGCCTGCTCACGAATATCGGGGATTCGTCTCGATCGATATCTAGTAGGAGCCGTTACCTTATCATAATGGTGACCACAGGCGTAAGCGCGATGGCGGTTCTGCTACTCAGAAATCAGATGAGGGAAATAAAAAAGGCTCCCACCAGGCCACCATGAATAGATCCCATATGCCTGTGATCCATGGATCTCCGATAGGGTTATGCTTGTGAGTGCCGGTGGGTGTGTCCCCGTTAGTTGCGGTAGGTGCGCTTGCCTGTCAGTGGTAGTGGCTCGGTGGTAGTTTCTAATATTCAGTATGGCTTTAGATTGGTTGCCATAGAATTTTAGGCTCCGGGGGCCTATAGTTGAAAAGGGCAGGGGTTGGGTGGGTGGTATAATTGTCCCGCTTGAAATGCTGCCCCTACTATTCTAAGGGCACAATTAGCTGCATTCCGAATTGGCTTCGCTCCCCCTTCGTAGGTAGGCCTTCCTTCGTAAGTTAGTTCCCAACAAGCGAGGGTTGGGTTTCGCTGTTCGTCGAAGAAGCCAAGCCGCATTCAATCCTTCCTTTAATATCATAGATAGAAGGAATGAATCTTCATTGGGATTGGGATGAGACAAGGTGCAGCAGGGAGCCCGACCGATGGATGCCTGAATGAGTGAGTGTTTCGATGCAGTGAACCGATAGAATAAAATAACAGAGATCGATACTATCAACTAACGATATTCTCGTAAGTAAGAAAAAGAGCCGTTCGATCCGGGCATCGAGACTGAATATGGGAGCATATAATATATAAGGAAGGGGCTTCACCGAAATCCATCTATGCCAAGCCCATTTCCTCTCATTTATGGTCCCCCCCGCCTTAAAATAATAGGGCGGAAAGGGAAATGACTCCATTATGTATGTGCGAGCGCAGCGATGAAGGAAGGGGAAGCCTTAGAATAGTAGGGCCTTCTCTCATGCGGATAGCCCTATATTATAAAGGGCTTCGCATGCATAGCATGGGCGGAGGGGCCGAGCTGACCCCGACCTTCTTAATTAACAAGTGATTAGACCGGGTTATGTGAACCTTGACCTTTCCGGCCTGATGACCTATCTATTCTATCTCTATCTTCTCAATATCTTCTATATATCTAATAGGAAAGGGAATCATTCATTTAGAGGAGAGAGACCCCCCCTAACTAATGGGCTGGTGCGAGAACGCTGATTTCCCTTGAAAGATCTTTATCATCATAAGCGTATTTAAAGCAGATTGAAAGAAGGAGAGTTGGGGAGAGTGGGAAGAAAAGGGAAATAGCTCAGTCGGTTAGAGCCGATCCAAGATGCCTCTCCCTTTGGTTGGTCTTTCTTAGTTAGCATCAAGTAATCAATCACTTTCCCGGCAGGCACCTCCCCGAGCAGAGTGAATGAATATCACCAGGCCGGTTCTTCCAGCAGCATTTGTGCACTATAGACTACCTCCCTCCTCGCGTAACTTGGCTTGGTTATGGTCTATTGGCTTGACAGAACCCACGTCTCTTTACTTTATTTAGTGCGAAGCGCCCAGGTCCTTTCATTCATCTCTATATAATGAATAGGAAAGGGAATAGTAAGATGAATATGTGACTAGGTACAATTATAGCTATAGTTCCAGGCAGGGTTTAACACCTATAAAGCAAGATCGATACCCATCAGCATCGAGGATAAAGGCAGAAGATACAGTCTCACTCGCCTATAGAATGGTAGGGCCCTTATAATAGTAGGGGAACCAGCGAAGGCAAAGGCAAATCCTATAGTGCCTGATCCATTTATCTGTAATGAGCAGGTGTTCTCCGTTATATGTGGACATTCGATATCTGGGTAGCTAGCTGCCTGTGATGGTTCCACTCTATCTATCTGGGCAGCTTACTTCGTTTCCATGATTGTTAGGCCGGGCTCTCTGTGCCTCTGTTGCTATCTCTTATGCTGCGTGTGGATCAACAATTATAGATATAAATTTGATCCTACTATAGGTTGGGGCGCTGGGGTTAGAACTTTAATAATAGTTGTTGGCTGGGCAACCGGTGCTTAAACTACTGTCATTGGTGCTACTTTTCTAGCTACTGGTGTTTGTTACTGGTGGATAAGCCCCTCAAATTATATGGGCAACTGGATCAACTATACTAGCAACCGAGAAAACTATACTCTTTTTTCTAGGGGGGTCCGGGGGAACTCTAACTAGAATTGTTAAGGAACTATATATAAGGGTGGGTAGTGCCTTCCGAACAATCCAATGAGGGGGTGTGGGTAGGATAAGGAGATGGTAAGCTCTCCTCGCTGGGGGAGATCTCGCTCGCTAATTAAGGAGATGGTAACAGCCGGGTAACCGGATAGAAACGAAGGATGGCTCCTCCCCAGCGGACAGCCAAACAATCAATCGTGTGGGCCTTCCTGTTCTCAACAATCAATCGAGGGTGCCCTACCATTCTATAGAGGAAGGAGGTTGAACGAACAATCCAACCCGGGGGTTAAGCCTCTACCTCTGATAGAAACAAACTAGAATTCCCTTATCTCAATTATTGTGGAAACAAAGATTTTATGGCCCCTACCCCTACTATTATAAGGTAAGGTAGCTAGATTCCAGATTCTATACGTCCTATAAAATGGTAGGGGCCCACCCCACTATAGAGGATAGGGCATAGAATGGGGCGGGGCCCCCCTTCTATATTATTGTAGGGGGTGGAATATTCTATACGTAACATTAATAATAGAATAATAGGGGCCCTACCATGTTACGTATAGAATCGCCTATAGAATGGTAGGGCCCCCATAGAATTGTAGGGCTAGAAATCTCAAAGTCAATTCTCTGAATTGTCAATGAATCTAACCGTCAGGATGCCATTAACTTGCTAGAGTTGGGAAAGCAAGCTGATGCCATTAACTAGAAAAGGCTTTTGTCGCCTATAGATAGTAGGGCGGCCCGTAGGGCCCACAAACCCCTACGTCTGTAGAGAAAAAAGCGATATAAAGAGAAATGACCAATCCCTAATGAAGGGGGCGGAAGTGGCCATAGAACGTCCGCAAATGCCCTGATAAGCCGCATTGTTCTCGCCTTCCTTTCCTTTAATGCAAGCCTGCCTGTTCAGTGAGTGGGTAACCTTTTGCCCACTAAGCAGGACCAGCACCAAAGCAAGCAAGACCAGCCGTACCACGCCCTGATATATGGGAAACGAACCCCTACCCCTACCCCTACCCCTACTATTTTAAGGGTAAGGGAAGGGAAGGGCGACGGTGGCGTTGCCCATCCAACCATACCAGCAAGCAAGACCAGCCGTACCACGCCCAATACATAATCAATGGAATGCAATCCATCGGCTCTGGTTCACAGAAGAGAGAGATTCAAAGAGTTCTAGTTCCCTACTATTATAAGGCCCAGCAACGAATACAAGCAGCGGAGAAAGCTTAGGGGATTGGGGCTAACCTATTCAATCAATAATTGCGGAGACACAGAAAGGGCAAATAATAGAATAAAGGGCCTTACTAACAGAAAGCTTACTCGCATAAAGAATTATTGATTGGGTTGGGGCGCAAGCAGCGGAGAAAGCTTAGGATTGGGGTTGGGTGGGTTAGGTTTATTTTTCTGAGCAAAGACCTAACCTTGCGGGGAAAGAGAGGGTTGGACCATATTGACCTGGGATGGCGGAAAGGTGGGTGTTGAAGCAAGCGAACTATCCTTAGGACCTTGTGGTGCGTATTGTTCTTGTGGAGGACCTGGTGGCACGTACTGTCCTTGTGGAGGATTTGGAAAAGGGTAATATGGGCTCGAACTTGGGCAGTTACAAGAGGAGTGACTGCCACAAGAGGAACTATGTCCAGAGGGGGGGTTACTAGTCCCGACGTAAGATGTGCTTGCGCCGTAGGAAGGATGAGGTCCTCCATAGGGGGGTTAGGGTTACTATAGGGTAAGTGGGTTCTTTATCAATTGGTTCTAAGTAAACTAGATAAAGCGCCTATGCTTCTAGTGCCCTAAAATTCTATGGGCAACCGGATCCCCTACTATTTATAAGGACGCACTAGATATGAGGTGGGCTATGACACTCGTGCCAGCCCCCCCCACCCCCCATTATAGTTTATTATTGATGCTACTGGCTCTAAAACAGGAATAGAAGCTTATCGAGGTGCTGGTGAATCTGTTTCTTCGACTGGATCAACTTAAACCCCTTTAGAATAGTAGGGCTACTGTTGCTTCTGGATCTAGTAGGGGCTATGGAACTCAATCTGATGACCAACTGGAACTCCCTCGGGGCCTACCATAGAATAGTAGGGGCACCCCCCACCCGGGAGGCAATAGTTGAGTCCCATCGAAGTGTCATCTTCTAGCGAGGTGTCCTGCTGCTGGGTGCCCTACCTCCATACCCCGGAAGGCCTCGACTCGCCTGCGAAAGTAGGCTAGGCCCCCCGGAGCACGAAAGCCATTACTTTACGTTCGGATAGCACCAACTACATTAGGACTCCTTCGACAAAAGTGAAGATTTATATGCTTTGGCCCTACTATTATAATGGGGAGATGCGAGCAGAATGAGATGCTAAAGCCGGTTCTCCCCATTATAATAGTAGGGCGCATCTATCCATGCATTCCTCTATTCATGCTTCGGTGCCCCACTCTTTGATGGTCTAAACTATTCACAAAATAAGCTGAAAAGCCGAGAGGGAATTGGTTGGAGTTCTGGCGGCTGGCTCTATTTCGGTGTGTGTCCATCACGCCCCTCTGGTCCTCTATCTACTTCTCGAGCCAGACTTAAATCTTTCAAAGCGCCCTACTACTATTTAGAAGGGCCGGCCTATAGATAGTAGGGCTAATGCCCACGTAGTTCGCCGTTGTCGGTTCTGCAACTCGAGCGCCGTATCCAAATTTTTCTTTCTCCGCAACGCATACCGAACGAAGCTCCACTTTCATCCACTTCCCTCCCTGGTGTCATTGGTGTTTAAACGAGAGAGGTGCTGGGATACCAGCAATTCGACATAATGCTCGGAAGCGGGAGCAGTTTGTTTGTAGCTTTTCCATGCCAATCCCATAAATCCCACTACACCAGCTATTCCCTCTCTATTAGTCTTGATCTTTAGGGAAATAAATATCGAAGACCTAGCCTTTGCTGGAAGGTGCGAGATCAAGAGGTGCCGGAGCAGCGTCCCTACTATTATAAGGGCGACCACCTTTGAAGTGATTTCACGGGGGTTGTTGTTAGTTACCAAGAGAGAAAAGTAGGGCCCGTCACCCTGGGGCAGCGGCGACATATTAAAATATCCAGATCCGCTATCGGTTTTAAGATGTATAGGTATACATGAAAGAAGTTCGGGGCCGGATCACTACTCTTCAATTCATCAGGTTGTCTCGGTCCGGCCAATCGATCTAGAGTAAATCTTTACCAATTGTGATATGGCGCCATAGAATTTTAAGGGGGTGCACTGAACCCAGAACAACTTAGACCCGGGAGAAACAAATCCAAGGAGCTTGCTAAATGACTTTGCATGGTTCGATTTGTGAGAAAGCGGGATTAAACTAAACTACTTTTCAAGGCAAGGTATTTATCCATTCTTAGCCATGATGTTCAAGCTGGAGTTTCATCGATTCAAATGCTATAATCCGCTTTATGTCTCACGGGCCATAGCTAATGTGACAAATATGGGGTTTGGGCTAAAGGAGTTGAAAAGAGTGCCCTATCTATATTGTTGCTCAGAGCATTAGCATTTCTATCTGCCCATGAAACTATAGGCAGATGCCCTATTATAGTTTAGGAAGCCGTCATAGAATAGTAGGGGCCAAAAACAAACTGAAAGGTCTAAGCACGGAACTACTACATTGATCCCTCGTTATGTGTATGAACAGTTCCGTGTATGATTGATTGCTCGTAGCGATTTCGCTTTCTGGTGCGTCCAGTTTTGAACAATAGAATAATAGGCAATTCTATGGGCTATGCCCCGCAAGAAGCAGCTAGTTTTCATTCCCATGGTGCGAGATCGATTGACAAGGACTTGCCGGAATGAATGTTCAATACCGACATAGATTCTTATCAGTGACGGGAGCTTAGGATTGATAGCTAGGGGGAGTTAAACGCCGTAATGGCGCCCATTAGAATAGTAGGGGGCATAGCCCATAGAATTGTAGGGTTGGCACCGACACAATAATATCGCAAGTGAGCCCGATACGTACGAGCGTTTATCCCGGAAGTTAGTTTCACCACTTAGCGATTCTGGTAATGAGATTTGAATTGCCAGACTCCGCGAAGTGTTTCGGTTATCGGTTTGGCAGGGTGTGGGTGCTTCCCCTCGCAGCCTTCCTTCGTTACTGGGTCTTTTCTCAGTCCCATAGGAATCTTTCTGGCCTTCTAGGTCTTTCTGGCCTTCCTTCGCCCCTCCAAACAGGGGTGGTATCGGTAAGGTTCAATTACCAAGCCCAGGATATTTTGATTTAGAAAAGATCCGACAGACTTGGGGATTAGGATTGAGCCGATCGAAAGTAGGGGGAATTAAGAAAGGTATGGTTCTGGTATTGACCCAATAACACTAGTAAATGAACTCTCTAGAATTCCTTTCCTTGCCTGAATATTTGGAGTGGTCAGAACCGGTTATAATCTTGCTTTTCAAGCGCCGGTGTTAGAGTTGTCATCGTTCCAGGCCCATTCTACCTGTTTCCTTCCTTGACAGTTATACCCTCCGGGAGCTCCGCGAGGCTGCCCACTTGTCTATGAAAGAAGGGGAAAGAGAGCAGAACCTGTAGAACATACTCTCTCTCACTATCTTGGGATTAGAGATCAGAGGTGTCGTGTTTTCCGACGGCCAGGCATCTCTACTTGTCCATTCAAAAAGGAGTAGGTCTAGTATATCCTTATTACATTTTTGTCCTGACTGTACAGGCTTTTCTTACTGTCTCTGGATATAAGATTGATTGATAAGAGCTTCGGGCGGGCGCTAAAAGCCTATCCTCCAGAATTGAAACCCGGGGTCCCCTACCCCCTACTATTTTAAGGTAAGGCTTTCTCTGTCAAATTTCTATTGAGAAAAGCTTTCTCACCCTCTCGGTGGTCGGGTGAGCCTTCTTCCTCCAGACAAGCCCAGCCTGGGATCTGTATATTTATTCCATGTCTCCCCGAAAAGGCTATTCTGGTTGTGAGGCCCGCTTGATTCTAGATCCTGATCTGACCCTAAGCATTGGCCCTTCTCGCGCCAATTCTATAGAGGGGGGGGGTGAAGGCACACAAGAGGAGTCTATTTCTTCCCCCAAAGCAAAGCCCGAACTCACCTATATTGTATTTCTTTCCCCAAAGTCTGCCACCCACCTCCGGAGGGTTGGTGGGGATAGTGGGGATTGAGAGGTTTGTGACGATTATGGCCTAGCTCCCATTCTCACTGGAGTAACTCACCCGATGTTAGCAGGTCTTGTGGTTCAGGTACCCTTAAAATAGTAGGGCCCGCCCTCCTATATATCTTCGCTAGCGCTTGCAAGCTACCTTCCCTTCTCTCTATTTCCTACTTGATTGAATGCCCTCGTTTCTTTCACGAAGCAGAAGCAACTGCACCGGAAGAGCAAGGATGCGCTAGCGAGAAAGACGAGTGATGGCAGGACTTCCTCGGTGGACACTGGCTGGTTAGCACGGACACGGACTCGGTTTTTCGAATCCCTTCCTTAATTAGTAGGCGATAGGCTGGCTGGTTGTTAAGGAAGAAGAGAAAGGTTGTACTCATACACCTACGACGTGTAAGGATTGGGAAGGGGTTGCTCTAATACTCACTTAAGAAAGAAAAGAAGCTGCTAAGAAAGTGTCTCTCATCTTCCATCCAGCCGGGAATATTCCAGGCTTCTTTCATACTGAAATAGGACAGTTGGTGGGATAGATGCGATAGCCCTACTGTTCTAAAGGCTCGATTCTATACGTCCTATTGCCATTGTAGGGGGCCCCATAGAATAGGGCGGGGTGGGGGGGCTGCCCCCCCCCTTTAGATAATTGAGGCCCCTACAATTCTATGGGCCCCCTATCAATTGAAAGGGGGGGGGTTCAGATTCTATACGTAACATGCCCCCCCCCCCCCCC
>MU216760.1:83308-94674 GCA_018584345.1 Thuja plicata | reverse complement strand
TGGAAGGAAGGCCTAACAACCTACCCTTGCCCCTACCCTTGCCTAACAACCTACCCTTGCCCCTCTCCACTTGTGCATGCGAAGGCAAGCCCTATTGTTTGACTTGGAAGGAAGAATCCCCCCCACCCTGCTGTCTAGAGAATGAAGGTTTGGTGCGCATTCGAGAGAGAGGAGAGGATTTCCGGGCATGAATGTTGCGTATAGAATGAATCTCGACTTTATCTTCCTCCCACCCGGTGCAGTGGGAGGTATAGTCTAACGACTTATGAAAGTGCTTAGACTGGGACTAGCCTTTTTACTCGTTATTAACCCTTTGCTCCTTCTGCTGGATCAACTTAATAAACAACGACCAGCCCTACTATTCTAAAGGGGCCGGAACAGAGGGAGATTCAATTTACCCCCCACCCATCCCCAATATAACCACCCACCCATCCCCACATTTGATATGGGACCCCAATGAATAGATATGAGTTTCGATCTAACACAGGTACTCGCCTTTTTTCTGGTAGAGATGGTTAAAGTTTATAAGCTTGGTCCACTGAATCCACCCCTGGTAAATGCATCTCGAACTTACTCTGACGCTACTGATAATGGGTATCGATCCTGATATTGAACGGGCTATGCGGGTGGATCAACAAGGGAAACTCAATCTGGACGAGGTGATGGTGAAGCTTATGGATCGTACAAGCCAGATCTACCCCTGCATAATGATGACTCAGGGCCGGGAAGCAGGGTGGGCCCCTACTATTCTAAGAGCCCCTACTATTATAAGGCGAGGCTGTCATCAACCTTCTGAAAGTACCTTCCACGTTAGCCTCCAAGTATCGATCTGCCCCGTAGTACACTATGGTGGAGCCCCTACAATTCTATGGGCCCGCCTTTATGTAGTAGAGTTAGAGTCGTTGCGCCTTCTTGTTGTAGAGCCACTAAACCCCTTCTCTTTCGGGTGCTTCTCCCCCCCCCTGTCCGTATTACCACTATTCGTATTACCCCATAGGGCGCCTTACTGTAGGATGCCCCTACTATTCTAAAGGCGTGAAGTAGTACCCATCAACACACACCTTTCATGGAAGGTATTTCACAACCTCCTCCCACCCACCCGCCTCTAGAATGGTAGGGCATCTACTCAATCTAGTAATGGTTGATGTGGAGGCAACAACTACCATAAAGGGGTAGTTGTTGAGTGCAAAACAAAGACAAAATCCAAACATGAACACGGGATACCAACCACCGATCGATCAAGCAACATCGGTCAGGTTTTCCAATCTTACCATCAATGCCCCAAAGCTGTGTTTCCCCAGGTCCCTTTCGCTGAGATATAGATATAGGGCCCGCCCGATTGGTGTTACTTTTCAATTACTTGAACCACCCCCCTCTAATTAAATTGTGGGTGCGATTTATTGTCGAATCCCTTTCCTTCTGCCAATCTAACTATAGTTGTACAGTTCAGCCCCGTCTCCTCCCACAATTGAATCTGAGGGGGGCCCCGACGTGTAAGGGTTGCCCTACTATCTAAAAGGGCCCTCCCTAAAATTCTATGGCTATGGCCCACCCAACAACTCTTCTAAAGGGGGGGCTGTGCATGCACAGGGAGGTAGATAACTAATTCTTTGGGGGGCATAGTCGTGCATGCAGAGGGAGGCCCCTCCCCTACCCTAAAAATCTATGGCTATGGCTATGGGTTATGAGATAAATGAGGGCTTTGACCCCCTCTTCAATGCGTACGCTATTTTACCGGTGCCATCAACCGCCCTTTATTAGAATAGTAGGGAATAATAGAATAGTAGGGCCATATTCTCTACGTAACATGCATGCCCCACTAGAGAGGAGAGGGCCCCTTTCAATAGTAGGGGGTAGGGGTAGGGCCTTCAATTGTTTCGTTAGGGCCCGGCTCACGAGGGCGGGTAGCTGGTATTCGCCGCCTTCTGAACTCTATTCGTAATCCGATCAGCCCGGTGGTGCAGCGCTGAAGGCGCAAAAGTCATGCTCGTAGACACCCACACCCACGGTTGGAGGAGCCTAGACTACTTGGGAGGCAGCAACATGAAAGAAAGCTCAGGTAGGCAGGCAGGCCCTACTATTCTCATGGCAGAGGTCAGGGGATCGGTCAGATTCTATATGGAACATGAATTCATGAAGGGAGGGCGGTATTTTTCTAGATGAGAGAGAGGACCCCTCCAGAATTGGTTCTTTGCCCAACAGTGAATTGTTTGCTCGCGATTCTATACGTCCTATAAAATGGTAGGGGCCCACCCCCAACAATAATATAAGCCCTCTGCATGCATGCACCGGGGGGGCCGTGCAGGCATAAAATAGTAGGGGCCTCCCCCCACCCACCCATGTTACGTATAGAATCGAGAAAGGTCCCCCCACCCCCCCCCTCTATAGAAATCACTAGTAGGTCGAGTATCTAGAGTTGAGTAGAGGATATGCCCACTAGAGTGCCGAATCACTAGAATGCCCCACCCTGTGTACACACATGCAGTACTATAGCACTAGGTCGAGTAGAGTTGAGTAGAGGGCCGAACAATGAAAGAAGGACTAGAATGCCCCCCACCCTGGTCACATGCAGGTTCTCCCTGCCCTGGTCACATGCATGCAGGGGGGGCCCTACCATTCTAGCCGGCTAGTCGGTAGATGGCTGCCCTACTATTCTAAAGGGGGCATGTTACGTATAGAATCTGGGTGCCCGCCCTATTCTTCTGGTGCATGCAGAGGAAGATTAGTTTAGGGCCCACCCAACCTATTCTATAGCCTCCCACCCGACTATAGATTCCCCCCCCACCCAACCCCAACAACGGCATTAAAGAAACCCGGCTGCAACAATCTAATCTACCTCACCTATATATTCCCCCCCACCCCAGTTTCATCGGGGGGGGCGTTTAGTTTAGTTCCTCCAAGCAGGGGCGGGCCCTTCCCAAAATATCTATTGGCAAGCACCCCAGTTTTCATCTAAACGTTATCTACCGGGCCCACCCACCCGCTGAAGCGGGGGGGCCACCCTTCCTTCTATTGTTGGGTGGGAGGAGCCGAAAATTATATGGGCGTTGGGTGGGAGTAATTAATCAGCCTGCTAGCCTATAGAATGGTAGGGCTAAAGGGGGGGTGGGGGGGCAATATAGATTTTTATTTGCCCCCCTATCGGCCCCCCCCGCTTAAGNAGGGGGGGGGGGGGGGGCAATATAGATTTTTATTTGCCCCCCTATCGGCCCCCCCCGCTTAAGTATATGCCGTTGGAAAGGGAATGAAATGACATAACGAGACTTGCCCTTTAGCTATCGCCGCCGGTGGTCGACCCCCACTGTGACTCCTTGAAGACCTCTCCTCGACCACTGGAAATGACGACTACTTATGCTGGGATCTCCCCCCTTTCTCTGAGTTCAATGCCTCGACGCCCCTAGCAATCAATTCATTGTCTCGCCTCCCGCTTTCTCGCTTAGCTTCCATTGGTGGACGTAAACTCGACCTTAGGACAGGGAGGGATGAACAGCGACTACTAAACTTCCTCCGATCAAAACATGCCGCTCTCCAGTAAAGCCTCTCTCGGCCTATTGTTTTAGGGAAGGATAAGTTCACTCGCAATAAAGTTGGGTGGGACTTCCAATGAATGAGTTTCGACAGACAGATAAAAGCTTGGGAGATTCGGAGTTGGCATCGACTAGTGTTCCGCCGGAAGAAGCAAGCCGGGAAGATTCAATATTAAAGCCCCCGTATATGATCCTTTGTCGGCCACTAGGTTGTTTCTCTCAATGTTTCATGTTGCCTCCCTCCATAAGTAGTGGGATAAACGGTACTCCTGAGAGATAGGAAACGATAAGATCAGATATACGGACAGACCTCATTCAGGCGGATACGACCCGATCAGATACCGTCCCACCCCTAATGGTTCTATGGGGGGCAAAGCAGCAGAACTTCACTTTCAATATCCAGCTCACCCCTACCTAGGCAAGCAAATGTATCCATCATCGTTTCTGCTGGGTCACTGTGTCTAGGGATGGTGTCTCCATATCTATATACGTCATATGTTCCGTTCAGTCCAGTCCCTGTCATCGGGAGACTCAATTGCTCTACCCCCCAACCCCCCCCCGAACAAAACAATACCCCGTACGTAGAAGCACAAAAGTTCTGCATATCGATCTCGTGTGTGGGGTTGGCCCTTTAGAATAGAACCCTTACCCTTAAAAAAGAGTAGGGGTAGGGGCCTCCCACCCATAGTTGGGGGTGGTCACCGTCGAATAATCAATATGTTGGGGTGGGCCACCCACCTCAATAAAAGGGAAGAGTGGTTCATCGGAAGCATGTTACGTATAGAATCTAATGAGGCGAGGGGGCAACCTGCCAATCTATACGTAACATTCCCACCCCAGCATGGCAGCAAGCTTGCTCGACTTGCATGTGTCGAAGCGGGTCTTGGAACCACTCCGATAGATAGTACTGTTGGGTCGGAACCGTGGAAGAGATGGGAACAAGGGCGATTAATAAGTTTTGCGGCTGGAGGTGGGGATTCTATACTGTCAATGGGGTAGAATGATGGCAGTGGGAAGGATATTCCCAACCCCATCTATACCTCCCACCCACCCCTGGTTATAGTGGGCCCTGAAGTCATGAGACGACAGATAGATTGGGCACCATAGACGGATTGGTTGACCTACTGATTGAGATCCATGAGTGGGTGGCGTGGCCTACCTGCCTCAACCAGAGAGAACCTGAAGTGGCTCCAGTGATCCTGTTGGCCTGAAATCGGTGTGTAAGAAGTGAGTCCACCCGGTAGAGAGAAAGGTGTGTAGTACAGAAGTGGAAAACGAGTATAGTAAAGAAGATCCAGAATGATGGGTTCGCCTGGGGCATCGGTGTAGATCCATGGTATGCTGATTGGTTTAGTGGAGCCCCCCCCATTATAGTTGCTATGATGCTGGTTGGTTTAGTCAAAACCCCCCCCCCACCCCCATTATAGTTGCTATGATGCTGATTGGTTTAGCGTGAAAGCTGATTGGAATTGGTTGGGCGGCGGCCCCACTATTCCCCCCCACCCGGGCATACCATCGGTACCACTACGATGCCCTGTACGATCGATCCGGCTTTGCATAGGCCGGTACCACTACGGTGCCCTATGCCCTGTTCGAGCCTAGTGACTGAAAGCGATTGGCGATAACTGGCCTATAGTTTATTTAGGCGTAGCTGGAAGAGCAAGCAATGAATGGAGGAGCGTAGCTAGAAGAGAAAGCAAATGGAGAAGCGTAGCCCTGGCCAACGGCATTGAAGAAACCTCCATGCTACCTAATCTACTGAAGCGGGGGCCCCCCCCACCCGTTTCCTTAGGCATCTACTGAAGCAACTATAGCGGGGTGGCCCCCCGGGGTGGGTGGGAGATATAGTAGGGGTGGGTGGGAGGCTGAACGTTGGGGTGGGTGGATATAGGATGGCCCCCCGGCTGCTAATAGAGTTCAATAATTGAAGAAACCGGCCTGCCGGGTGGGGAGGAACTATAGGGTGGGGGGTTATGTTTCCCGGACTTAACCTCCCGTCACAATAATATACCCGGGGGGCCAACGGCTAGCCGAGGGTTCTAGGCGAACCCTCGAAGATAGTTGGGGGGGCCTTACGGTATATTAATGCGGGTGGGAGAGAATAGAAGGTTCCCCCGTTCAATCCGAATGGAGGTAGGGAGGAAAGAATGGAGGGAGGAACCCACCAACCCAGCAAGAAGAAATAATGGAGGAAGCCACCAACCCAGCAAGTGTTAGCCACAGATACCGGGTGGCTTGTATCCTAACAACTTCTCCCTACTACTCTAACTCCTCCCTGTTACCACCCGCGCCTCTGCTTTCAATAAAAAGGGTGGGGGGTGCTTGCTCACCCGGCAAGAGAGAATGGAGGGAGGGAGGCGGCAGGACAGAAAGAAAGAATGGGGAGGGAGATGCCGTGTGTGGGGATGGGTGGGGGGCAAACCCCACCGACCTATTCGCCTTAGGGTGGGAGGATATAGTAGGGCCCACCCTGTTCACATGCAGGGGAACTAGAATCCCCGAGGGTTCTAGGTAAACTAGAGTAGGGTAGATAGGCCGCCTCCCCCCACCCATCCCCACAGCGTCTAGAATCGAGCCCTATTATTCTATTATGGCGCATCCCTACTTCTAGACGTAACATGCCTCCTACAATAATAGAATGCGAGGGGCAGGGGTGGGTGGGAGGATATAGATTAGGCCCTGGCGTCTCCTCCCAATCTATAGCCTACTATAGTTCCCGGGGTGGGTGGGATTATAGTTGAGGGAATTATAGTTTCTAATTCGACAGCTTCGAGATTTAAGCGTGGGTGAAGAGGGGCTTTGGAATGGGGAGGTCCGGTAGCGAAGAAGTTACTTCAACAACTATCTATCTATGATCCAGTGAGCGACGAAGCCCACCCTGCATAGAGGAGTTATTATGCTATTCCACAATGATTTGGCTCAACCTGGCGGAGCAACCTTAGTTCGGTCTCGACCGGCAGAGTATCGACCGATGGACGGAAGCGGGGTAGAGTTCCCTGGGGCCATAAGCATGCACGCTCTACTTAATCGGAACCAGATGCTCGCTAATAAATAAGAGGGGCGCTCCACTGGGGGAAGCTTTTGTCGTACGTAATCAACATATGGTTCTTCGGTGTCACTAGAAATGGCCTCCTGCGGCACCTCCGTTGGGTTCCCGCCCGCTCCCTTCATCATTTCCTATTGGATCAGGATGACCAACCGACCCGAGGACACTTATTACGAGCATTTCTGCACCCGCCCCCTCTTCTTTATTAACGATCTATTTTGGCTGGCGCCCGGGGAAATGGCGGCAGAAACGGCCAAGGGTCCAGCTGCTTCTGGTACTGATTCAGTCGGTCGAGTGTAGCGAGAGAAGGGCAGGGTTCATCGGTGTTTCTCGTTGGAGCCGGCGTGAGGCTACCATGGTCGAGCACAGCTCCGCTTCTCCTCCGAGGCGCATCTACAAGAGGTACGGGGTTAGTTTAGGAGGTCCTGTAAGTATTTATCCGTATCAAACCGAGTCAGCCACTATGATGAAACCGAGTCTATTCGATCAAGCCACTATGTTTGTATGGACAACCTTCTAAATAGTAGGGGCCCACCCTGCAGTGATGCACCCGAAGACTGCACGAACGCCTATCCGTTGATAGCTCTATATCCGGGTGTGCTTGAGGGAATCATAGGGTTCCCCTGCAGGGCCTACCTATTGATTGAATCTGCTGCCGCTCACTGTACTCATCACAATACGTGTAGTATCAATACGTGTAGTATATGATACGACTGATTCATGTGGGTATGGCGCTCACTGCACTTGAATCAAAGCCTGGGTGGGGCCGGGAGCCTTCAATAAGAAGTTTGGCCCCCGGTAGGCCCCTACTATTCTATGGGCAATCCCATCAGAGCGGCTATGATCCACCCAATAAACCGGGAGAGAGCTTGGCAGAGATTTCTCCACCAGCTCAACAAAATCCAAGCTGTGGAAGTGCAGGGGGGGCGGAATCCCCTCCTTCTGGCGGCAATGCCTGCTCTTCGCTCCATAATATGTGCCCAATCAGGAAGCCCAGAATAATAAGTGCTGTAAATAGTAGGAGCTTAAGGGAGCGGCGATATCTCGATCCTTCGTCGGTCTTCTTGAAATAAAGTGTTCTATGGCGGGGCATGATCTACTTTTATGATGCTTATCTCCGGCTGGAATCATGAAGAGTGATAAAATGAATTTCATATCATGGAGTGGTAGGGTGGGCTGGGTGGCCCCCCCGGGAGGTTTATATTAGTAACTGTTGGGATACCAATTATTTTGACCAGCCCACGTAGCCCCTCTATTTCTATGTGGCGGGCTCTTCCTTATCCAATGTAGACTCATCCGCTTCTACTTCAATTCGATAGCCCTACTATTCTACTATATCTTCCCACCCTAAGGTTTCTTTTTCTTCTCAAATCTAACAACCAAAGGGTACTCACTTTATGCAAACTCGGGGAATAGCCTGCCCTACTATTCTAATGGAGCGAGCAACGACTAAGAGAGTAGGGCCCTCCTTAAAGAAGTTTTTGCGTGAACTAACTATCAGATGGTGGGTTATATTTCCCTTGCGGGGCATACCGAACGTAGTAACTGCACTTAGTTTAACACAGTTAAATACTTGGTATATCCTCATAAGGAGCTGTTCTACAGGGACCCCTACTATTCTAAGTAATAAAATTGAGTTATGTTGAAGCACCCGTGGTTTAAGATAATAACCCACCATTCTCGCATTCCAGCGCTTGGTGAAGCTAGTCCAGTGCATATCTCCAACTTTTATCTGTACCCGGACCTGGAATTGGATCTTAAAAAGGAGATATGAAACAACTGGGCCTCAATCTGGGGAATGAATCTCGAACTGCTGCTTTCATACGGTCAACTACTCAATATGGGTCTTCTAAATATCCATATGCTTCTGGAACTGTGCCTGGAGGATATGAAACTAGGCGAAGGTAAGCTAGGACAGGCCCTGTTCCTGGTTATTAATAAACCGGTTAGACTCTCAAAATGCCTATCGATCTGAATCCGGACCGCTGGCACTTGAATTGGGGTTCTTCAACAGGTCCCTTAACGGGTTATGAGTCGAAGCAATCGAAGTTGAAACGAATCTGGCCTTACCCGAGACAGTTGTATATCGAGATACATACCCAGTAGACTAAATTGATGACGGGGAGCCGGGAGGGCAGTACCTTTACCAATTAATAGTGTGGTTCCAACAGTTCACCCATAACCACTAGCATCATCTCGCCCAACACCCCTTCCAGGTAAAGATCGATACGTCTTTCCGGAGCAGAGACAGAGACAGAGGCAAAGACGAAAACAGGCGCAGATGATCCACAGCCACCATCTCGCCCAAACGTGTATCCATATGCAAGAAATCCATAGTCCGCAGCATCCATTCTAGTTCCAAATCCACCAGCATCTCGCCCAGAACCACCATCAGTAGCAAAGAGAGAATAAGTAGGCACAAGGGCATATAGACGAGTGTGCTTCTGGACAAAGATCCATGGACTGAGCAACACTGGTCCGATCAAACTGGGGTCAGGCATCCTCATCACCTTGTCGCATCAACCTCGCAACCGGCATCATACAATCCACTGATCTCTGCCATGTCAACTGATCGAAGCTATCTATCATCAACAGGTCTACCCGGCACTGAACCATGCTCTTTCTACCGTACTGAGGTGCCTGGATCTTTCGCCGCTAATTAAAAGGATGCTATGGGTTTTGGTCCCTGCCTGCCCCGTACGTACCATGAATGAAATGTGAAGCCCATAGAATTGCAGGGGGGGGTGCCCTTTATTCTATTATTCTAGCCTGACAGAAACTAGAGTTCCGATAGTTTCAATCCCGGCCTAGCCTAGCCTATAATGGTTGCCTATAATTTATAAGGGCTAAAGGCTATGGCAGATTCTTCTATACGTCCTAGACCCTTCCCTTTATAATATAGGGGGAGGGGGTAGGGGGCCCCCAATATAATGATGGGGGGGCCATAGTAGGGCAACCCAAAAAGCCCTCCGCATCTATAGTTGTAGGGATAGGAATAATAGTTTAATTAAAGCTGTTTCAGAACAGCTTGCTTTAAGTTCAAACCGAATGGAAAGCGAGGGAAATGAAACCTACTGCACTATAGATAGATAGTAGGGGCCAACCCAACTTTCTCTGCATGCAGAAGGCCCTACTCTTTTCTGGCGCTAACGCCCCCAACCTCTAGCAGGAACATGCCATTTACCTATTCTATTATTCCCCGCCCTCTTTTTTCTATGCGAGGGCAATAGTAGGGGGATTATTGAAACAGGTTCTTTCTTTACTGAACTTGCCAGGAGGGTTCTAAGAAGAGGGGTTAGAAATAATCAATCCCGTTTTGCTTTGAAGATGCCGATTCTATACGTAACATGGGGGGAACAATAGCGAGGGGGGAAATGACGGATGGGGAATTGGGCACCCGCAGTGAAAAGTGTAATCAACAGAAGGCCCCGATTATGAATGTTACTGAGGAGTTTTCTACTAAAAAAAGATGGAAAGCGGTCGGGGGAACTCTCAGTAAAAGGTTAACGTAAGTAAGGGTGGCGGGGGATCTCGAAAGATGCGGGGTGGCAATAGAACCCGTTTCGAGATTCTTCTATACGTCACATGGGGAACACACCACGATGAACAGCAAATTAGGGGCTGCGTTCAAACCAAGTGACACCCAACTGCCTATAGAATTGTAGGCCTTCTCGTCGAAACGCGAGGATCGCACAACACCATTCCCAACACCATTCCCAAATCGTTCAATTGAATAGGGAGGGAACACTTTGAACGAAGAATAAGATATCGCAAAGGTCACCCCCCTACCATTTTCTAGGCAACAATAGGGGTTCGAGAAAACCAATGAACAATCTGACAACGGAAATCAATGAGGAAGGTGAGGTCACCTTGAAAAAAGGAAGGTAAGGGCACAATTGAATGAACAATTAAGTGAACCCAACTCACGGTTGTCTCAAGGATCGGTTACCAACAATGAAGGTTGGTCAACATTAAGGTCACCTTATAGGGAGGGGTGATAGCCAAGGTTGTGAAAAGAAACGGGGCGGCACGTATTGAACGAAACCATGATCAATGGAGGAGAACCCCGTTTGAAAAGTGTAATCAAATGACAGAAGGATCGATCGGAAGGTTGCAACGCACTCTTGAAACGAACGCACTCGGGCAGCCAAGAAAGACAGGGGTGCAATGAAGCACCTCATCATGTTACGTATAGATCATTCAAGATAGGGAACCAAAATCAACAATAGGGGTACAATATTCATGAAGAGGGGAGCCCATAGGGGTTGGATATCGAAATGACAGGGGTAATCGCCTTCCGTTTCAAAAAATGCAGGTTTCACCAATGCTTCGTGATAGCCTATAACCAATGCTTCGTGATAGCCTATAGATAGTAGGGTAGGGGTCATGTTACGTATGGAATCTTCTTCGACCCTCCCCTGCTGCTTGAGTGCTGCTGATGTGCTGCTTTAGTTTGCCTTTAGAATAGTAGGGCTGCTGCTTTAGTTTGCCTTTA
Source organism: Thuja plicata (assembly GCA_018584345.1). Classification (NCBI taxonomy): domain Eukaryota; kingdom Viridiplantae; phylum Streptophyta; class Pinopsida; order Cupressales; family Cupressaceae; genus Thuja; species Thuja plicata. Next base: position 83,606 of record MU216760.1, on the reverse strand, counting down.
GAATAGTAGGGGTGCTGCTGCCCTAATATGAAAGCCCTACTATTTTATAGGCAAAAGCCGCTGGAATCATTTTCTCTTTATGAAGCAATTCTTTCAGGCCCATTGAATAGTAGGGGGCAGGCAAGCTAGAATCATTTTCTCTTTATGAAGCCATTCGGCAAGCTGGTTAACACTCATCTGAATGCCCTACTATTCTAGCCAAGATGAGGTCCTCCCTTACCTGAATGAAATGAAGGTATACCGATAACCTTACCGCACATTATCATTCAGGTAAGGGCAGAGAAACTATATGGTTAGG
>MU216760.1:60290-76284 GCA_018584345.1 Thuja plicata | reverse complement strand
CTCTTGCCCGGGCCAACCGAGCTGCCCATTAGAATAGTAGGGCCTGCCAGGGATGGATAGTTGAGCATGCGGAAGGAAGACAACTAGAATAAGGAGGGCAACCGGTTACCCGTTCTCTCCTGAACCCCCGATTGTTCTTTGGCACCCTGACGAGGAGAATTCAAATAGTTCACTCCGGAGGCAAGACAGTTCCTTAGACAAGGCGGACATTAGGGGTTCTTTCCAATAGCTAGTCCTCCCATAGCCATATATAAAAAAAGGGCCCCGCCCCCCCCCTTTTTATTAATTGGATGGCCTGGGCAAGTGCCGTTGTTTGCCGGAAGAGCATCAATAGCGGTAGTGTGAGTTGCCAGAGCATCAATCTAGCCATCCAATGCCAGAGCATCAATGTGCCGATACTGTTACCGGAGCATGAACTATAGGCATTCGGTCCAGCTCAACTTAATTGGAGCCATAGAATTGTAGGGCCCTGCATCCGCCACCCTACCTTGAGCCCGGGCCCCCAGTCTGGCTCCGTAGACTGTTCCCCCTTTCTCACTTCCGGGCATGTTACGTATAGAATCTAATCCCTCCCCTTACCCCCTTATAATAAGTTGTAGGGCTATGGGGAGAGGATATTAGGTGAAGCCCTACAATTCTATGGGGATGCTGGTTACAAAGCTAGGGAGTTCGTGATCCCTTCGTGACCCTTCCGGCTTTGCCGCACAATAGCGATCGCCCTTTGCCATAGTAGGGCATCCTCCCTCCCACCCGCCGATGAAGAGCGAGAGGAGGCCTATCTATAGTAGGGCGTGAGAGGGATGAAGAGCCTGCCGAGATGATAAAGATTAAGCCTTATGCTCTTGATTGTACGCTCAGTCGATTGAGCCATAGATTCAGACCCACCAGTAGTAAGTCTATCTGGCACCACTGGCAACGGAGTAAGGAGTGAAAGCTTTTGTATATATATCCGCCAGACGCAGTTCCTGTTACTCATATGCCTATAAATTCTAGGGAGTGAGGATGAGGGATAACGTAGTGAAAAGTCGGGTGCCCTACTATTCTAAAGGGTCATCGAGATAGAGATAGAGATCTATATCCAGCGGAAGCGGAGCAAGCGGCACGGGGCGGAGGCAGTGGATTGAGTTGATCCATTAGTACAGGAAGTTCCAGGTCGATAGCCGGCTCCATATCCAGATACGGATTCAGTTCCATTCGCCCCTACCCCCTACCCCCTACTATTATAAGGGTAAGGGTAAGGGCCCTACTATTTATATAAGGGAACCAGCTAACGTCGAAATAATGGCTTGCTTGCCCTACTATTTATATAAGGGAACCAGCGATCGAAGATTCTCGAGCATCCTTGCCAGCAGCTTGCCCAACATCCCTTCCATTTATAGAGCCCCCCGTAGCGGAGACAGGGGCAGACACGGGTGACCGAGCTAGGAGATAATAGCAGATGAATATACAAATCCATTGCTGACGAGGTTCTTCTCAGCACCGATGAACCCTTACCTACGTTTGGGCTTATGGTGCCACGAGACCTATTAGTTTAGTTAGGGGACTGGGGAACGAGCTCTATATATCTATGTTATTCGTGGTTCCGAGTCAATGGGATCAATTGGTTATGAGTAAGCTGCTACTAGTGGCTAAGCGACTCGATCCCGAACCATCACTACCACTGGTGAATCTGAAATCGAGCGAGGGGACACTAGGACCCCAACTATAGCCGGGCGGGGGGGAACTATAGGGTGCCCGGTGCCCCGGCTCCTATTTGGAATTCTTTATCCCAGTCAACCGTTTCTAGCTCCGCAACCGGTCGGGAAGGGTCTCGATCCCGATCATATACTGGCACCTGAACCGCCATAGAATTTTAGGGCCATAGAATTTGAGGGCAAGGTAAACCTTAAAGGGTGCCTCTGCTATAGCTACTCCTCATGCAGGTGGCTCCTTTCTGAACTGGTGTGGCATATTCACAGGTTCCGGGTCGACTGATCCAAGTCCGCTATATAGAGTAGGGCTGGTGCTGCTTCAGCTGCTGAATCAACTGGCCCTTAGAATAGTAGGGCAATCGGGTCAACTGTCTCTGCTAATGGAAGGAACACGTGCTTTCGGATGTGCATCACCTATGGGTGGGTAGGAACAACATGGGATGTTGTAAGCACTTGTGGGAAGACGATAGGATTGTAGGAGCAGCGAGGAATGTAGTAACATTGAATGGAACACGAATGGAATAACCCAATGGTCGACCGCCCTCCCCCCACTATAGAAAGGCACCGAGGATCGCCATGGCCCCATCGAAGGATCGAACACCGTTTGCAGTCCCATAGGAAGGATACGTGGGGAGCGGTCATCTACTCTGTCCCACTCGATAGACGAGTCATGGGTCATCTCTCTTATATACGCTGCGTGATGGATGAATCGCCGCATGCACTAACCCTGAGGAGTGGTCCTCCCCTACTATCTATAGGGCGGCCCCTACTATAGATAGCTGGGGGATAAGATATGCCGGTGAAGGCTGGAGATTACACACGGGATTGTTCGAGCAAGAAGGATCATGCGCCATCGAACTATAGTTGCATGATGGGGGTCACCGATGATGGTTGGTCATCTACTCCCCGGTCATCTCATACGTTATATGATGGGGATCATGACGGGGATCGCCGTCCACTCCGCTCGATAGACCGGGTCGCCCGGGGGCGCTCGGCCTTGACCGTCAATGCAGTGTACCGTTCACTATCTATAGTCCTGCATCACTAGAGGACTAGACTATGGCATCACTTCACACTACTATACTATCCCCTACTATGGATAGGGGCCCCCCCTACTATGGATAGGCTCCCAGCCCCATTATAGAAGCGGGGGGAGAGGGGGTCGGACGAGTACCGTCAGGTCCTCTCCCTCCGAGCTATTCTATTAGGAGAGGGGCGGGAGAGCCAGATATAGGTAGGGGGCCTCGATGAACCGGGTGATTCTCACCCTTTCTAATTTAGCCGGGCGAGAGGTGAGCCTCCCCTCCCTTTATACCCGCATCTATAGTGGGGGGGTTCCAATCGGAGTAGACATCTATGGGATGCCCTATAGAATGGTAGGGCCCTTTAGAATAGTGGGGCAACAGCGGCATAAAAGCAATCAACGGCGGGACTGACCCCTTCCCCTTTCAATAGTAGGGGGTAGGGGCCTAGCCGGAAGAACCAATCTAAGCCTGCAGGGTGGGAATGCCATAGAATTGTAGGGCTCTCCAAGCATCGGGTGTGAGGCCTACCCACTGTTCATCTGGAGCATGCGATAAAAGTTATGGCCGGTAGCCCATAGAATTTTAGGGCTCCATCTCCTAGTTTCAAATAAATGTTTGCCTTGCCGAGCCCCCTTACCCCCCTCCCCCCCCCCCACCCCCCATTATAAGTTGATAGTTATGCCCTACTATTCAACAACTATAGTGGGGGGGTGGGGGCAACAACTTCTTATAGGGGGGATAGGGGGGGGTAAAGGGGGGCCTCCATTAGAATAGTAGGGCTCTTAATGGCATCAGCCTGCTAGAAGAAGAACTATAGATTCCCAACGGCTCTATACTCTACCCTATAGTTCCCACCCTTAATTAATTAACCTGCTAGAGGTTGGGTGGGTGGGGGGTTATAGTTGAGCGGATCCGTTTTGTAATGAATAAGCATAAGAGTGTTCATCGTCCCTCCCATCTTTTGATGCCGATCGATCCGAGCAAGCAGTACCCGCTAATGAAACAGCTATCTTTTCGGATCCCCTTAGAATAGTAGGGCTCACCCCCCCCCTTTCTTAGTTATGGCGGATCGGAGGAGCAGTTAGAACCGTTGGTTGAGTGGCTCCCGCCCGGGCTCAAGAGCTATCGATGGCCGGTCATCGGTCAACAGCCGGGAAGCGCCTATCTTCTGATGGTTTAGAACTATATCCACCCACCCCAGGGAGACGCATTGAAGCAGATGCAACTGAGCCCTGCCGGGGCATGCGAATCCCTTGTTTTCGGGGTTAGCAGCCCCTTCCCCTTCAAATATAGGGGGTAGGGCTATAGTAGGACTAATAAAGAAAGGGGCCCACCCACCCGAAACCAGTAGCTCCGGTCTCCGGTAGCCACCATATGATATCTGATATCCGACCCCGATTACAACGAATAATGTTCCACTTCCCGATCACGGGGCCCCCATGGGCTCGGTTCGATCTTTCTCATTGGAATCGGGTTCACGGCTCCAGCTGCTGGCAAGGCGCCTCTCCTCTTTTCGTTCGATCGATGCGGGAGTGAGTCCTCGTCGCGGAACAGAAGACCTGACCGGATACTTATTATTCCCACCCACCCGAACTATAGCTTCCCACCCACCCGCCTATAGAATGGTAGGGCTACCTCTGGGAGAAGAGTTGTGGCTTACGGTAACCAACCATTATCCGCCTAAAGGGAATGGAGCAGCAGGATCCGATCCAATAAGAGGTAAGATCCCGTGGGAGTAAGAAGGCTACCTCGCTCGAACGATATCTCCACCGGATTCGAGAAGTGGGGTTAATCCGTAAATGAAGGAATCACCTCTCCTCGCTCCATCCGTTCCCCCATCCCACTCCTCTATAGACGAATATTTTATTCATCTGTCTGAGCTGCGGGCCAATATATGGAATCCCAATATCCATCCGGCTATGGACCCGATAGCTTATAAAACCAGATATTGGATTTCAGCACCAGCTGGAGATAGAGAGTAAAGACTTCCTTCACATACGGGTGCTAGCTATGCATAGACGGATATTGGATCTATACGTCTACAGCTGGAAATAGAGCATTGGGGGCTTGACATGCATTGGTGGTAGCCCCTTCTTCATACGTATATGACCAGCTAGATATGAGGAAAGGAGGAGAAGCTGAGACGTGCAACTATACCACCCACTCTATAGTACCCCCCCACCCTGCAGGGCCAGCTCTGGGGTCCGGAAGATTGAAGCCCACAATCTATAGCCGGGTGGGAGGGCCCCTACTATTCTATGGTAGGGGGGGGGAGGGCCCCTACCCTCGCCCCTTATAATAGTAGGGGGTAGGGCGGCTGGGATTGGAGGGCTGTCCTCTTTCCACACCACCCGCGCCTTCCCTCACCCTTAGTTCGGGAGTAAGCTTTGGGTGAGAACGGAGAATAAGCCCCTACGCTAAAGGAGGTATACGGAACCAGTGTTTGTTAATGGCCCATGCTGTTGTGGGCTTGTTTAAGCCCAAAATAGCGACGCATTGATGCATGCAGAGAACCGGAACTCAATGCAGTGGATAGAGGCTGTTAACAAGCGCGGGGGGGCCGGCACCAACCAAGCGGGGTCTGATGAGCATCGTGGACAGAGGCAAAACTGCCTGCCTGTGCACAGGGTGGGGGGCCCCAACTGGCTAGAATGGCAGCGGAATGGGCCGGTTGACTAACATATACTATGCATGGTGCCCTGCACAATATAGTTGAGAGTAGAGTGAGCTCTGCTCACCCAAGGTAAGTAGTTAGCAGTGAAGGTGGAGTAGTGTCATTACTCCCCCCATATCTAGTCCAGTGGGTGGAATGATGTGGCCTACTACCACATCATTGGGCGCATGCATGCAGGGTGGGAAACTCACTATAGTTCCGGGGGGGAGGGACTCGATAGTTGAATAGTAGGGCACCCTGCTTCATAATGAATAATTTGAGTTCATTCATTGGGCCCTATAGTTCCGGTGGGAGGGAGGATTAAAGTTGGCATGTTACGTATAGAATCTGGCCCCTACCCCCAACCCTTACCCTGAAAATAGTAGGGGTAGGGGTAGGCGACCACCATAGAATAGTAGGGCTATACGTAACATGCATAACACCGGTGACCTCTAGATAGATAGGTGATTGACCCATATAGAGAGAGGGGGGGCCTATCCAGATCCATGCCCTCGACCCCGAACTCTCAGATCCTCCCATACAGATCTCGACCCCCCCCCTCTATCTAGTTGGAGTTGGAGAGGGCCCCTATCTGAACGGTTCCAACCACTGATCCTTGTCAGCGGAGCCCCAGCCCTCTATGGCACATTGTGGAAGATTGGTCCATTCTCCATCCCAGCAGCAGTAAAGGGAGTTGGCCGGGTGGGGGGGCCCCTACTATTCTTAAGGTAGGCGTATTGGAGCGAGTAACCGAATGATCGACTAACTGATGTCGTACCACCCCTCCAATCCCGGCCCCCTCTTTTCTATTATTGGGGTTGCGGAGGAGATAAAATCCACTCGACCGACCCCCGGCCTTCCTTCTCTTAGTCGGTTGGGAATGAGATGCTTCAATCGCTCAGCTCCGCCTATCCCGACAATGAAGGAGCAGGGGCGGATCAGTACATTTCTACCCAACTATACCATCCCACCCAACCCGATGGCTCATTCAATCATCTCCTTAATCGGGAGTTGGAGTTGGGGATGAGGACCTTACCGCCTTCAATCAATTTGGTAGGGGGGGCCTCCGGGCGGGGAGTGATCCGAACTTCTTATTCCGGGCCTCAAGCATTGCCGAAGGGTCGAATCCCTCCCACAATTATAGAGAGGGCGGGGGGGGGCGGGCCGGGGTATGCGGAACAAAAGTCTATTCGAAATGTTCCGGCGAAAGTAAACCCCTTATTCTAACCGATGGATCCGGGGTTGATAGATGGATGGAGGAGCTCCTACGAATGCCTGGGAGGATCTAGATGGGAAGATGAATTGGCTCTCGTACTCAATGGCTCGCTACGAACAAATCACTATGACAGAGAAAGGGCGCCCCAGCGCCTTACTGCTATTTGGCTATCACTCCGAACTAGAGGGGGGGGCTGGAGCGATTATATGGTATGGTACCTGCTACCCCAGTAAGTATATAGCCTGCCCCTGCTGAAGGTGATACAGTAGGTTAGTGTAGCCAATCCCGACCCGCCTATTGTTTCTTTAGGCGGGTGGGAGGGAATCATAGGGCCCGAGCGATTCTCGTCTCGTGTGAGAACTCTAGTTGGCGTTTCTATCTCGAGACGAGGAGCCATAGAGATATAGGGCGTCCCTATCGGGTAGCGGCTGCCACACAATAGAGGGGAGAGGCTGTCGCGGTGCAGAGGCTGTTTTCTTCCCTTTAGAATAGTAGGGGCCGTTCCGGAATACTGGCTCACCAAACAGAATCACTAGAGAGGGGAGCTGCGCGGGCTTGTGGCGAATCGTGACAGGTAGTGGGCAGGAGCCACTGGGAGCGGACGGGATAAACGCATGGTTGAACAGATGTGATGAAGAGGATTGGGATGGCCTCGATGAATTCAGATTTCGTATCGGTAAGGGGCCTGGACCAAGCGAGGCATGGAACTGGGATGGAGGAATGGGGAACACTTCGATTAGAGAGTCGACTCAGCAGCTTTTTGCTAGTGAATCTCCCCGGGCCGGGGTCGGGGACAACAAGCATCCACTTGAGGGGTGTGGAGGGAATGGGTATGACGAGCGATAAACACCATTCTTCGGAGTAAACAGCGATTCTTCACCGCAATATAGAGATAGGGGATCGCAATGCTTCAATAATAGAAAAGAGGGGCCCGTGTGTGGGCCCCCCCCCTCTATATAATTGAGGTCTATTTTTATAAGGGGGGGGGTGGGGGCCCTTTTTCATATTATTCCTCCCACCCCTGCATCTACCTTATTCTTAAAAGTGTATATCTAGACGCTCCCGTCTGCCGTTTCCATCCATGGGGCGAGCTGGCAGCAACCTGTATGTCTGATCAATTCACTATATGAACCAGAACCGCCTGTATGTATGCTGGGAGCGGGAGCTTCACTTTACTACCGATTGAGAGGTGATCAGCTTAATGACGAGAAATGCTTTCTCACCTTGAATAGAGAAAGAGCGATCGAAACTTGTTAATACGTGGATAATAGTGTGCACTCGCTCAAGATAGAGAGGGGATAGGGAGAAGGCTCAACATTTGTTCTTCTTTACCGAATCGGTTTAGAACTATGGGTGGGAGGGCCCCTACCATTCTAAGGCCCTACTATTTATAAGGGGCCATCCCCACACACAAGTTGGAGAGAGCTTTTACCCCCCACCCATCCCCACACAGAAAGAAATGCTGCCTCCCCTTACTAATGTTTCATTGCCAAGGTTGAAGCTGCTTCATGAAATGCTGAAAGACCTACCTTCTGGAGAGGAACTGCGGGAATTGAGAGAACGAGAATGGGGCTTGCTTCGGCAATAAGAGATAATTGTGATAGCTGTAGCCGCATTTATTTAAACAATACCTCTCAGATCGGTCAAACAAGAATCGGTATAGGGAGAAAGAACAGCCATTCATCGATTAAACAAGTGTTTCGATCGGTTGGGCCCCGCACCTCATTAAGATCATAGGGCCCCTTAGAATAGTAGGCACCCACCGGGTTGAAAAAGCGAGAGATCTCCGTAATGACTGGAAAACGAACCTATGCTCTTGAGCCGACTAATGCCCCCTTTATAATAGTAGGGCAGGAGTGCTTGCTGGAACCTTTCGTTCTCCATCTAGCCCCTTAGAATAGTAGGGGCAGTTAGTTTCGAACTTGCTTTTAATGGTTGCCCGCGAAATGAGTAAACCCTCGAGTCCCGCCATCCAATTCTTATGAGTAGGGCGTTCCGGAAGGGTTCATCACTAGAGACGTATATAGATGGGAGGGTCACCCAACTCACCTACCTATATTCTTTTTCCGGCACAGCTTACCTCAACATCAGTCAAGCAAGTGGTCGAAAGCGGGATTGACAAGTCAGTTCGAGCCTTCCCCATTCTCTCTTTCAAAAGCAGAAGTCTCTATGGGAGTGTAGGAGATCCCAGGGCAAATCCCCCTATTTACTTCTCGTATCGAAGCCTGCCCCACATCATTCAATGTCAGGGTGCTCCATGCGGGCATACGGAAAAACCCTCTGTATCTATATAGAGAATTGGACCTTCCCCTCCAGTGTTAGGACTAGTCCCCTCCGCCCGATAGATATAGATAATCTCGTTGGATAGGGAATTATGGATATACGTACGTACACACGAGAGTGGTGGAGTAGCGCAACGACATATCTCAACTATTTCTGGCAACTAAACTATAGTTGCTGCTCGACTCACCCGAGCCCGGCAAGCTGAATCAATTCGGGGAGATGCGACTAGACCCCCCACCCATCCCCACACACGATGCCGAGAATCGACATGAGCTTGCAACATACCAACTATCCACCCGGCACTATAGCCCGAAAAAGTGCGAGAGAGAGGAGAGACAATTTATTTCTCCCCCATCGGCTTCACCGGCAGCACCTGCGACCAGTAGAATGGCTATCTATGGTCCCAACCGGGGCAACAATGGGAAAGCCTCATACCCTAACTAGCAATCAATTGATCGAGCAGCGGGCTGAAAGCACCTATCGATGCATAACCTGTCCTCCGCTACTTGGGCGATACTATAACCCCGACCAGTATTCTGCCTATTCCACAATTAGAAAGCAAAAGTGCGTATGCATGCAGATCTTTCTCTTACCCCTAGCTGCGTGAACCAACCCACTTTTTTCTATATGTCATTGTAGTGAGGATTAAGCCAAGTTCTCCCTTTCTCGGAGGGTAGGCTAAGGATTCTCCTATCTATCCGCCCATAAATGGGATCGAGAGGGATGGACGGCGTGCCCGCGCCCCCGCACACTAAACCACCGACTGGGATAACTGGTACACCATTAGTTGATTCCCCCCTGCTCCTAGCTAGGCATCATGTTGGCCCTTCCGACCTCTTATTTTTTTCCCTTGGGGCCCCGAGGAAGAGAAGGAACCGAAGGCTTTGCCAGAAAAAAAAGTCCAGTCAGAATTAGAGGGAGAGAGAAGCTCATATCTAGGAGAGATGGCGGGAAAGGAGCTCCTATGAATGGCTATAGTGGAAGTGGATAAACCCTCTCTATCTCAAGCTTGCCCGATAGTTATGATTCTCTCCAGAATGGACCTACTGCTCTAGGATCCGCCCCAGCTAACTAAATGCCTTTCTCGATTCAATGAATGGTAAGAAATACTTTCTCGGATAGGTGGGAAATGGATGATATAAGTGCAATGGATCAAGCTGCGGGCGGACGGAGATAAGTAGTTTCGCAATCAATCAATTAGGCGCTATGTTCTAAATCTGTCTAACCGAACGTCAACTGCATCCCTCGGATCCTTCCGTTGCGGGCCCTACCCACATCTCGATAAGCGGATTGACTTCTCGGGCTGAGATCGATCACCATTACTCTTAAAGAAAAGGATGGGTAATTATGAAAGAAAGGGGTTGAGCTCTAATGAAGTTGCCCTTTAGAATAGTAGGCTTCTGCAACAGAATCTCGTTTTTTCCACCACTTACTAGTCATTGGACCTGCATCTACTCCGGCTCGGTTGGTTATCTGATCTTGCAGATATATAGCTCTCTGTTGCTCAAACACTCCCCCTCCCACTATCATCCGGGTGTGGAGGGAGAGGTAGCCCAACTATCTCCTCCCACCCTGCTGCCCCAACCTCCATCGGGTGGGGCGCCCATAGAATTGTAGGGCTAGCTACCTATAGATAGTAGTGGGGCATGTTACGTATATGATTGAGTTCCTGTCCTAGTCTCATAATCTCAGAATTTGTCCCCATAAAATAGTAGGGCGAATCTATACGTAACATGCCCCATCCTCCTCCCACCCAGGCACCGCACCCTTAGCCCTTCTAAATAGTAGGGGGTAGGGGCCACCTCTATCAGCCCTACTATTCTAATGGGCGGGTGGGGGGGGAATTACTATCATAGCATGGGGTTGAGGATAGGAGAGAGGGCCCATCAGCCCTACTATTCTAATGGGCGGGCCCCTACTATTCTAAGGCTATCATAATCGGTCGGCATGGGGTTGGGGTTCGAATCCAACTAGAGAATAGAAGGGCAAGGCCCCTCTCTAACACAGTTGGAGAGAATAAAGGCCTTACTACAATATTGGAGAGAATAAAGGCGTGACAGGGCTCTACTTACTAGATTCTATACAGTTGGCCCCCCTGCATGCATGGGCACCCTATATCTCAAATGGTGGAGAGAAGGATCGTAGGGTATGGGAGAGAGTATCATTCATTTATGGAGTGGGAGATGGCCCCTGTATAGATCTGGGAGATGGGTGGAACGCATCGACTCGACTGGTTGGTGTGGTGAGAGAGATATTCGCTGGTTTCCCATAGGACGCTGGGCCGGGGAGAAGAGAAGAAGAGCATCAGCTATTCATCTTTTATCTCCCGTTCCTCTAGAGATTAGGTAGAGGGAGGTCGAAGGCAGCTCAGCTAGCTCTATCTCTAGACTATATAGGTAGGTGCCCCCCGCACCCCATGGATATAGATGGGGCCGAGGGGTCGATCGAATTCTTGATGTGAGTGGCCCCCCCTATATATCTGGATATGGGCAATCACTCATATCACGTCATAACTACCTCTTTCTCGAACGGAGTCAAGATATATAGGCTTCATTCATTCTCCTCTGGATAGTCCGCCCTCGACCAACAACTACTGTTCCCAACCCCGACTATGCAACTATAGCTCCCTCCCACCCAACCAACTAGCCGTTGGCCCCCCCTCACCCCCCCTCCCCCCCCAAAAAAGAAATTGTTAATTTCCCATCCAGATTAGTCCCTACCCTCCCATCCATCCGGAAGGCCCTTAAAATTCTATGGGCCCCCTACTATTCTAAAGGTTGCCCATTAAAATAGTAGGGCGGAAGTCCAGAACAACCTTATATATAGTAGGGGCCAGCAGCACCGAACCAGTGGAATTCCAAAGCTAAATCGACAACTATATTGGCCCTACTATTATATGCGGGCTGGGGCACTCATCTAACGAAGGTTACAGGGTCGATAATGAAGCGGCCCTACTATTCTATGGCATGGGCAAGCCGGTCCTTTCTCGCAGGGAGTTAAAGAAAGAGCCCACCATCCATATAGGGATCGAATCCCGGTTGGAAGCCCCCTACTATTCTAAAGGGCATATTATTGTTACCCGGTTGGAAGTTTATTAGTTCCGGTGCAAAGGAAGCTCAACAAATGCTATAGCCTTCTCGATAAAGGTAGTTAATTAACGAGGTAATCATCAGGGCCCCTACTATTCTATGGGGCCGCCCTCAACTACAGTTATACTCAACGGCGGGAGCCCCTCTTTTCTATAAGGGCCGAGAATACAATATTGATTCTGGGAGAGATAGATTTCTTGGGCTAGACCAATGAGAAAGCAGTTCCCTCAAATTATATGGCTTCCGACCAAGAGAAGTTTAGGTCCTCCCTTCTGCACCGGTTACCCGGCACAATCCAATGCACCATCGACTAGCCCATAGAATAGTAGGGGGCTGGATAGCTTTCCAGTAACGAGGCTCGATGGACGGCATCGCATCATATACGTCACAACCCTGAGGAATGTCCCATAAATCTTAGGCTGGATTGAATCCCCGCCCTTCAAATAATAGGGGCCGGTGGGCCCCTACTATTCTATGGGGCTAATGTGGGAGGAAGGGAGTTCACTGTAGTTAGGACAGGAAACAAAGACTTCACCCCCAGGCCCCCCTCAAATTCTATGGGCATTGTCATTGTCGCCCTTTTATTATATTATTCAGGGTGCCTATAGTTTCTTTTGGCGAGGAAGGGAGGCCCTACAATTCTATGGCTCCCCCTACTATTCTAAGGGAGGCTGGTAGTCCTAGAGATACTAACTTCAATTAGAAGGGTTGCCCGCACCCCCGCCTGCTAACATTTATTTATTTCCTGTCCCCTGCTAACATTCTGCACGCCCATTAGAATAGTAGGGGTGCCAACCCTTTCTCTCCCGGGGGAGCCCTCTCGATCTGCTTTCTGGAATAATCTAAAAGGGGCCCTTCAATTAATATAGAAAAAGGGGCAATAGTAGGGGGTAGGGGGTAGGGGCTCCGGGAAGGAAGGGACTAAGAACAAATGGATGGTGACGAGCTTCCATCCAACTACCTGGGGGTGAAGGATGGAGTTAGGCAACAACCGCCTATAGAATGGTAGGGAGGTAACGCCTGCCTTAAAATTCTATAGGCTAACGCCTTACCTTAAAATTTTATAGGCTATAGGGCTTCATTCTCTCCATCGCCCCACCTGATCGATGCTTTGTTTCTATCCTGTGGGAGGGAAGAGTCCCCTACTATTCTAATGGGCCGCCGGGATGGTAAGGAAGGCAAGCTGGATGTAAGAATAACCCCTAAAATTCTATGGGACCGCCCTGCAAAATTCTATGGGCCCTACCTTGAGAATAGTAGGGCTATGGGCGGGTGGAACATAAAGATCTGCAGGCGGAGATTCATAATAGGATAGGCGGTGAATTCTCAATCCTCTATACAATGAGACCAGTTTAGAAACTTTCTTATCCTCTTGATCCACCAGTTGGAGATCCTGCAGAACTAATCTATATAGGGCCTTTTGTTCCAAGAAGTGATGATCCAGCATTAGCTAATGTTATCATAACATAAGTAGTGATGTTCCTATATACATAATAGTTCCTATCAGTGCCCTACTATTCTAAAGGGCCGGCCTATAGTTTCTTTAGGGAATTGTTACCCTGTTTTGACACAGCGGCGAATTGGAAGCTTTCCGCCCGGATGGAAAGAGACCATCCACCTCAGCTTAGCGCCAGCGAATCAAAAACTGCAATCGGATCCTGGTTAAGCACTACGGAATTAGCTACGAGAGAGTGCGTTTGGAATATCTAGGCCGGGCCTTACCTTATAATAGTAGGGGTAGGGCACCATGCTTAGCTTTTTTCTGCCGCTAGGCGTGAGCCATAGAATAGTAGGGCCATTGGGGTCAGGCTTTAAGAGCCTAGAAAATGGTAGGGCATCGTTTGAAAGAAAATCATTCCCCATGCTTCCGCGCCCCCATAGAATTGTAGGCCCATGCTAAGGTCACCTTCTCGAACCTATAATCCGTTAAGACCTTTATTAAGTGCAATGAAGCGCCTTTCCCACTATATAAGACTGAATGAGTTTGCCCCACAGATACCTGGAAGGTTCTCCCTTTATAGCTCATCACCGGACTCTGCTGCCTCTGTAACAGGTGAGAAGTAAACAACAACTTAGCCTACTAGAATAAGGGCCACCCACCCCTTCGAATATCTCCTCCTATCTCTTCCTGATCTGGGCAAGTCGATCTCTTCCTTTCCCTTCCTCGCCCGCTCTAGCGCTTATGATATCCATGCATCCAAGCCAATATCTTAATGTTGCCTATAGAATTGTAGGGCTATCCCAGACCTAAGGCTAATTAATGCCGGCCGAGGGTCCCTACTATTCTAAGGCTCTCCTTTCCGATATGGCATCCAATCCTGTGCTTTCCTAATCCAATCCTAGCTAATGTGGTTCTGACCTTCGCTCGCCAATAATAGGAAGGGCGATGGGAGCCAAGGGATTTGTTGCTCGAAGGGGGTGGCGAAGGGTAGAATGAACAAAGCGTAGGCATAACCGTAGACGGGAAAATTCTCCGTGGTTGCCTACCTAATATAATAAAGGGGCTGTAAAGGTGTTTGAAAGCAGAGGGGAAAGTGGGCTAGTCATAGTGCTTGGTGGATCCGTTGTATCCGTGGTGTGGTAGCCGGAAGGAGTGGTTTGTTGGGTGGAGGGGGGAAGGTAGGGCTCTAGTAGGTGGACTGCCCCCCTAACTATTCCCCCCCACCGGTATAATAGTATAAGTGGTTGCGGTTGTTGTCTCTGGATCTGTGTATCCCTGACTCACTGTAGTTTAGCGAGTATAGAGCAGTTGTTGTCTTTATGAATTTATGTATCTCTCACTGTAGTTAGGCAGGCCAGTATATAAAATGGATGGTGGTGGGCTTATTTGAGTGTAGTTGGGGTAGGCCCCTCCCTGCCATCCATCCTTCCATCCTTGCATCCTTCCGTTCCGTATAAATTCTGGATAGTTGGCACAAGAAGTATAGTAATTGCACAGAGGCACTGGGACCGGAGAAGCAGTGTCGAAGAGGCCTCTCATCCAATAGAAGAGCAGCACCGATACGGCACATCCATATGGGCCCGCCGGGTCCGGTACGGGTAAGGTAGGCCCCGCTCATTCACCAAGATGAATTGGAGCCTTCCTGTTCGCACCGATTCTACAGCCTTCACCGCCCCCTACTATTCTAAAGGGCTAGCATGGGGTCGAATCGGGGGTTGTAGCGAAACAAGCCTCCCTTTCATCAAGTAGTTGTTGATGGGTACACATTAAAGGTTGTACGGGGTTGTAGTCGTTAACCACTGCCACATCCAAGGTTGCCCTATATTTGAAAGGAGATCAGCCGAGGTTGCCCGGGGAATGGTCGGTATCCGAGTGTTTCGCCGTACTGGGGTAAAGGTCTAACCTGCCATTCTACGCCCTTTACTAATGCTTCCGATTGCCCTACCCCTACCCCTACCCCTACTCTTTTTTAAGGGCCTATTATTCTATTATTGTTGGGCCAGCAGATTCTATACGTAACATGCTAGCCCCTAAAATAGATTATTCTAGCTCAGAAACACTTCAGTTCAGATAGGCGGGCCCGCTTTTCTATGCTAAGACGGGACTGAGACTTAAGCAAGGCGGATATATCCATCCGTTCTCGTTACGGATCCGCTACGATCCCGCTACGGCATATCCCGTTACGGCATGAGCGCACTGATCTCCCCCCCTTAATGTAAACGGACTGATTGATCCGGGCGGAACGCCTAAAGAAACAATAGGCACCCCTACTATTCTATGGGCCCTACAATTCTATGGCGGCCCCTACTATTCTAATGGGGAAAGCCTTTCTTTGGTAGGCATGTGTAGCTCAGTCCTCGCTATGCCGGAGTCATGCTGGTGGATGAAGGCCCCCATATCTATAGTGGTACACCTTTCCCACTCCTGCCCCTTATTCTATATTTGGCAGGATAACTCTATTGAATACTTACTTATTTTCTTGGCCTTGAAGGATCAATCGCCCGCCCCCTCCCAGATACTAGGTAAGGGCCCCAGAGAATATGCTTTACTCTAGATGCACTTATTTCCCGAGACGAAGGAAGGCTGAAAAGACCAA
>MU216760.1:16868-47756 GCA_018584345.1 Thuja plicata | reverse complement strand
AGCAAAACATTGGTGTGTATCCTGGAGTGTCCCTGCATGCAGGGGTGGGTGGGAGGAGGAACTGGGAGCTAGATGCACCAGTTTCCAATGTGCGCGAACCCTTTGACCGGGTGGGAAACTAGAGTTCCATCGGGAGGGAATCCGTTCGATTGGGTGGGACTATAGTTCCGGAGGATATAGTTGGGCAGCAGGGTGGCCCTATTATTCTATTATTCATGCCGGACCGGAACGATTTCTTGCCCTACTATTCTATGGGCGGGCCTTATTCTCTACCAATCCTCCCTCCCTATAGAAAACACCCTGCTTCCCCCCCTACCATGGCCCTGAAAATAGTAGGGGGGCGTCTAGAATCTGGCGCCAAAAGAGTTAAAGGGCTACCCCAGCCCCCTACAATTCTATGGGGGTAGGGCCTAATCACGAGAACCTGACTTAAAATAGTAGGGCCCTTAGAATAGTAGGGGGGTGGGAGGGACTTTGAGTGGTGGGTGGGGGGCAATAGGAACTATCGCCATCTCCAAAACTAACCCCTTAGAATAGTAGGGCCTTACCCCCTATAGAATTTGAGGCCAAAAAGGTAAGGGCTCACCTTAGAATAGTAGGGGCCCGGAACTATCTCTCCTCACCCAACTATATTAGCAACCGGGACCCCAAGAATTATAGCAAGACTATAATTCGGGTGGGAAACTCTAGTCCCGCCGTTCCTATTCTCGCAAATCTCGGATAGATGGTAGAAGGGACCTACTAACTACCTTGAGTTACTCCTAACCTACCCCTTAGTATCCACTGGGGAGGGATTGAACCAACCTTTATGTCTGGCAGCTGGACCATCGATCGGATTGGGACGGAGGGGAAGGATTCGGATAGCTTTTTGATTCATTCATGACCCTGCATGCAGAGTAACGACTGAACGGCATATGGGAAGGAAACTGGCTCTTCTTTACCCCATCAATCACAATCGCCCTACTATTATAAGGCAATAGTTGGGTGGGATGGGAAGGCGAATAAAGGCTGATTGCTCTTGATGTTACAATTATATGGGCGGAGGCTACGGAGGAAAGGGCATTCAACCGATTTCACTCTCGACCTGGTGGGTGGAACAGAGGTTTACCCTTTCAATCGACTGCCCCCTATATTATAAAGGGCTCTGCTGGCTCTTGGGAACCGGATAGAATAAATCTCTACCCCTACTATTTATAAGGGCCGGTTCAGAGAGAGTATGTGCTAGCGACTGAACCCGCGGGGGCCCCACCAACCACTTTTGATCGAGGCGATGGATGGACGGATCGAAGGTCGCGGCCCCCTTTAAGATTATTGTCGACCCCTTATAGATAGTAGGGGCCGATCGATTGATTAGAAATGCATAGTGACTGCGGGCCCAGCTCATGGTCCTGGCTCGGTTTCCCTACCCTATAGAATGGTAGGGCTCGGAGTGCCCGCCTAGAAAGAAAAGGGCAGATTATTGATAATAGTTGGGGAAGGAGATTCCTTTCAATTGGTTCACTTGCATAGAGAATTCCCACCCAACGGGCCCTACCCAACTTAGAATAGGACGGGGCGGAACTCTAGTTTAGGGTGGGAGGGAATCTGCCGTTCTATATCCTCCCACAACTATCTCTCCCAACCCATCCCCCTACTCTTCTAATCGCCCAACTATAGTAGTGGGGTGGGAGGGGATATAGTTGGGTGGGCAACAATAGAATAATAGGCAATTCTATGGGGCGGGCTCTTGCATTCCAAACTAATCACGGTGCGTGCAGAAGAGCCATTCTGCCGTCACTCTAGCAGGCTAATGAATGGCAGGGTGCCTTTAGAATAGTAGGGGCGCCCCATAGAATTGTAGGGCAGCTCCCTCCCACCCCACTACTATAGTTGGGAACCCTACTATTGCAACCTCTAGCAGGCCCCTTTCCCGGCACAATAGTAGGGGGTATATTATTGCCCCCTTCGCCTATTATTGTAGGGGCATATTCTATACGTAACATGCAAGGTGGGGGGGCCCCCAAGATAATAGTAAGATATAGTTGGGGCAGCAGGGTGGAGATACGAATAGCCCTACTATTGTGCCAGCAGGGGAAGGGGCTCGATGAACAGCAGGGGCGGGCATGTTACGTATAGAATCTGGCGCCCCTGTGCATTCACATGCATACCCCCTACTATTATAAGGGTAAGGGCCCTACAATTCTATGGGCTCCCACCCGCCCTTAGAATAGTAGGGGCCTTTAGAATAGCCCTATTATTCTAAGGGGGGTGGGAACTATAGTGCGTTAGATCGCCATAAGAAACTCTAGGGCCGAATAGAACCCACCCCTGCACGCACCACAATAACTCCAACGGGGCCTCCCGCCTCTAGCAGGTTGAGAATGGCATAAGCCTGCTAGAGGTTGCCCCTTTAGATAGTAGGGCGGGAAACCCTACAATTCTATGGCCCCCATGGCAAAGGGCTAACCCTGCCCTATATTAGAATGGGCAGCGCCACACACGAGCTGGATCAACTGAAATGATAGAAAGGGCGCTCAGAAGGGTTTCGGAATGGCGACGACCAATCCCTCTCTCCCTAAGCTATAATAACTCGTGCAAGCAAAAAACGTTCCCTTTATAATATAGGGCGATCAACGGTCATGATTATATCCCCGATCTGCATATCACCCGTCGATCTCGATCGAACGCAGGATCAACGGACTTATGCTCGCCCCATCCCTTGCCCTGCTCAAAGCTCTCCCCCTAAGGCCAGATAATGCCGGTCCCGGAGGGATCCGCAATGGGCGAATCAGATCTCGCTAGGTTTATTCGTCCCTCTCCATATCCCAAACGCTAGGTCTGGGTGGGACTGCCTGGATCCCTCTCCCATCAGATTGCTCGAGGGATCCAGGGGTAGGGATAGGGCCTCGTTTCACAAGCGCTTACAGAAGCGAGTTCGCGAAGGTGCTATCTAGATTTCATCGCCATTACTATTATTAAGCCTGCCTACCCTTACAAATAATAGGGCAAGTCTCACGATCTTTCCCCTGATTGCTTCGACCCCATATAATTGTAGGGCCGATTGCTGCCCCATAGAATAGTAGGGGAGTTCCTTCATTCGCGCGTTGGTTGGCGCTACCGATCTGGCCTACAATTCTATAGGGCATGTTTTAAGGGAGCCCCCTACTCTTTTTTGAAGGGATCGCCTATAGAATGGTAGGCGCTGCAGAGAGATTTCCCATGGATAGTAGGGGCCCAACCTTCTATACTCTAGTTGATGGCAGGTCCATACTACTAATACGTAACATGAGTGGCCCCCCCACTATAGAGGATAGGGCATTCCCTCCCACCCCATTATAGTTAGTTATAGTAGGGCTTTCCCGTCCTTTCCCCTACTATTATAAAGGGCCACCTGTCCGCTGAACCTTTCTCCTCTAAAAGCCTTTGTCGACTAATCAATCCCGGCACCTTTCCGAGAGTAACTATAAGAGAACCGGCCCGTAACCTTCCCTCGCAGTAGGGCGTTCAGGTGAGTCATAACCTCAATTCTATAGAGGGGGGGGCGGCTGGGAGGGAGTTGGCCCCTACTATTCTATGGGATTACGAATAATTGTTGTGATTCACTCCCCCTACTATTTTAAGGGCCGGATAGGAAGGAAAGGCAATGAATGGATCACACCGGATAGGAAGGAAGGGCAAGTCTCACCCCGCTATAGGAAGGATAGGGCCCATATGAAGCCTCAAACTATAGTTGATGTCTCGCCCCTATATTATAAAGGGCCGCTGAGATCATTAGTCTGTACGGTCACTTCACTAGTGAATTGGTAACTACTAGAGAATAGCCATAGAATAGTAGGGCTCTCTCCCAACCAACTGATCAAACGTCTCGCCCTAGAAAGCCCCGGGCGGGTCCGGTCGCAGGCAGCTACCTACCTACTATTGGTCTGGATGAACACCCGCCTCCATAGTCATTTACCCCAGGTAGCACTTCAATCCATAGCTATATCTCCCTCCTAAATTGATGCCCTACTATTCCCTATAAAATAGTAGGGGGCCCCAGAACCCTATTATTCTAAGGGCCTATTATTCTATTGTTGCAGCCCCATAGAATTGATAGGGGCCCTCCTCCCCCTACCCCTACTATTTAAGGGGAAGGGCCTACTATTATAAAGGGGTGGAAGATATGAGTTTCAATACCTTAGAATAGTAGGGTCCATAGAACTATTTTAGGGCGAGCAGCTTGCTAGAATAAGGTGGGGGGGGCCCCTACAATTCTATGGCCCCTACCCCTATTATTAGAAGGGGCCGAGGGGAGGTAGATTAGCCCTACAACATAACTAGAATTTGGGGGGGGAGGGGGGGTAAGGGGCCGGTTCGGCTTATTAATATCCAACCCACCCGCCCCCCTTCAAGTGCATGCAGAGGGACTTAACTTATTCTAAATAGTAGGGCAGGTAGAAATAGTAGGAATAGCCCTTCCCTTCTTTGGTAGAAATGTTACGGGTTTGTTCTGTCTTTTCGCCATCCCCCCCCTACTATTTATAAGGCTGTTCATGGGATTGCCCAGCCCCATTCCTTCTAATTCTGACAGGGGTGTAGGAAGGGATATAGTTCTTGATTTTGAGGGGGGAGAAAGCCCGGGGGGGGTAAAAGCAACCGTCCCCACCCCATTTTTCTTTTAGCCAGCTTGTTGTTGGGGGTAGTTCCTAAACACCTTCCTTCTGATGGTTCGGGCCCCCGCCCGGCTTAGCAGAGGTCGAGGAAGGTACTATTATTTAATAATGACTATTCTTTAATAATAGGAATGTTCCTAAACCCGGTTCCCTTACCATCATCCGGGAAACAAGGAGACAGGGAAGGTTATTGCTTTTTGCCGGGGGGATGGACAAGCCCAGTTCTGTTCAGGATGGATAATTGGGTTGGTGGGTAGGTGGGAATGTTACGGGTTCTCTCTTTCTTTTAGCCGTCCCTGCCCGGATGGATCCAATTCTAGCTTTCAGTTTTATTTGGACAGGCAGGGACAAAGGGTTCCTGAGCTGGATGGACAAGGACGAGGGACAAGGGACAAGGACCCCATTCTGTCTTAACGAGCTCTGGCCATTGGCGAGGG
The DNA here is from genome assembly GCA_018584345.1 of Thuja plicata. Classification (NCBI taxonomy): domain Eukaryota; kingdom Viridiplantae; phylum Streptophyta; class Pinopsida; order Cupressales; family Cupressaceae; genus Thuja; species Thuja plicata. The sequence goes on along the minus strand of MU216760.1, from coordinate 42,688 downwards.
AATGGTTGGTGGGGGTAGTTCCAGTAGCTTTCCTTCTGAAGGTAGGGGCCCTTACTTACCTTCATTCGGTCAGCTTTATAGCTCAAGAGAAAGGTACTAGGTTGTTATTAAGGAACGTTCCCCAGGTCTCCGGTTCGGGCACCGGTTCCCTCACCATCGGGGTCGGGGAAAGGACTATTATTTGCCCATTATTGCCCATTATTGCCCATTATTGCCCATTATTGCCCATTATTGTAGTAGGCAATAATGGGCAATAATGGGCAATAATGGGGAGGAATCGCCTCCCGTATGATGGTAAGGGCACCGGTTCCCTTACCATCATCCGGTAGGCTTGCCATTATCGTTCATTGTTATTCCTGTCCTCTCCCGTTCTCTGTAGTTCGGGCTTGCCCCTTCGCTTAGGGGCTACGGGAACGCCCTCCTCTGAGGCCGGGGTAGGACAGTCAATCAATTCACTTGCCATCCAGGTAAGGGCCCCGGTTCCCTCACCAGGAAGCTTGCCAGGATGGGTGTTACGTACCAATTCGAGATATAGGTGGGTAGCCTCCTTTCATTACGGTTCGGGCACCCGCCCTCACCTGCATTCGGTCAGCGGATTTGAATTGAGGAATGTTCCACACGCCTCCCTTCATTACGGTGCGGGCACCGGCCATAGAAATTATAGGCCCTCGCCTTCATTCGGTCAGCTTTCTTTACAGAGGAAGGGGAAGGCCATTGATATTATTAATAGAGAGAGGACAAGGACCCCATCCTTTCCCCTATATTATAAAGGGCCGGCCGGGTAGTATGAATGGCCTGTCGTCTTCATGGGAGGGTCTCCGTCCCCTCCCCTTCATCCTTGGCCCCCCGCGCCCACTGTCTCTAATAAATAGAAACCCACCCGCTTTAGAATAGTAGGGCTAATTATCAATCCCCATTCCTAATTATCCACCCCATTCCCGAGCCCAGTGCATGATCAGGTCAAAATTCAATCCACCCCGCCGGGATCGTTGTTGGGGGATGGAAAAGAACCCCACCCATTATTTATGCCCTTTAGAATAGTAGGGGGAGCCCTTGCCTGTTGGCGGGGGAATGAGGATGGACAAGGCCCAGTGCAGTCCAGGATGTTTATCTGGGCATGTGGATGGTTATAATTATTACGGGTTTGTTCTAGATTGACAGGACAAGCCGGTGGTAACACCCACCATTCATTAATTAATGACAATTTGATATGATCCAAGCCACCGGGTATACTCCCTTATCCTCGGACAAGGAACCCAGGGACAAGGACCCGCTCGGATAGACAAAGGACAAGGGACCCCAAAGTCCAGGATGTTGGTATGGGTTGGTCGGATGGTTCTAATTATTACGGGTTTTTTATAGATTTACAGAAGTAATAACCCGGTTGGTAACACCACGGAGTGCCTAAAATTATATGGGCTTCTGAATCAGAAGATAGGATACGAGCCAACCGGTATAATGACTTATCCTCAACCCCACCCATTCTTTCTTTCATTAGCGGGGTGGGTGGGGGATAGACAAGGACAAAGGACAAGGGACCCCACCCAAAGTACAGGATGTTGATATGGGCATGTGGAGAGTTATTCTGTTACGGGCTCTTTCTTTCATTAACCCCAGCCGGTGGTAACACAACGGAGTGGAGGAATTAGGAGGAAAAGGATATGATACAAGCCACCGGGTATACGAAATTATCAAGAACCCCAGGACCCCATCATTATTAGAATGAGTTATTGCTTGTTGGCAGGGGGGAACAAGGCCCAGTGCAATTCAGGATGGGCAGGGGATGTTACGTACATGATCAGTGGGTTTTATTCGTAGGAATGTTCCTCCGGCTCGGGCACCACCGCTTCACAGTGAAAGGGAAAGAAAGGCCATTGATATTATATTCGAGAAGGAAGACCCCACCCAAAGTGCAGGATGCTTATTTGGGTTGGTTTAATGGTAGGAATATTACGGGTTTTTCTTTCCAGGAAGAACAAGCCGGTGGTAACACCGCGGATTGAGGAATTATTACTCACTTGATATGATCCAAGCCACCGGGTATACGCACTGATCCTGAACAAAACACATCGACCCCACCCATTATGGCGGCCCTACTATCTAAAGGGGCCCAGAGTGAGTGTGTTACGTACATGATGTGTGGTATCACCCCACCCTGACTGATCAAGTTGTTGGAATGCCAGTTCATAAATCCACCCCATTCCATTATTGAACGATCCGGCCCAGAGTGAGTATGCACCCGGCCCAGTGCAATGATCAGTGTCACCCTGACTGATCAAGTTGGCCCACCCCCATTCCTCATTATCAATCCAGCCCATTCCTAATTCTAAAGAGAATAGGCCACCCCATTCCTTACAAATAAATCACCCCGCCCTCGCTGGAAATGGGCCCAGAGTGAATGCATGATCAGTGTGGTACAGTCCTCTATCTGGAGCTGCCCCCCCCGCGCCCACTGTACAGAATAGCCATAAAATTTTAGGCAACCCCTTCCTTTTTCTCAATCCAGCCCATTCCCAATTCTAAATAGGCCACCCCATTCCTTTTTAACGATCCGTGGGGATAGAATGGCCCAGTGCAATGCACCCGGTTGGTGAGGGCCCAGAGTGAGTTACGTTCAGACATGATCAGTGTGGTCTCACCCGGAAAGCCCAGTATGAATCGATCCTGCCGGCGGTGCAGGTTCAAGTTTCCCGGCAGGATTGAGGATTCAGATTGCCGGTGCAGGTTCCCTCAAAAAAGTAGGGCTGCTTGGTGCCTTTAGAATAGTAGGGGCTTCCTGTACGCAGGAGCTCGGTCCATACCCTTTAATTTGATATGGGCCTAGGCATAGAGCGAACGCGAATCGAGGGAAACACACCAACAGATAGCAAGTCTTGTCCAGTTAAGGCCCTGGAAGGTGGATCTTGAGATAGCGCTATGCCGGCCGGGATATCGGTTTTCCATTTAGGCAACGCTGCGCTATACGTAGACCAAAGACAGTATACAGTTGATGGGACCCGGCGATCCTGGTATAAAGTCTTTTCAAGTTTATCATCGCTATCGCTCAGTGCAAATTGGTGTTACCCGAGGGGCATCCACGAGAGTTTGGAAATGCAGACTCTCCGTCAGCACCGATTGAGCCTTGAGATCATGCATGATTGTCAAGGAACCGTGCAACACTCCGAGCGGGAGAGCCCTATAGATAGTAGGCAGTCCACTCCAAGGTCAGCTTTCGGAGATTGCAACCCTTGGAGGTTCTGGTATCGGTATCAGGATAAGGGAGGGTTCATGATGGAATGCATGCTTCCCTAATAAATAAATCTCCCATGCCGAAGTTGACTAGAAACTGAGGAAGGGGTTTGTTCATTATGGGCCCTCCCCCATACCCCCATACTATTACAGGCAGCTGAGGAAGATATCAGCACTTGGAAAGAAGTCATTGGACTGATCCAGCTAGATATTGATGAAAGTACAGATCATGATCTTTAAGGGAAAGGAACCTACCCGAGGGGGAACCCCGGGCGGGACCTACCCTTTAGAATAGAGGGGGGAACCCTCCCCTTTCTAATAGATGGGGGAAGGAAACCTACTCTTGATAAGAGAGGGGGAACCCCGGGAAGAAGGAATCCTCCCATTCCGGATGGGCCCCTATATTTTAAGGGCATATGGAATCTCCCATTCCGAAGTTTCATAGAAACGTAGGATGGTCCCCTATATTTTAAGGGCATATGGACGGGACTCCCCGGATGGGCTTGTTCATTCCTTTGGTTCGATCCGCCTACCCAGACAGAGGGAACGAAGTGATCTTACCAGAATCAGCTCCCATGCCGATATTTGCCGGCCGGATGGGCCCCTATATTTTAAGGGCATATGGTTATGGTAAGATCCCTACCCGGAGGGAAGGTTGGAAAGAAACCTACCGGGGAACCCTCCCCTTTCTAGATGGGGGAACCCCTGATAGAGAGAGGGACCTCCCTCCCCTTTCTAATAGATGGGGGACACCTCCCCGAGAGGGGAACCCGGGAAGGAACCCTCCCCTTTAGAATAGATGGGGGAACCCCTGATAGATCATGATCTAGATCTTGAACAGTCAGTATCAGAACAGAAACTAATGGTTTACGCGTTGCAGCTTCTTCGGTTCCATGTCCACCTATTGCCCTTATAATAGTAGGGGGCCATAGAATAGTAGGGGCCCCCCCCCACCCGGTTTGAACAGTGGGTTCCCTGCCTGCAGGGTGGGAGGAGCCAAAAATTATATGGGCTGACTAAAAACCAGTAAATGATGCTGCTGTAGATGCAAGGGCGTAAGGAACATAGGTAGATTGAGATCCAATGCCAGTAGTCGCATATCTGCAGAGATGCAGTGCCCCTAGATGATATAAAGGGCCGGATCCATATGCAGTTGGTTTAGTGAAAGCACCACCCCATATATATAAAGGGGCACCAGGAACATGAGAGACAGAGACCCTTATAAATAGTAGGGCAGGATATTCTGTAGCGGATTCTGCGCAGTAGCAATAGGGGATACATCTTCGCCGGGTCGAGTTCCCATTGCCCTACTATTATAAAGGGCCACCAGCTGAACAATAGAATAATAGGCAATTCTATGGGCGAGATTAAGTTCCATTCTGTCTGCAGAGGCATAAATTTGTTCCATCTCCACCCCTTTAGAATAGTAGGGCGGTCCCGGAGCCCTATTTTAGAAAGGGGAGAGGGAAGGGCGAGATCGAGATACAGTGTCCATTATTGGAGAGCCATAACCCCCATCAGTTCCATACCCAGGTGATCCATAAGCATCGAAGCAAACAGCATAAGTAAGGGTGACAGCGGCTAATGATTCAGTTGCCCATATAAGAAAAGGGCCAGTTTCTCCTGAACCAGTGAATGTTCCTGCTTTCCTGCCATCACTTTGCCTAGCACCAACAATTCTAGAAGGGGCGGCCCGGGAAGCCCTTGAGAATAGTAGGGCCCTTTAGAATAGTAGGCCATAACTTGAGCGAGCATAAGTACCCATTGAAGTTTCTCCTTTTGACCACCCCCTACCCCCTACCCCTACTATTATAAAGGGTAAAGGGTAAAGGGCCTACAGAAGCAAGGGGGTATCGGTACTACCTACAGAAGCAACCTACCATAGAATAGTAGGGGCCCCCCCACCCAGCAGCACTCGCGGTTTCATCTATTGAACCATTGCTAGTGGCATCCCTTTATGTCCCAGCTTCCTAGCCACCACCTCTGCAGGCAGGTGAACCATTCCTTCCATTTCGAGAGGTTGCATCCCTGCCAGTTGGAGATAGAGCAGATCCCCTTAAAATGGTAGGGGCAGATCGAGATGCAGTTGAACTATATTGCCCTCGTGCCTCTCGCATCCTATAGGGACGGAATGAGCCCTACTAATGTTGTCCTCGCTGTGGACAAGTAAGATAAAGATTCCATGCCGGGTGCAGATCTCGTCAATGTCCACATGGAAGGGATGAGGTCAATTGAATCTGGGACTGGCAAAGATGCTACTAGCACTGGATATGGATCTGCCCTATAGAGAGGATGGGGGGGAAGCTGGATATGAATCTGCCCTATAGAGAGGATGGGGTGGTGCCTCTAGAACTGCTTCTGACCCTGCCTTTGCCCCCTTATAATAGTAGGGCTTTCGGTTTTGTTCCCATCGCTACCTATGTCCCTGCCACCTCCTCTCCTCCTGCTACTTATAAATAAACCTCATACCTCTGCACGCTGCAGGTGGTTCCGGATCAATGGATTCAACCGGGTAAAATGCACCCGCCTTTGGTTCCCCCTTTACCCCCGACGTGTAAGGGCGGGCCTCCGCCCCTTTATAATAGTAGGGGGTGGCCCTTTATTATATTGTTGGGTTATGGTTCAACCTTGTTGGCTATGCGCTTTGCTCCCGTGCTCGCAGATAGGATAGATAGGGCCCTTGCTTTCTTCGTTGCCTATGAACATTAATAATATGTGGGAACATTACATCCAGGAACCGGAACTTCTGCGGGCTAAGGAACTGGACTTGGAACTCAATATCGATACAGAACTGGTTCTGGATCCATTCGGTCAATGAAGTAAACTGGCTATGCCCTACTCTTCTAATGGGGGATCTTGAACAAACTATCGAGCGGGAATGGATACTGCCTCCTATAGATGGAAATATAGAAGCGCTCCCCCTCACCTATTACCTATTAGGTAGGACCTTTAGCCTTTACGGTTCTTGGAACCAACCACCCTTTATGTCTTTATGGGCTTTCTTCGGACATGTCCATCCACTTCGCCCCTTTATAATAGTAGGGCAAAAAATGATAAGTACACTGAGCGATACACCGACCTACCTTTCACCCCGCGTACCCCTTTCCTCATGGTCATGTCTTTGTCCTGTCCTCACCCCTGCGGCTTAGTCAATTGGTGTAATAAGCTATTACTCTGTGGCCCTACCCCTACCCCTACCCCTACTATTATAAGGTAAGGGGTAAGGTAAGGGGCAACGGCTTCTTAAGCTGCTACCTCTCCCTATGTATAAATATGTATATTATGCCCAAGGATAGATGGGCTTCCTCTGCTTTTGGCGCTGCCGATGATGTAGCTTTCAGACGGCGGATAATCAACCAATATGTATGACCGAGTGCCCTTAGAATAGTAGGGGGCCCAATTGAACCCGAATCACCAAGACAAAAGGCGGGGGAGACGGGAAAGATAGGAGCAAAGGCTTAGTGAACAGAGGCAAAGGTAGTAGTAGAGGCGGTGAAGGTGGATGCAGTTTAAAGACCGGATATAGATTCTGTTGATCCCGTTGCCCGAGCGTATTCAGATCCAAATCCCCTACTATTCTAAAGGGCCCTACTATTCTAAAGGGCCCTACTATTCTAAAGGGCCGGCCCCTTTCTAATATAGGGAGTCAGCTCAAGTTCGACCAGCATCTCGCCTAGCATCTTAGCCGACTAAGAAAGGAGGGGCCCCATAGAATTGTAGGGCTATAGGTAGGGAAGGGATGCTCCTGAAGGCTTCTCCCTCCCGAATAGTTAGAATAGTAGGGCCCCTTTATAATAGTAGGGGGTGGGAGGAGATATTCTAGTGGAGGCCCGCTTGCTTTTAGAGACTTTGTGCGTGCCGACGAAGTGGAGTCAAGCCAGTGAAGTCGGAGGTAGGGAGGAGGATAACCGTGGGTGGGCAAGGGATGGGGTTATTCCGGCTTCACTGGATTCTTCAGGGCGCTGGGCCCTACTATTATAAGGGCCCATATTCTATACGTAACATGATGCCCCATAGAATAGTAGGGGGGTTCATATTCTCTACGTCCCCCTACTGCAGACGTGCCCCTGCCCCCTACCATTTATATAGGCAGATTATTGCTGGGGGCCCACCAATTTGAGAAAAAAGGGCAATAGTAGGGAGAGAAGGATAAGAGTGCGAGGTAACGAGATAGTGCATGAGAATACTTTAGGCATTGCCCTGAGAAGGGGCAACAATAGAATAATAGGCAATAATCTGCCCTTTTTTATCTAGTTGGGGCCCGGAGATGGGTGATTTGTTCTAGTTGCCTATAAATTCTACGGTGGATCCTCCCTCCGGTTAGCAGAGAGAAAGCTCCGATCAGCCCTCACCCACGGTTAAACTTGCAGAGAGAAAGCATTATTCTCCTTGCTTGGATGGATAAGGAGAGCTAGCAGATCTGAGAACTGTTACCGTTTCTCGATCTCCCCGGACCAGTAGAGCTAGTCACCCACGGTCGGTATCAAGTTAGTTAGGACTTTCCTCCCACCGGAATAGAATCAACTAATTTGGATGGATCCTCCGCTATGAAGAATATGCCCTTTTTTATATAGTTGGGGCCTCCCACCCCCTGGTCCGGTTGCCCTACTATCTATAGGGGAATGTTAGCCAAGGTGTGGGGCATTCTTGGGAGTCAACTATAGAAAAAAGGGCGCTCAGCTGCTTTGTTGGAGATAAATTCCTGGGGAGCTGGCTGCCCTACTATTATAAGGGGGCCCCTACTATTATAAGGGGGCGGCCCCATAGAATAGTAGGGGCCCTTCCTTGCTGGACATATCTATCACAGCTTCCACCCGATCCGGAATACTTTATTGAAAGCTCAGGTAGGCAATAATAGAATAATAGGGCCTCGTTTACTTATTACCCACCGGGGGGTGTAGGAAGGGGCACCAACGGTTGAACCCCTGTGGGAGGAAACAACGGCATCTAGCTCCATGGAAGGATGCGCAAGCACAGAGATGGCGAGATCTCCCCGGACCGTAGGTGGGAGGCAAGAATAGGAGAGCGAACTATATATGGGGAAGTTCTAACCTTCCGGAGGAGGAACTATAGTTTCCATCCCGGGGGTGTGGGCTGGAGAATACTACTCGGAAAGGAGAGAAGGAGAATAGGTCTAGCTATCGGTAGCTTTCAACTCCACGAGGACAAGAAAGGCTTTCAACATGCCAACCTCTATCTACGTATATTTCGTTTGCCGCTATCCCTCTGCAGGTCCAGCTTGCCTTCCTTCCTGGGATTCAACTAATTTCCTACCTTCCAGGGATTCAACTATCCTATATCCTAGATTCTAGCCATAGAATTTTAGGGGCCCCCCCACCCGGATCCCTACTATTCTAAAGGGTTAGGCGAGAAACTCCTTCCTGTCCATCCTGAACTGCCCCATTAGAATAGTAGGGCTTGCCTTCTATCCAAACATCCAGCTTGAATAATATAATAGTAGGGCTTTATTGCCATAAAAATTGTAGGGGCCTTACCCCCTTTTAGATTATTGTAGGGGGACCGGCCAATCAATTTGTTAACTTACATCCAGGAGCCCCGGTGGGAGGATAGCCTAACGTTGATGGGTGGTTGGATCGACCGGTTGCCCTCCGTCATTATAGTGACTAGTTGCCGGTTGCCGGATAAAGGTAGCCCTACTATTCTAAAGGGGCCATATAATTTTGAGGGCACAGGAAGGGAGTGAACTGCCCCCCCCTTTTTATTCATTTTGAGAACTCTTCTCGCCGTAACCCCCGGTTCAGGATGGAGAGCTAGATTACCCAACCCCATCTGAGTTCAGAAGGAAGAATGTTAGCAGGCCCTTGACCAATCCCCCTACTATTCTAATGGGCGTGCAGAATGCTCGACCGGTGGGAGTTCTGGCGAGAATAAATCTATCTAGACAATAACCTCCTCCCTTTCTCGCTGGAGATGGGCGAGAAAGCCCGATGGGCGAGAAAGGAGGAGATTCCTGCCCACACCCCCTGGTAACAGCTCCATGGGCTAGCTTAGCTTCCGAACTGCCCTATCAACAACATCCTTCCTTCACTGCTAGAATAGTAGGGGCCCTGTTGTTGTTTGCTTGTCCGGTGAGATGGAAAGTAGGAGCCCTTAAAAGAGTAGGGCAAGAGGACTAGATTAGTTGTTTCCGAAAGCATGCTCCCGAACCCCCGGTAGGGAGTGAACACCCTCAGTCTCAACTAAGTGAGTGGGGCAACCACCTTCTCTGGATAATGAACGACTGCCCCTGAGAAGCAAGCAACGAACTGGAGCCCAACCCGTAGGAGGGGGCCCCTATTCTTATATTCTTAATGTTATGTAGAGAATCGAGTGCAGGTCAACTATCTATAGTTGAAGCGACTAACCTGAACTGAAGGAAGCAGCCTGAACTGAAGGAAAGAAAACTATAGCTAGGCCTTCGAACACTGCCAATCTGAACTGGGGCCCTCAGTCTGTCTAAAATAAGGAAAGGCCATCCAGCCACCACCTTCCTTCCATCCAGTTCCGGGTGGGAGGCTTATAATACAGGCAGGCTCTAATGCCCATATAATTTTGAGGCTGTCCCCTAACCAGCAAACACCTAGAATCCCCGGAACTATTGCTGTAAGGGTGGGAGGGCCCCTACTCGCACTAAGGGTAGAAAAAAAGGGCCTTACCTTACCTTAAAATAGGCCTGCCTGCAGGGGTAGGGGCCCCCCTTCTAGATTATTGTAGGGGCCTCCCGATGAACAACTATATCCACCCTGCATGTGAACCTGCAGGGTGGGAGGGAATTTCTAAGCGGGGGTGGGAGGATATAGTAGGGGCCCACCCAGTTGCCCTCCCACCTCGAACGGGGAACCCGGCTGATTCCCTCCCATCCCACATGAACTGCAGGATAGCCTTCTGAGCAATAATAGAATAATAGGGCTCCCACCCCCTTTACCCCCTCTAGAGCCCTTCTAATAATAGGGGTAGGGGCCATAGAATAGTAGGGGCCCCCCTATATATCCCACCCATCCCTATCAAGGCAGGGTGGAAACATTGTGTAGGGTGGGAGGAAGCCCTCAAATTATATTATTGTAACTCTCACAATAATAGAAAAGAGGGGGCCGGGATAGAACCTAGATAGCCCTACTGTTCTAAAGGCCTGAGAAACTATAGGCCCGTAACAATAATCTGCAATAATCTGAGAAGGGCCTACTATTCGGTTCGGCCCCCTTTCATATTATTGCTAGGCGGGCGCCTACTCTTTATTCTAAGCCCACTAGAACTATAGGCGCTTACCTGAATTCAATGAAGGTAAGGTTAGCGGTATACCTTCATTGAATTCAGGTAAGGTTAGCCCGCTACCTCCCTAGAGAATTTTAGGCCATTCAGGTAAGGTAAGGTTAGCCCGCTACCTCCCTAGAGAATTTTAGGCCATTCAGGTAAGGTAAGGTTAGCCCGCTACCTGAATGGAATGAAGGTAAGGCGCCTTATATACGTGATACAATCCCCCAACTATAGATATAGGGGCTGGACGCGAGACAACGGAGCACTGGTATCATCCCCTACTCTAGCTATAGACGGGGTATCACGTATATAATGGTGTGGAATCTCGCCCCCCTTACCCCAAAAACCCCCCCCACCCCCCATTATGTTGAAGTTGCCCCCCGCCCGTTGTGGGCAACTGAAACTTCTAATGGGGGGTGGGGGGGGATAGGGGGGGTAAACGGGGGCCCGGCACTCAACTAGACTAAACGCCAACGCCAACTAAACTATCGATAGGGGGGTGGGGGGGGGCGAGTTATAGGTCATAGGACTGGGAAAGGAGCAACTCGACCAGCCCTTCTCTTCTATAGTGCGCATTGATTGGGATGGTTGGATGGGCCCCTACTCTAGGGGGTCAATTCCTGATATGAGAAGAATTAGGCGGGGAGTCTCTTGCCTACTATCTATAGGGACGGGAGCGAAGGATCGGAGATAACAGCGGAATAAGGAAATGATTTCGGAGAAATGGCTATTCCTCAATTCCGAGTACCTAAAGGTCCTCACAATCGCTCCTTGTGATGTTGCGGAACCATGGCAATTAGGATCTCAAGACGCGGCAACACCTGTGATGCAAGGAATCATTGACTCACATCATGATATCTTTTTCTTCCCAATTCTGATTTTGGTTCTCGTATCACGGATGTTGGTTCGCGCTTTATGGCATTTTCACTATAGAAGAAATCCGATCCCGCAAAGGATTGTTCACGGAACGCTTATAGAGATTATTCGGACCATACTTCCTAGTATTATCCCGATGTTCATCGCTATACCATCATTTGTTCCGTTATACTCGATGGACGAGGTCGTGGTCATTCCAGCCGTTACTATCAAAGCTATCGGACATCAACGGTATCGGAGTGCGCCCCTTAACGAGGGGGAAGTGCAATGCACTCTGCAATATGGCCATCTGGCTTACCGAAGGGGGAGAATCTCCCATTCTCCGACGTCGAGAGACTCAAGGGACCGTAGCATGCCAGAAAGGGGATTGAGTTAGACCGGAAAGGCTAAGGACCGCCGACCCCCTACCCCTACAACTATAGAAAGGGGGGGGGGTGGGGGTGGGGTAGCTGTAGCTGGGAGGCCGAGGGTCCAAACCTGATTCCTACAGAGCGCCCAGTGTGGTGTGTTCAACCCGGTAGAAAATAAGGACTTCGTGCCAGGGGGGGGGCCTACTCTATAATGGGCCCCCACTACACTATAGAAAGGGTGGAGAGTTTGTATAGGGGCCCCGCCCCCTCCCTACTATCTATAGGGCCCTTTCTATAGTGGGGGGGTGGATAGGGGTCGCCCTAGGGGGTGCCTAAAGTCAAGGCCGCCGTTCCGTTCGCCCATGAACTGCCCATTCTAATATAGGGGAAACCCATTCACTCACCGCTTACTGCTTACCGCTCCCGTTAGTCCGCTGTCGCGAGAAAGGGCGGCCTTCCCCGGCCGAGCGAGCCTATGGTTCCTTGTCGTTGGAGTTTTCCCCGATGCCCAGCCCGCAATGTCCGATCGCGGCGCTGGAGTGGTGAATCTATCGGCACCACGCTTCACCGGCAGTGGCATACAACTTTGGACCTAACGGGCCGGCCTGAACCTTTGCATCGGAATGGGGGATCGCTGCGGCGGGAGGCCGTTGACTGGCTCCCTATCCGGGGACGGAGGTCCCGCGGTAGGGCACAAGCAACCGAGACCGAGGGCCCTACTCTCTATAGGGCCCCTCCTTTCTATAGTTCGAACCACTCGCCCTATAAATGACCTATCCAGACTATGGGGGTGATAATCACCCAGGGCGAGGGCCCCATCCCCCTATAGATAGTAGGGCCCCCCCGGCACTACCCCCCCCACTATAGAAAGGGTAGAGAGGGGGGGGGGCGACTTGAGGGGGCCGAGGTTTTCCCTCGACCCCCCCCACCCCTTTCGCCTTTCTGATAGTAGGGGTTCTACCCGGCACTATAGCGGGGGGGCTAAGGTTGGGTCGAGCCGGAGGGGGCGACTCTCTATAGTCATAGTCGCGCCCTATGCAGGGCGGGAGAGAGCATAAATGCCCTCGTGTCGACGTTACGTTAGGAGGCCGAGGGGGACCAGCGCTTATACTCCACCGTAGGACGGCCGCTGCGATATGCGATAGAGAAGGCCCTTCATCGGAACGCCCATTAGAATAGAACCCTTACCCTTAAAAAAGAGTAGGGGTAGGGGCGCTGGGAACCGCCCGCCCCCTACCCCTACCGCCCAAGATACTAATATTTGAAGGCTGGAACAAACAAGATATTTCATTCTTGATTGGCCAGCCCCGCCGAGCATTCTTTGCAAATAGGTCCGTCCCAAGGGCCCCTATAATCTCCCACCCTCCCGGTGGGGTTGGTGCCGGGGGGGTGGGAGATTATAGGGGCTCTAAGGAATATAGGTCGCGAAGCGCAGGTCGGGAATGGCGAAGCGCAGGTCGGGAATGGCGAAGCGCATGGTCGGTGGGAATGTGACGTAGAGTAATTGGGATTCACACCCTTTCCTTACTAATTGGGCGCATTCCCACCCTTTCCTTTCTGATTGAACGGTCCGGCCTGAAGTCAGTCAAGCGGAGGGAGGAAGGTACGGGTGGTGTCGAAAGAGTTAGAATCTAGTAGGATGGTTTGGAGTATCACCCGATCACAACCGGAACTATCTGATTGAACGGAACCGGCCATCGGACCCGACCATTATTTCTGATTGGATGAATTCCGTCCCGGCCCCACCAGGGCTTCGCCGGGGGGGGGTGGGAGGCTATAGAGTTGCTCCGCCACCTAAGGCGAATAGGTCGGTGGGGTTGGGCTTCGCCCACCGAATACCTATATTCCTTAGGTCGGGAATGGCGAAGCGCATGGTCGGTGGGCACAACCGGCAATTCAGATCCTAACGAAACTCAACCGGCCATTCTCTCTCGACTGTAAGGGAAAGCCCCACCGACCATGCGCTTCGCCATTCCCGGGGGGGGTGGGAGGATATAGATACGCCAACTCTATAGCCTCCCGCAATAATAATCTCCCTCTGCATGCACCCGAATTATAGAAAGTTGGGGGGGCCCGGTCGCGAAGCGCAGGTCGGAGTTTCAGTTTGGAAAGGAGGATAGAAAATGACTCGGCCTATCCAATGGGGGGGTGGGGGATGATAGCCGGGGTGTATTGGGCCGAGGGTAGAACGTAAGTAAATGGTGGGCGCGTCGAGCTCATTGATTCTCAACTTGCTCGAATTCCCCACCCTCCCTCCTTTACTCGACCTTTCTTTCTTGATGGATTGGATGGAGGATAGCCCCGCCCTTTCTGCTTTCTTGTTGACGGCAACCCTATTATTCGATTATTCGCGGGTGATGGGCGGCGGGTAATAATCTAGGAACTACGAATGAGCGGGTCACCCGGCCTATAAAATGGTAGGGGCGCAGGTGGTGTGTCACGAATGGGGATAGTTTCAATACTTATGAGCGAGTCACCTGGTCACACCGCCAAAGGACAAAAGGAAGGAAGGTTTACGGAAGGAAGGGAACAACCGGATATCACGTATGGATTTCACCACATTGGGACCTCAACAAAAGGTTTCACTTTGTTTCTCCCCAACAACAATAATCTAAAAGGGGGCCCTTAAAAAATAGTAGGGGTAGGGGCCCACCAGGGCTTCGCCCACCGTCCTATATTCCTTATGGTCGGTGGGCCCAACCGGCCATTCTATCTCGACTGTAAGGGGAAGGTAGAAGGTAGGGTTGGTTTCAGTTGGGAAAGTCGGAGAGAGGATGAAGGTGAGCCCGGCCCTCCTTTCTTTCATTCTTGATTGGCCAGCAGCCCCACCCATTCTTTCATTCTTGACGGCCCCTATTATTCGATTATTCGCGGGTGATGGGCGGCGGTAGAAAATCTAGTTGAGACTTTGAAGCGAGTCACCCGATCATACGCAGGTGGTGATATACGTTTGAGAATAGAGGAACTACTTATGAGCGAGTCACCTGGTCACACCGCCACCCTCCATATTTTCTGATTGATGAACGGTCCGGCCTGAAGTCAGTAAAGGATATTGACTGATTGCACATTTTTCCGTCCCGACCCCAATTTCGGGAAACCGGCAATTCTAGATCGTGGATCCAACCCCAACCTTCCTTCTATCTGGGCTTTCAGGGGTTCGCCCCACCGACCATATTCGCCTTAGGTAGGATTGGTTGCCCCGGATTGGTTGCCCCGGATTGGTTGCCCCGGATTGGTTGCCCCGGATTGGTTGCCCCGGATTGGTTGCCCCGGATTGGTTGCCCTACTTCAACCAATCCGGGGCAACCAATCGGGATATAACGTACAAAGAGTTGGTTGTGGCACATTGGGAGAATTAAAAGGAGGAAATACTTTAGTTCTCCCCAACTCGAATCAGGATATTTTAAGGCTGGAACAAACAAGATATTTTGTCTAATGGAAAGGACAGGAAAGAAACTCTTTATTTACTAGTTGGCTGCTAGGTAAGGGACCCCTCCGCCCCTAAAGGGGCTCCGGCCCATTATTGCAAAAATTAGACTAGCGATGTTACGTATGGATTTTGAACATTTGGACAAACAAATAAATAAGGTTGAACTCCTTTACTTTTCTTCCCAAATCCGGTCACCACCATTCTTTCTGATTGGACGGTCCGGCCCAACCCCACCGACCTATATTCCTTGGGTGGAAGGAAGGTTGACGGTTGGACGGTTAGAAGGAAGGGTGGAAGGAAGGGCGGAAGGATAATTGCTTCATCAAGATCAGCCAGACGGTGGCCTCCTTATCGGAGTTAAGGTTCGAATCCTTCCTGATCTATGAATAGCTATAGAGCGCCTTTTTCTATATATATAGTTGAATCCGATGAGGATAGTTCTATGGCGGCCTCCCCACTTGGCTATCGTTTGTCAGTGGGGCCCGACGCTAACTTCAACCATGCCTAGGTTATACGGAGATACCCGGCGCAAGAGAAACAAGGATAGAGACGGACTAGAGACTTTATCCGGCAAAACAAAGCCGGATACGGCACTCGAAACCGTCCTCTCTCTTGCGCAGGGGCCCCCGGCAACCGAAGGAAGGGTGATGAAGTGAGTGGGTCGAGGTAAACTGGGAGGCTCTGCTTTGTGGCACCCATATTAATATTCTAATCAGCAGCTTGCGCCGCCCAATATAGTGTGTTGAGTAGAGGGCGGACTGCCCACTGTAGGTTAGTCGGTAGAGTTAAGGGTGGGTGGATAGGGTTGGGTGGTAGTTGGAAGGGGGTGGAATCGTCCATCGATGATTGGTATCGATGGGCAGTCAGTGGGATGGAGGAAGAGATAGGCGGGGGTAAGTGTTAGGGCGCCGCTGGGGTGGGTGGAAAGCCGCCGCCTAGTTAGGCAAGGGCGCCAGTACAGTGATGGGGAGGACAGTAGAGTGGGGAAAGATAGTGCAGGACAGACTTCAAGTGTTAGGTCGGGCTGAAGGATCGCTCACCCCCCTTTACCCCCCTATAGAGCCCTTCTAATAATAGGGGTAGGGCCACTTACTATAACTATCCTCCCACTACTAGCGGACCACTCCCTGGAACTCCTCTCCCACCACTGATGGTGGGTGGTGTTTAGTTGCCACTGATCAGAAGTTAGGTGGTGGTGGCCCTACTATTCTAAGGGGCCTCGGCTTCAATACCCCACTCGTTAGATGTGGGGTATTGGCCTCGGTTCAGAGCCTACTATTCTCAGGGGCCTCGGCTTATCCAATACCCCCTATCGGGTGTATTGGGCCGAGGGGCCGGCAGCTATCATTCGCCGACCGCCGACATTCGCCGCCGATTCCCCGATAGAGGATTCGCCCGAGAAGGCCTAGCCCTGGATTCGCCGCCACCTACCTACCTTCTGACCTGGGCCTTCTTCTTTCCATGACCTGACCGGAATAACTCTATCTACTGTTTTACAGAGACAATGCAAGGCCCTGTACCTACTCGCAAACAGTTCGTGATGCAGAATCCGTTCGATCCCAAATCGAGTGGGGACAATCGTGAGGTCCCCAAGCACTGTCTGTTCCTTTGGTGCTAGACAATCTGCCACATTGGGGTCAAGTACTCTCTTTTCCCTTACCGGCGCACTTGGTTCCCCTCCCCAAGCATGCACGCTTTGCACTCACGTTGAGCAACCCCCAGTCAGTGTCCCGTGATCGGGGATTGATAGGGGGACTTCTCGCAGAAGCTCCGGAAGGAGTCGCTTATTCAGCAGCCCCATAATCCTGGCCCACCCTAAAGAGAGCGTTTTTGACTCATAGAAGCGTTTCATCCCGAAACTGCCGCAGTCCTCTCTTGTAGTGCTGTTGCTGTAGTAAAGCCCACCTAGGGTGTGGATTCTCTATTCCCATCTTGGGCACTACTTGGCACTGGCTTTCTCATAATGCAACACCCACCTCTACTGGTAGCCACTTCTTAAGTAGTGGGCTAGTGGGCTCTTGCAAACGGGTTCAAGGTTGGTTAGGTACGCCAATAGGATCCGGTTGGCTACGGTGACGCCCAACCTCGGATTAATAGGGCCATCCCCTAAGCCTTCATGAGCCCTACTATTCTATAGGCAATGTTAGAATAGGGCCGAAGGGGGCAATAGTGCCAATCCATCTGCTTTCATTAGTGAGCAAGATGAGATTGGTGAAGCTGCTGCCGGTCCTGTACAGCGCTGATCGCCAGCCGCGTGTTTTGGCCGTAGACTCTCCCCCACCTCCTTCATAGGGGGGAGCTGTAGATCATCAATTAGCTCTATTCATTGCTTTCGATGCTACGGTCTTTAGAAAAGAGCAAGAGATGAAGGCTCGCACTGAAGTCATCAGGAGCCCTAACATCATGGCCTTACCTTAAAATAGTGGGGTGGGGCCGATTAACAATACTTTGAAAGAACTGGAGAGCGACACTCTTATGACCAATTCTGTTCCCCAATGCTTTACTACCAAACTGGACAGCCACTACCTGGATTAGGTGTTAGTGGTCCTGACGGTCGCCATGCCCTATGTTGGGGGCCGCCAGTGCCCTATATTGAGTTTCCAATCTGAAGAGTTGGTCTAAATGCCGGCCCCTACTATTCTAAAGGGGTCGTATCGGGTTCCCATAGAATTTTAGGGGCCGCTGCCCCGACCTTTGGAATACTGCCAAAGACTGCAGAAGCTCCCCAACCGATTGAGCGCCTAGCTTCTGCATTTATTCATAGTCGGGGGTCAACTTCCAATGTTGTTTCCAGCGCTGCTCGGGGCTCCCTCCGAACCAAGGGAACGACCGAGTGGCTATTTAGACCTCGCCCTAGCCCACTGATGGGGCGCTCTCAGCTGATTAGTAGTGGGCAGCGCAGAATGCCCGCCATCTATGGGCCATAGAATTGTAGGGCATCACGTCTATGTTCTCTCACTACTCTCCCTCGTAAGATTCGTTCGGGGTGGCCACTACTATTATTGTTGTGGGCTCGCCCCTACACATAGCTAGTAAGGTTCCCCTTCCCCTACCTGCACATTGGGACCTAGGGACGTTCCCGCTCCTAGAGGAGGGCCACTATAGGATACACGCCACAATGTTTAGCTGCGGACTCTCCCCAGCCCCACGCTGAGGGAGTGATGCCCTACTATTCTAAGGCTCTGCCCCAAGCACCGCGAGACGAGAGCTAGAGAGCCCTACGGCAGCCCGTTTGAATACCGAGGATTCACAGGTAGGCCATAGATTGTGGCATCTGCGCATCTATACGCCATAGAATAGTAGGGGCCCCTACCACCCTTGAAAGGGCCCTCCCACCCAAGAAAGGGTCATCATCCCCACCCCCGCCCCCCCCCTTTTTATTAATTCGGTTGATTCCGGCTCCCCACCCCCGCCCCCCCTTTTTATTAATTCGGTCATTATTCCCATAGCCTAGAATTTTTAAGGTGAGGGCCAACAATAGAATAATAGGCAATAATCTGCCTATTTTTTTCTTAGCGGGTAAAGGCGGATCCCTTTAAATAGTAGGGGGATCATCCGGAGAGCCCTACTATTCTATAGGCCCCTACAATAATCTAAAAGGGGGTAAGGCAGAAGGAGATAACGAGGGAGAACAGGGGGTGTAAAGGGTGGCAATGAAGGAGCCGGGTAACCAGAACCCCGAGCGCTTGCCTCTCACCCTTCAGATTAATTCTCCTATAGTGAATGGAGTTCCATCCGGAGCCCCTACTATTCTAATGGGCAATAAAACATCTCATTGCCCCCACCCACGGTCACTGCTGGTTAGGTGGACAGGAAAGAAAGAAACTCCCTTCCGTAGGAGAGGAGCCCATGCATCGCTAGGCCGGACCTAACTACTTCTATACCGCAGCAGGGACCTAACCGAGGGAGTAGAATCAGCCAACCCCACCGACCTATATTCCTTGGATAGGGGGTGTAAAGACCCACGGTTGAGCTCTATGGGGTCGGAACTGAATGAAGGACTACCGACCCCTACTATTATAAAGGGGCCCTACTATTCTATAGGCAAGAAAGTTCTGGCCCCATAGAATTTTAAGGGCCTTCCGGTTGAACTGCCTTAAAATAGTAGGGCTGGATTCATGTGACTACTATAGATTCATCATGGCAACATCCCACCCACCGTTGTGACGTATATGATGCGATTGCCCTTCTCCACCCTCGGATGGCCCTTCCCCTTTCAATAGTAGGGGGTAGGGCATTGATTTCTCCACCCGATGGCCCTTCCCCTTTCAATAGTAGGGGGTAGGGCATTGATTTCTCCACCCACCCACCCAATACAAAAGATGAGGGCAATGGATGAGGGCGTCTGGCTAGCCTCTTCCTTTCCTTCCTACTCGTTGAGTTCCATCCTTCCTTTCTTTGGGTAGTCCTAATCTAGCCATAGAATTGCCCTTTTTTTTCTACCATAGCCCTACAATAATCTAGAAGGGGGGGTAAGGGCCCTTTTTCTATAATTCAGCCCCTTTCCCTTTCAATAGTAGGGGTAGGCACCGGATAGAACTACTCTCTTCATATCCAGCTAAGGAGTCCAGCTAAGGAGTCCAGCTAAGGAGGGATGGAAACTAGGATGGAGAAACTAAGCATTACTCCTCGGATGGATACTTTATTGCCTTACCCCCTTTTAGATTATTGTAGGGAATAATAGAATAGTAGGGCGTTGATTGAACCTGCTGATTGAACCTTCCTTAGCCAGCTGATTGAACCGATAGAAATCCCTTATAGATAGTAGGGGGTTGGAAGGGGAGTTCTGGCCCAGCTTCAACCTCGCTCCGGTGGCGGGCCCCTACAATTCTATGGCTAGCTATAGCAGGCCCCTTCAATTCTATAGGCGCCCTCCCTCCCCTACTATTCTAAGGCTATGGGGCTATGGGGTGGGAGGACAAGAAACTACATGATTGTATCGGGGAGGAGGAAGAATTCTATTACGTGAAGGATGGAGCGACTAACCCTACCGGGGGTTCAGGCGGATAGACCGAACAGGGGGTGTAAAGTCCTTCCCTCACCCTCGGTGGCCCCTACCATTCTATAGGCTCTGGACAGGCTGCTGTTACCCATGCTTTCATTTTCTTTCTTTCGCTGGCCCCCCCCCTTCATATTATTGGCGATGAGGGTAATTTTCAATAATGTTCCCGTGTAGGAATCCAGCTCAAAAGAGAATCTAGTCAACTAACTTGCTTATAGAACTATTCCCCCTACTATTCTAAGGCTCTCGGATGCAACTAATTTCTCTCTTGCGTTGAGGCAGCTGTTGAGGATGACCAGCCATCAACTACGGAAGGAAGTCACTAACTTGTTCTCGCACTACCTCCCTATTGCCTTATAGATAGTAGGGCTGTTGGCTGGCCCTCCCTCCCCAACTTAGAATAGGACGGGGGCTATCACGTATATAATCTGGCTATCCGGCCCCTACTATTCTATGGGCCCCTAAAATTCTATGGCTGGCCTAGAGATGGCCCCTACCCCCTACTATTTTAAGGTAAGGCAATATAGTATCAACTTGATATTGAAATCAGCATCGGCCCAATAACACTAACTAACCAGCTTGCCTTCCAACCTTCCTTCCGTCCTCGGTAGGGAGTTAAGTAGCTATTGATCCAACTTAGAATAGGACGGGGCGGAACTCTCATCACCGGACCTCCCTCCATCCGGGGCTTCTTGTGCCAGTTGAGCCGGATAGAAATCAATTTGTTAACTTCTCGAGTGGGATCCTTGGCACAGTAGAATATTAGCAGCCTTGGGTCCTTATTAGCAGCCTTGGGTAACACCTTCCTATGCACCGGTTGCCCTTTCTTATTTGAGTTCAATCCCCTACCATTCTATAGGCTAGGTTGCCCTCCCTACCTTAAAATTCTAGGGCCCCCTAAACAGATTATTCCTTCCTCGCCCACAATTTATTATAGGCTTGCCTATATAATAGTAGGGCAACTAGTCTCCCTGCCTCCAGCCATCCAACTAAACTCATGTTAGGTCAGCATCCATCTATTCTCCTTGCCCGGTTCTCACAGATTCTTTCCTTCCACCCACAGTGAAGGATGGAGCCATAACCTTTATCGAGTGAGCCGAACAATCCAATGAAGCCGGTTTCACTAGTTAGGAGGGGAATTCTATCCTACTCTCAAGCCCAGAGAACAGGTAGGACCTCTAACACGTCGAAGACTTTCCTATAGAATAGAATAGTAGGGCCATAGAATTTATAGGCGATGGACAGTGCTACCGGGAATCAACTCAACTACCGATGCAGAGGGCCTATCTATAGTTGTCCTCCCACCCAGAGATAGAGATAGTTGTGGGAGGGACATGGCCATCCTGCAGGCCCATTAGAATAGCAGGGCTATTTTGTGAGAAAGGTTGTCCTGCTGATTGCCCCTACCTAAAATTCTATGGGGGAGTGATGATCCGGAAAACGGTCTTGTTAACTGCTCCACCGTGGGTGAGGTCGCGATAGCCTAATCAACGGCATCGGCGGCGGGGTGGCCATCCAACTAAACTCTATTCTCCTTGCCCTCACGGTTCAGATTCCGGGAGCCCTTTAGAATAGTAGGGGACATTATAGCAACTAAAATACTTCAACTCCCTCTGCACCGGAAGCCCATAGCCCTACTATTCTAAAGGTAGGCCCTATACTATAGCCCCTTCCCCTATAGCCCCTTCCCCTATAGAATTTGAAGGGGCTATAGGGGAAGGGCAACCGGAAGCTGTGTTCGAGAACTTTCTTTGTTTCTATCCGCCCCCACCTACTATTTTAAGGCTTTCTATATAGTTCCCCAGGCAAGAACTTTGTTAATCTGCCCGGACCATCCTTTCTCGGCCTAGCGGACCGTGGGTGAGAGGCCCCAACTATAGCCCCAACTATAGACAAAAAAGGCTATAGTTAGGGCATATTATTCTCGGTAGGCCAACCATACGTTATATCGGCTGGAGCACTCTTTCTCTACCGGGCCATTAGAATAGTAGGGCCATCCTCACAACCAGAACGTGATGCCCTTAAAATAGTAGGTGGCTGGTATTTTGTGTTATTGAACAAGCTGGACCATCCTATCGGTTACCCGGCGGCCCTTAAAATTCTATGGCGAGCCCTACTATTATAAGGGGCCTATTTTCTATTATTCCGCCCCAGTTCAAGAAAAAAGACCCCATGATCAACCTTTAGTATATCTGAGCTTGGAGGAACATTTTTGAGCCAGCAGCCACCATTGTTCATGACACCATGCAGACCTACTATAGATAGGCCGCCGCAGCCCTACTCTATAATGGGCCCCCAATTAATCTACCCCCCCTGCAGGGAGGGCCCCCCCTCTCATAGTTGGATAGGGAAAAGGATTGGGCGACGTGATCCGAGCCCGAGCCCCTACCATTTCTATAGGCAAGGGATAGTGACCAAGCCTCCTATAACCACGAGCTATAATAAATCCCGTTCAGCAACCTTCTATAGTTCGATCGTCCAGGAGTCCCCTACTCTTTTTTAAGGGGGACCACCGGAAAATGAGACTCCACAACTGCATCCTTTAATGCCGACAGACTCCACACATCCGGAGCCCTACTATTCTAAGGGCAGTTGTTTCCTCCCGTTCATCTGAACGGTGGAATGGCCTCCTCCCAGAACTATAGTTCTCTCTCCGGGTTGATGACGGTCCGACCAGACTATTTGTTTGCAAATCAACTATAGTTCACCAAGCGGGGCATGTTAGCAAAGAGATAAAAACCTTAGCTTAGTAGGCATGACGACCGGCATATCATATAGATGGTGCGGAACGATCGGGAATTGGAATGTGGCTATGGAAGCGATGGGCAGGATATGCAGCAGTCGAAGAGACCCCCTACTCTCTTAGTCGTGAGGGCCGGATGATTAGATTAGTGGGCTGCCCTAACCCTATCCTATATAGTGGGGGTGGGCGCCTATAGTTCCGTAGGGGGCCCCCTTTAATAGTAGGGCAAATAGCTTCATTGCAGGAAACAATTCAGAACTTGAAATCAATGATGGGGGAAGATAATTGAAGGAGCAGCCAACAACTATTCTCTCCCAATGAACCGGGGGCGTGTGTGGGGATGGGCTTCCGGGGGGTTATGTTCTCCCGGGCTCACCGTAAGGGGGGGGCAGTTTTGCCCCTATATTGTAAAGGGGGGGGGCCGGCAATAATATGAAAGAGGGGGGGGCCTTCCTTGCCTTGGGGTGAGGTTAGGCGGTGCCGTGCCTTGGGCTGAGGTGAGGCCTGTTGCCTTACCTAGCCTAACCGGAGGGGAGGCGACTTACCCGCTCACTCCTGATCCCTCTCCTTCCGGGGCGGGGAGGTCTTCCGGGGTATGCGGGGTATTATAGACGTGACATGATGCACCGGGGAAGGCACTATCTCCAAATAGTAAGAGATAGTGATGCAGCCCATTGGTGATGCGGTCGAGTGATGCAATGCAGCCCATTGCCATTGGTGTAGGCGGTCCATCCATACTACCCAGTGATGCAGCCCATTAGTGCAGTGATGCGGTCCATACTACCCCCGTTGGTGATGCAGCCCATATTATATACGTGACATGAGCGCCCTACTATTCTAAGGGGAGCAGGTGGAAGCAGATGGATAAAAGCAGATGAGAGCAGATGGATCAAAGCTGATCTATATTCATCGGACACCGCCAATCGAGATGTTCCTTTTGCCGTGTGTAGGCCGCCCCCGCCCTACCTCTCTAGTGGCCCCTACTCTAGCTATAATGGGGTGGGGGGTAGGCCCCCTACCTCTAGACTACCCCCCACTATAGAGGCAGAGGTAGGGGGTAAAGAGAGGCCCCCCACCGGCCCTTTTTTATATAGTTGGGGCGGCCCTACTCAATTCTAGTCCCGGTAGGGCCCTTTATAATAGTAGGGCGGGGGCATGTTACGTATGGAATCGCCATCTTCCCAATCTCCTCCCACCCACCCCAACCCAACGCCCCCCCCCCTCCCATAGTTGCAGCCGGGGACCCGGCACTATAGCTACCAATCGAGTCCCCCCGTATATAGCCCCCCCCCGCGAACTCAGTGGATGCCTAAGATTGGGTGAGATAGGGGGGGCGCCCTCTTTTCTATTATTGCGGCAAGGGTCATCCCCCTATAATAGGCTTCTCAGTTGATCAGTTCACGCCAGCGGCATGTTGATCACGGCATGTGAACCACTACCGGTTCACCATACGCTACCAATTAATTGGTTCACGCGAGATGCCCGACCCGATTCGCAGCGTACCGACCTCACCCACCTATCTCCCCCCCGCAGCGGAGCGACTATGTATATCACTATATAACTGCTACGGCTAGGCCACGTTTGACTCAACTGGGTTGCCCCCCGCCCACCCTGAATAACAAGGGTGGCCCCTACTATTCTATGGCATGTGGATATAGTTGTTTCGTGCCAGCCTTTCAAACTATAGGCCCCGGGGGGGCCCCTATCTATTCTATATATGGGACTCAACCGAAGCAACCCCAACTATTCTAAAGGGCGGGCGGCAACCCCCTATCCAATCCCTATATGGGTGATGGGTGACCGTATTCGTGTGATGCATCATCCATCAGTTTCCCGGTATATAGTGTATAGTCCATAGCCGGGCTCAAGCTCTTCAACGCCATGGGGTGCCGACTATCGACTCCATATAGGATGGGAACTCTGGCTCCTCCGTCGCCATATATGTCTATAGGGAGGGTGCCGACTGGACTAGAGATGAGTAGGCAGGGCTTACTTTACTCATTATCGGTAGCTATCTAGATAGGGCAGTCCCCCTCTGGAACAACTTCATAAGCTTATTTATTACTCCGTCGGGCAAACATAGCATAGATATAGGGCCGCTTAGTATCCCTCCAGTGCTTCGAAGCTACTCATTTCACGTCCCCGAGCACACCTCCCCCTGCCCCATAGTTATAGTTGGGGTGGACTGATCGAATACGTCATCGTGATACCCCCGACCGACTCCCGACTAACTACAGGCTAGTGCTAGTCGGCCTCGATTGCCCATAGAATAGTAGGGCGAACGAACACTGAACACTGGAGAGCCCATCGCTGGAATGCGCAAATAGGAAGCGGGGGACTAAGAACTATGTCCCATGTATAGATAGGGGTTGGCCGAGTGGCGGCTATATAGAGATAGAGATAGAGTTGGGGGAGGGGAGAGATAGAGATAGAGTTGGGGGCCCTCTCCCGACGGCCTCCTATA
Source organism: Thuja plicata (assembly GCA_018584345.1). Classification (NCBI taxonomy): domain Eukaryota; kingdom Viridiplantae; phylum Streptophyta; class Pinopsida; order Cupressales; family Cupressaceae; genus Thuja; species Thuja plicata. Next base: position 17,341 of record MU216760.1, on the reverse strand, counting down.
GACGGATGGATCCTCGATGCTCGACCATAGATGGAGGGCATAGATATAGAGAGGCCCCAACCCAACCCTAGTATTAGTCTTAGTCAATTGGATCCGAACCCGCGACCGCCCATATAAATAATAGGGCCCGCATATGGAACCGGATCAACTACTAGCTTTCGCCTTTAGAATAGTAGGCTGCTGGTGGAACTGCTGGGGAGACTCAGGGAACGAGGTTACCTTAGGCTGGCCGTGATGCTGATGGTTATGGGTAAATAGCTACTACCTTTTATACTGCTACCTTTGTATTCTATGCTAGCTATGGATCCAGGCCGGCTACTGTAAGCTCTCAACCTGGCTAGAATGCTGGAGGTATACAGCTTCTTCAAAAGGTGCTTCAATGGGATCTGGATCGGCACATTGGTGAAACTCCCGCATAGGCATATGGAAGGAATGCTATTGGCTTTCGACCTGTCAGGGGTGTCGGAGAAACT